>VXAU01000862.1:397217-563350 GCA_013399695.1 Formicarius rufipectus | reverse complement strand
CGCCGCGGGGCGGGGGGCGAGGGCGCCGCGCTGTGCCCGCCCGGACCAGCTGGCTGCGGCCGGCCCGGCCCCGCCACCCCCTCCCCGCACAGCTATTATCTGCCCCCCAGCAGCAGGAGCAGCAGCTGCCGTGGTGGTGGAGCGGTGGGTTGGCCAGCCAGCCCGCACAGCTGCGGCCCGGCCCCGCGGCGCGGCCCCCGTGGGTGCGGCCCCGCGCCGACCGCCTCCTCTCCGCGCTCTGCCTTGCAGGACCGGTGTGTTCGACCTCGGGCTATAAGAAGGCGGATGATGAGATGTCCGGGGCCACGTCCGCGGCGGATCTGGACGAGGCGCCAGCCCGCACCATTTACTTGAACCAGCCCCAGCAGAGCAAGTTCCGCGACAACTGGGTCAGGTAGGGAGCGGTCCCCGCTGGTCCCCTCCGCAGGCGGCATCCCGCGGGCACGGAGGGCTCTGGCCCCTCTCCCGTGCCTGCCGACCCTGCCCGCACCGCGGTTCAGCGCTGTCAGGGCTGTCCCTGCCGGGGTTGTTGGGTGCGGGGGCAGCAGGGCGGTGGGATGCTGCAGGTGGCGGCGGTGGGAGCGGGATGCTGGCGGAGCAGCGTGGGTGAGGCTCGTGGAGAAGTCCGCACTTAAGGAGGGTGGATATCGGAGTAACGGGGGCTGCTCGAGTAGGTCTGGATGCAAGGGCCAATACGCGAAAATTTAGTGCAAGTTTGGGGTGGAATAGGCTATGTAGATTGTGTGAAGGGTTCCCTGAAAAAGTAGTATGCAGTTAAAAGAAGAGCTAGACTAATTATTAAAAAAAAAAAAAAGGTATAGAAGAGGTGGGAAGAAAAGAAAAAGCTCGTCTAACAGGACAAAAATGACTACAGAAGCTGCAAGGCGGCATCCCCGTGCATGGAAAGATCTGCTTGTGTTCTTCAGTTGAAGACCAGCGTTAACTTTCTTTGGTGTTCAGAGCCTTTCGTTTTAGGTGTGTGTTTAAAACTTCTGCGTGTGTGATTAATGCCGTGCTCTTGCATTTTGGAAACACAGCTAACATGCACTGAAACATGGAGTATGAGGGTGTGTAACATAAGCAAGTTGGGGTGGTGATGCTTGCTACATTAGCCCGGGGTTAACTGGATGAACAGATGGCTCCTGAGTAAGGAGGAGTGTTGTTTAGCATCTGTTTCTTAATGCAGATGTTTGGGTTGTTTTTCCTACAGCAGTTTACACAATGAGTGCTCCTATGAAAGGAGGAATTGTATATATATCATGCTGAAGTGTTGATTTCCATTAACTGTTCTGTTGTGTGTGTCCTCTGGAAGGGATACTTGGTGTTATGGGCAGCACAGCGACTCAGATGCAGTTTTCTCTTTGCCTTGCACTTGTTAATACTTTTCTGGTAAAGTGCATGATTTAGGAGTAGTTAAAATACAGGTTTTCTCAGTGTCTTCCTTATCCTACATGGGTAGCAACTGGATGTTGAATATTTTCTTGCTTTATTTTTCCTTTAATTCAGAAATGACTGTCTTCTGTGGATAGACCACTTGTGCTTTTCCTGCCTTACAGAGGGAAAAGCTGGGAACAGAGGATTGGCAGAATCTGTAGTTTAGATTTTCCAGAAGGGATTCTGTTCTGGCTAAATCTTAAGGAAAGGTAGTGTGTGACTCTCCTACCATGAACTTTTTCCTGACAGTGCTATTCACAGAGACCAGTTGTGCTCAGCTTGCTGTCTGGAAGCTGTCCTCTGATAGCTGCACAAGTTTCTCAATACTTTTTTGCATCTTTGCCTCCTGACAGACAGTTTGAGTCATGAGGACTATTTGTGTGTGAGGCATAGGACAAAATGCAGGTGGTGTAATAGCGAAGTAGAGATGTTTTCTTTACCTGGTTAGAAATCTTAGCTCCTTAGTGTCACTTGGAAATTAAGTGAATTTTATAATAATTTGCTGCTACTTACTAAGAAGACTTTGACTTCTAAAAGGGTGACAGGCATTGCCAGTGCTCCTTCCATCCTTTGGATTAGCTTTCTTCCCTCAGCCCAGTGCAACTGAAGGTGAAGGTGACCCGAGATCGTAATACCTGAATAAGGGGGCCTTGTGTGGGATATGAGTGGTTTACTGATGTATATGGGAGTTTCTCTGGAGGATCTGCAGTTCTGTATTGCCTTCAGACTTTCTTACTTACTGTGTTCAGCTTCAGAAATTGATTCAGCACTGGATTTCACTGTACTGTTGGATTTGCAGATGTATTGTCTCTATAGGAAGCATCAGTGTACCACAGAGCAGGGTGCTGTGTAGGTAGGTAAACACCTGTGTGAAAGGGCTTATGGAAGATTATACTGAAGATGATGTTAAAACCGCTTGTTTCAAATCATGTGAGTTCTGACTGTTGCATTTTTGGTAGTCATCAAGGATTCTCTGAGTAACAGTGGGAATTTGTGAATATTCATAGGAAGTTTTTCAAATTAAGGGCAGTGTGAAATAGTTTGCTCAAAACAAAGGAAAAATACACCAAGAAATGGAGGTACAAACCATGGAGTGAGGTAGGTTAGTGATACAGCTCTTTCTGTAAGGCGTTTTAAACATCTTGAGCTGCTTAATTTTGAGTAGACAAACACTGTTAAAAGTGAATCCCAGTGTTTTTCCATCTTATTTTCTCCTTGTCCTGCTGAGGGAGAGGAGTGATAGAAAGATCAGGGAGCACTAAGTGTCCAGCCAAGGTCAACCCACCACAAGTTCAGAAACACACTTCTCTATTGCCTTGGAAAACCGGTGGTGTACATGTGGAATGTGGTGATAGAGGCTTCAATGCTGTGTCAGGACTTCTGAGATTACCAAAGTAATGGCATGAATGCTTTTCCACATGTATACTTAGTGAACACTAGATATTTTACTTAAAGTGAGAATGTTTTGTAGATTTTGCTTTCATGTGACTTTCATGTGAATACAGTTCCTTCATGTTGCATAGTAATATAAGAATCTACTCTGACATCAGTTGCTTGTGCTGAATGTGCAAGAGTACTGTAATGCAACTTTTTTTTTTCTGGCGCATGCAGTTAAAAAAAAAAAAAAAAAACACTTGGTAAGTTATTTGAGCCCCTCACTTGTTGTATATGTCAATGTTGGTGCAAAAGAAGTTGGACTTCTGCTTTGATCCAGGAAGAACAGTTGTGCTGAGAAGTTTATGGACACTGGAAATTGGCTCAGAGTTTTCTAATGGCATTGAACCTGCTGTTGTAAGTGTTGCTCTGGTAATACTTTTTTATTCTAGGCCCTGTAGTGCATCTCGGTGCAAATCTGATTTGCATCTGAATCAGGACTCCAAGGTCAGCCTCAGTTTGTGGCTTGAGTGGGAGGTTGGGGCAGAGCGGCAGTCAGGAAGGGCAAAATTTGCTTTGTTTGTTTTTAATGGATCTTGACTCCAAAAGTCTCGTTCAAAAGCTTCTTATCAAAACAGAATTTGGTGGTTTCATCTGTTAGGGAGGTCCCAAAAGTTGTGTTCTGATATCCTGAAAAATCCTAAGTTCAGTAACTTGTCTTCCATAGAGGTAAAAGTTAAATTCTGTTATAAAAGGCAATGAGCAAAAAGTCTCTGTTTACTTCTGAATTGTACAGAGTCTTAAAGCTGAAGTAAACAGGTGAGAACAAATTTCTTGTCTCATAACACAGAAGTACTTCCAATCTGGAATTCAGCACTGGAGACTAGTAAGACTTTGAGTAGCATCATAAGCCCTCTGTTAAACTACTGTTTATGTGTAGTCCGACTGTCCCCTCAATGTTTGCAGGATACTTGCTGGTGATAAAACCATAGACATAATGTTCTTTCTTTATTCCATCTGTGTGTTGCATTTAATGAAAAGTGCGTTGTTTTACTGCCTTGTGAATAGGTACTATTGAAGCCACTTGTGATTTAGAGGTGTTAATCCTTTTTCAGTGGGTGTGTGGGTTCCCACTGGTGCTTAATGAGTCCTTGCTGCTGAAATAGGAGTTAACAGCATCACTAGACAATTAGTATTGACCCTTGTAACTCGAGTAGTGTTCACTATGATCTGTGGCTGAAAATGTGGATGGTAGTCCACTTTTATCTACACTGTCTGAATTTAACCACAGTTAGTGGTATAGCCCAGCATTCATCTTGCACTGTGTACCTGCACTCCTTAGGGAAAACTGCCCCTACTTCTGTTTATTCTTGGTAGAGTTCAGGCACTGGCTGTTTGTTTTACTGTGTTTGCTGCATTTGGGAATATCTCTTCTGTTGTCATGTCAACAGACTGCTTGCCTGACTGCTGAACACTTTGAAATCCTTCAAAGAAGGAATGTATTACTGTATTCTGAGTGGTACAAATCAAGTCACATGTTGAACTAATCCTCTGACTTTATTCAGTTCTAGGTAGATGCTGTTCTTAACTGAAAACTGAAATACTTAATGTTAAATACTCTTGGAAATAAGCAAAAACTTATTTCCTGCAGTAGTGCAGCTGTTGCTGATACTGCAGTTTCTCACAATGAGAGGCTTGAATACAGCTATAGAATAATGCTTTTAGCCATTGAAACTCACTGAAAGTAACTAGTATTGTATGCCTGATGTTGAGTTTCTAGATTGCATCAGTGTATTTGAAGTTGCTGCATCTTTGGTCTTAGTGGGATACTCCTAGGGCCAGAAAACCTGGACAGTTAAATGGCTAAATTTTGCATAGATGTCTGTATGAAAATAGAAGTCAGATGGGCGAGTTCTAGTGCTCTCCCACCTGCTGTGTGCTGAGCTCTCTGGTATCCTGAAATTGTTTTGGATTTTTTTTTACATGATGTTTTTGATACCACAGCAGATGAATTAAACTGGGTATTTTTCTGCACCATCTTAGACCAAGTCACCACCTAAGCGACTTTGGGATACTGGAGCCAAAGCTTAAATGAAGTCTGACTTCATACAAACAAAGCTGCTTTGCTATGTGTTTGTTGAATAAATATTGGCCCATATTCAGTAGTGAGTTTTCCACTGTAACTGTGCATTTCAATATGTTCCTCCACTTTTGGTGATACCTGTCCAGAGAAGTAGGTGAACAGAAAGAGACTAAATGTTTTCGGTGATTGTCTGTGACGGTGGAATCAAAGGAGGTGTGTTTCAAGACTCAGAAGCGGCAAGTAAAATGAATTGCACTTTGTGGAGTCTGTGCTACAGACCTCTCTGATTGCTAGTGATCTGTAGAAAAAGATAGGGGAAGAAAAAAATCTAAGTGGACCTAAATACAGCTTAAGATCTGTAATAACTGCATTCTACTTGTATCATTCAGCAGGGCTACTCGAAAGCAAGAATGTATTTCTGTAGTGATGGCCTGACTAGTATGCTGAAATAATACCGTGCTTCAGAGCTTTTAGTAGTGTTTGTAAACAGCCCTTCTTTAGTGTACTTGTTATGGAAAATTATCTAGGAATCTGCTCTACTTTCTGCAGGAGTTTCATGAATAGAGAATTAATGGAAAGGCCTTTTCTGCCTTGCATGCCTCAGGAAAAACCTCCAGGGTACAGGATTTTGAAGCAAAAGTGCTATTGCGTCCATTAAATGTGGCCACAAGGTCTGGTTTTCAGGGTAGACTGAGGGTAAGCAGTTGTGGCAGTGCCTGCTCCGTGTTAAAGCTGCTATGAGTGCTACTGTAGGAGGCTTTTCTGGTGGAAGTGGTGCTTGCTTTGATAACGTGAATTACATTAGTTGTTGGAGTCTTGCAGTAGTGCTGCTGATACTGGGGCAGTTTGGTATAAGATACTTGAGGTTAGAAATTCTGAAAAATCCTTATGTGGTTAGGGGTTGATCTTAAGGAACTAGAAAGTAATGGGACTGTTATACTTCAGTGGACAACAGTTAATAGTGTATTTTCATGTACTTTTGTCCTAACAGTGGTCTGTGTAAAGAGAGCAATGAAAATGAAGCACTTAAAGACAACAAGCTGGTAGCTGGTGCAGCTTCTGAGGAAGTGCAGATAGCTCAGCCAGGCTGGTTTGTCAGCCTAAATATCTTGGTCCTGAAATGGGATTTGTGCATAAGGGTAGATAACACTAACCTGTCAGCAAAAGTAATGATTATCAGTGAGTGTTGTGCTTTGCACCCTGCATTTTTGCTAAGGTTGGGTGTAGCATGCAACACTTCATGTTCATTGCTATAAAATAATGATGTAAGAAGTATTTGAGATGTCTGTGCTGACTTAATGCTTTACACAAGAGAAAAGACTCCTAAACCTCAGTGACTGTCTAAACTCAAGCTGTCTGCTTTTTTTTCTTTATTACTTTGGTTATATATGAGGCCCTGAATTTAACTTGGATAGACTGTACTTCAGAAGAGTTTTGTTGCAGCAGTCACAAACCATTGTGTGTTTTGCGGAATAAAACCCCTATAATCCTGGGAGGTTATAGAGAGGTACATTTATTCCAGGCCCAGGTGCATGGGGGATCGCTCCTCCAAAAACATGCGCACCTGGTTGAGTTAACAGAGGGTTTATATGCAAGTAAGTTATACATATTCATTTTTCTTTTATGCATAAACATTATTTCCTTTGAGAAGGCGGGGTTATTAGAATGAGCCTCAGGAACTGATTTCCATTTTCTCTGCCCCGTGCTGCTGCTGCTTGTGCGTGCACTGTTCCTTCTGGTAATTCAGGGTGGGGGTCCCTGGTGGTCTTTGGGGATGAAACAAGACGTCTTCCTTGTCTTGAACTCTTCACCTTTTGCTCAAAACTGGTCTAAACCAGTCTTGTTGGCAACTGTAACTGGTCTAATTGGACTTACCTTGTCCTTTTGACATGTTTTCTGATTTTTCACCGGGTATCCTGGCTGTTTTAATTGGTCTAAGAAGTTCTGGGCCTCTTGGCATGGCCCTTTCAAAGGGCACTGTGTGAGTCTTGTTACAGTGAATTTCATTCTATTAGGCAAATTCTATAATAAGTATAAAAGCATAGAAAATAAGCATTATACTAAGTTTTAGGTAAATAAGCATAAACAAAGTGAGCATAAACAAAATAAGCATAATAAGTCTCAAGTGAAATAAACATAGGCTTTCCCTTCCCCTCATCATGTGGTCCCTCCAAAACAAGTTCTGATGGAATTTGACCTGCAAAGGAGGTAGTGGGCTGGGTTGATATGTCCTGAGTCTGTTAAACCTGTATGAAACAATCATTTTACCCTAAATCATATGATTTCAGGAAAGAGGGCTCAGATTCTAAGATGTGATCAGTTCCACTATGTAAAAAGGAGGGAAAGAGCAAGTTTTCCAAACAGAGTGGTGTCTGTAGTTTCTTCTGATGGGAGTCCATCCTATAAACGAAATGCTAAGGAACATACAGAGGAGTGGTGAGGTGCTCGAGATAAAAACTGTCCCACTGGTAAGTTTTCTGCAGTTTGAAGCTGCTAAAAGTGTTTTCTGTCAAAGTTAAAATTGGTTCATTCTAGTATATCTGAACGCTCTTAATCAGTTTCATTGTGTGAATAATGTTAGATAACAGGTTTATTCATTTTCTGTAGTTTTGCTGCAGCTTTGTTGGAAGCTCTTTCAAGGTTAGATGTTTCAGTGGCTAGGTGGAAGGAAGAAGGTCCTAGAAACCTGTTTGTTCTTTAAGCAATTATATCGTCTGACTGAAATACAGTCCGTTTTCCCAAAGCAGCCCTCCCAGTGCTGTGCTTTGTTAGCTAGAAAGGTGTTGATAACACACCAGTGTTTTGTCTACTGCTGAGCAGCACTGGCACAGTGATAGCTCTTGGTTCTTTGTCTTGCTCTGATAAACTTTAAGCATAATGTCCTGTAGTGTCCAAGTAGTTGTGTTTTTTCCTGTGCAAGAGCAAGTTTTGTTTGTTTCACACTCCTCTGTTCTGACCCAAGCTCAGAGTCTGTCTCAAACTGTTGTGAATATTTAAGCACCATGTACACTTTTCTCACAGGCCATAAACAGAGCAGTGAAAGCTTTGTTGACTGGAGTCTTCCTCTGTAAGAACTCTAGGCTCAGAGATTCATCTGATGAAGCAAGGCCCTTCAATTGAGTTGGGGGCTGCTGCATTGGTTCAGGCAGAAATTGCTGCCTGTGCTAAAAACCAACACTGGTTATACAGGACCTCCTTTCCTGTCACCCAATAATCATTTCATAGGCATATCAGTAACTGCTTATAAGCCCTCATGATGTATTTTTTGGGGACTTTGTAAACAGTAATTTTCATGTCTTTAGCAAGTTTCCTGATGAAAGTACACCATCTTCCATGTGTGCAAGGAGGTAGATGACCTTTCACTGTTACACACGTGGAACTGCAAAGGACCTTGTTCATGCCACTTGAATTTAGAGCAACCTCCTCACTGTGCTGCATGGCAATGTTGTTTGTTGGTGGGATGTTCCTATGAATGGGCTTTCTTTGTTTTTTTCTGTTAATATCACTTGAAATGTGTAAAGCTTGTGCTCTGCCTCCTGCAGCAATGGTGACTGCCTAGAGGTAGCCTGTCATACTGCTTCTGTACTTGAGAGCTATAGCAGAACCTCAGATGCTGATGTCAGACTTGGTGTTGAAGTGTCATGTGCTTTTTTGTTGTTGGGGTGTTTTTTGTTGTTTTGTTTTTTTTTTTTTTTTTTTGTGTGTGTGTTGTTTGGGTGTTGTTTTGTTTTTTGTTTTTTTTTTTTTTTTTTTTTTTCCTTTGTTACAGGGCATCTGATCTTTTTGTATGTGTTAATGGAAACAAAGCCTGTTCGGTGAGAGAAGAGTTCAAGTCTGTAACGTGCACTTCAGTTACCCAGTCCCTTCGCTGTGGTTCAGATGTCTGCTAAGCTTTCTTAGTAATCGTTCCTGCAAATTGGTGTGTGTTAAAAGCACTAGCATCGAGCTATATTCATTCTTCAGCTCTTGGAGAGTATTTCAAGTTTATGAGCTGTGGTGTGAGGAGCTGTGGGTGAATGCTGCTTTGGAAAGGACGTTTTGCTGTACTTATCCCTGGAAATGGGACCACGTGTCTCAAGGAGGTCCTGCTTTCTTAGCCATTATTATCCTGAAGGTGAAGTTCATCTCGGAGTTCTTGTTCTAAAGATAGGGGTGGAAGTGCTTTAGATGTCTGATGGGAAAAGGGCCAAGCTGTGTTCAGCTGCATGCTGCCTGCATGCATACATGTCTCAAAGATATAACTTCTCTGTGTCTGTTACTGACAAACTTTGCCTTTTCAGGGATTATTTAGTAAAGTAAAACTTGGGTTTAGAAAGTGTTTATGGGAAAAAGGTGACAATGGGAGTGGTTATGTGGACTTTACACTTGAATTAATTGTAAAAACTCTACTGGAAAACTGTTACTGAGTTCTCGGTGCACTGTTTACTACTTTTCATTTGAGTTTGAGTGTTATTAAAATAACTGAATAATCCTTCATGCTTCAATAATAGGATAGTGAGTTAGTATGTGAATGACACTATCTTTTTCCAAATTATACAGTGATTACTTTGAGAAACATCTCTGTGCTGCCCTAGAAATAATGAGGCCAGACTCTTTCAGCTGTACTCATGTATCCAAACTCATGTGTTTAACAAGGTTTGGTACTGTTCCTCCTGACCTGCTCAGTGGCATAACTTGAAAAGTGACTTACATGAATGAAGTTGCAGATACAGACATGTCTCTTCTAATGTTTGCACACCTGTTTAAAATTTAAACTTAGGTAGGTAAGCAAAGTTTTCATAGTTAACAGCTGTTGCTTTAGGAGGCACAGGTTTATTTGGTTCACTCCATGTGCTCCCCGCACCCTCTCTGCCACAACCTTTTCTGTGAATTGCAGGCCTGGTATTTTTGGAGGTGAGTACCAGCCACTTTGAAGACAAGATAGCTCTGACTGGGGCTGGCCAGGGAGCTAACCTGTGCAAATATTGGTCTTCAGTGACCAAAACCATGCTATGAGTGAGCTGCTGCAATTTGTGTCCACCTGTAGATTTTTACTTTGTTGAGCTGTGATTATCCTGAAGTCATCTACAATGCATAAATCTGTTAGGAGGAAGCACAAAGTGCCTTTTTTTTTTTTTAATATTATTTTCAAGTATTGTGATTGTTCTTTAAGAGCTGTTCTTTAGAGTCAAATCAATTGAATGCTCCTGTCTGGTCTAGACTGTTAGTTAGCATTTTTAAGAAGTTTTCTTTTGGAAAAATAGCGTGTACTTGCTGTTTATACAGGCACTTGCTTTCTGTTCCTGATCGGTATGGTAACAGCTGATTGTGCCCATCTCTAATTAAAGTTGTACACATTTACTGTAGACATCTGTAATGTTAGTTAAGTAACAGAAAATATGGAGTGACTTAGTATGTATGAAACTTGGAAAAGAGTGTTGGCATTAATGCAGTTGTTAGAGTAAGTCACGTTTGGTCCAGCTAACTGTGAAGTTAGTAAGCGATAGAATGTTGCTAATCAATGTTTCAGCTTGACCGCAGTCAGAAGAATTCTTCCTTTAGTATAGTCATAGCA
Source organism: Formicarius rufipectus (assembly GCA_013399695.1). Classification (NCBI taxonomy): domain Eukaryota; kingdom Metazoa; phylum Chordata; class Aves; order Passeriformes; family Formicariidae; genus Formicarius; species Formicarius rufipectus. The sequence continues at coordinate 552,905 of VXAU01000862.1, read as the reverse complement.
GTGAGATATTCAGAGGAATGCTATTCTGATATAAAATCTGTCTGTGCTTGATTTCTAATTAGTACTGCTTGGGGAGTTCATGTTTAGGTCTAAACTGTTAACTTGATTAACCCATATTTTTAAGTGAAGGTAATTCTGAGATATGTGTTTAATTATGTTCTGTGTTAAAGAAAGGTTATTACACATGAGACAAAGCATTTAAAAACACTTGGAGCTGGAAGAAATTAACAAGGACTTCAAGGAAGTAACTGTATTTATGTAAGTGGACTGTGTTACATGCTTTAAATCTGGATGCGTGATTTCACTGAGTTGGCTTAGATGATAGGATCTTTGTTGAAGTCCAACCACCTGAAGTTTCTGCAAAATATCACACCATATATTTGATTATACATGATTCTGCTGAGTGATAATAGCAATAGAAGGTCTGTAAGCTGTAGCAGTAGAAATGTTGTCATATTTCCTTTTGTAAGACATTCAGTTAAAGTAATATCTGACTTCCATGAAATGTAGTAGGGATTTGTATGTGCTTGAAGAGGAAACTGGGTGATAAGATGCATCTTAATTGCTTTTTAATTTTTTTTTTTTACTTGCCCCACTGAGTCTGCTGTACTGTTCAAAACAGCTTTGTATAACAAACTGTGTCATGTTGTATCTTGTTACTGTTTGATTTTGGAAGATGTGGGGGTGTCTCATTAGATGGCTTGGAGCTGGGATTGGGGAAGATAAAAGGGAAAATAAAATGGTTAAAGCAAATAGGTTGTCTTGGAGAATGTTCTTGGCTAACCCTGTACATGCAAAGGTAAGAAAAGCCCACTTAGCTGCTTGTGGGTTGTAATAAGAGTTTTATGCATAGCAATGAATTGCAAAAGGCAGATCATGTAGCTGAAACATTTGATCATACTAGTTTTTCACAATTTCTGAATAGTAATACTATGCTATAAGACCTGGAAGGCTTTTTTTGTGGGGGAGAAAGGACCAGGTGTAATAGAAAGGTGCTCTTGGCATTTGTAGGAAATGTTAGTAAAACAGAATGTGGGCAAACAATTTCTATCTTCTTATAAGGAGTAACTTAATGTTCTATGTTCCTTGAAAAATGTAAGACTTACTGAAAAAAACAAAACCAAACACAAACAAACAAACCAATCTGAAACCAAAACAACCAAAGAGAATAATGCCTCAAAACTCCTGTAACTGGTTGTCTGGCCTTGGCCAGGCATACTGAGCTGCAAGTGCTTGATTGTTAAAACCGAATCTCCTGCTGGTGCCTGGAGTTGTAGGGGAGGGATGTTTAATGCTAATTGAATGGGGAAAAGTAAGGCTGAGTTTCTTTTTATTCAGTAAAATGTTTTCTTTGTATAATGGAACACTGTGTGCTACCAGATAGGCTTGGTCACTTGTACAGCTTGGAAGGTTCTGCAGCATGAGTTGCCTTGCACTGTCTCAAGAAGGCATGTAGATAAGTGGGTTGTAACTAATGTGTTCTGAGTGAGAACTTTGCAAGAGTCTTAATCTCTTGTTAGGTTGGTTTTGGTAACTTGACAGCATGGGTGGCTTATTTGTCTCATTTGAAAACTGAGCGATTAAATCATCATGATTTCTTGCAGACTTTTTTCTGATGTTGTATTCATGCCCATTGTGGATTTGATGTGATGATGACAAGAAATTACATAGATGATTGTCTAGTTAGTGCAGTATGTTTTTGTTTTCAAGTGGAAGAAATAGTAGTCATGTTTTAGTACTATAAATATTGTAGCTAATATTTATATGTAAAAATTGGGGGGAAAAAAAGACGGAAAAGATAAATGTAAAAAACGTGTGTGTTGTTCTGGAGGATTATTTGTAGCTGAGTGTAGAGTGGCTCTCAACTAGGAAATGAGACATTTGAAAAATGGCATTGCAGAACATCCAATTTCTCTCATATTTGACTTTGTCTTCCCCAACATTTAAATTCCAAGTTTGAGGGCTAAGCACTTGATCAAGTGCTCCTAACTGAGATGAAAAATTGCCTGTCCATGGTGCTGAGCTTGGGATGGATTGTGAATTCTGATAGCTCATCTGATAATAGTGGTACCAGTGATGAAAGTGAGATTGTCAGCATTTTGGGTTTGTGATACCTCTTTTGCTTGGTATATGTCTTTATCATAACAGATGGAACTTAATTCTTCCATAATGTAAATATATCTTTACTTTTTCTTTGAACTTCTTTCTCACACTAGCTTTTAGAAGCCTACTTCTAGCTTTAGTCAGTTCTTTTATACTCTGATGAAGTACTAACATGAAAATCATCTAACCCACAGCACAGCCAAGTACAGTGTGGTGACATTTCTACCTCGATTCCTGTATGAGCAGATAAGAAAAGCTGCAAATGCATTCTTCCTCTTCATTGCCTTACTGCAGGTATTGTTTTAATGCTTTGCTTTGTTTATAAAATAAATAGTAATGCAATATAAGTTATTTCAGTTATTTAACTGCAAATAAATTCTTAAACATACTTGTACTACTGTTAATGAGGTTAGACAATTGAAATTGGAAGACAACTTAGATACTTTTTTCAAAGTAGTTTATAGAAGATTATGCTCCATCTTTTTTCTTACCAAGTAAAAATAAGTAGTGTCATAAGATGTGTAACTATTAACCATAGTGAGTAAAGAATGTGTGAATTGTTGTGGAAATTCTGTTTATTTAGATAGTCCAGGTTATCACTGCTCCCTTGTGAATCACAGAATTCAAATGCTTTTCTTAAGAGGAGAAATAGAAGAAAAGGCATGTGCAACAACTTTATCTTGTACCTTTATGGTGTTGTTCCTTCAAACTGATCCTTCAAATCTACTAATGTGCCCACTGAAGTTAGATGCCAGTCAGGCACAAATCAAAAAGCTGTGTTCCACCTTCTGAGAGCTTGGAATAAAATTCTGAATTTGCCAGGAATTAATTTTAAATACAAATACAAAATGGGTATTTCTTTTCTTCTGTTCACAGCAAATTCCAGATGTCTCTCCAACAGGAAGGTATACCACCTTGGTGCCATTGCTATTTATTTTAACAGTTGCTGGCATCAAAGAAATCATAGAAGACTATGTGAGTATGACTATGGGGAAGGCTCTGCTAAAGACCGAATGTTTCAAGAGCAGTTATAAAGTGCTGTAAAGCCATGCATCTCTGAAGTCTGAGTCATTACTCAACAGCAGCAAAACATCTTTTTGATTTTCAAAGTTTTGAACTGGACTTGAATTTCTCTGGCATGCTGAGATAAATAAGTATTTTCATTTCACATGATGAAAAAGAAAAGAGTACAAGTCAGGATGCTTGTTTTTCACTTCTTCAGACTTGTTTAATCGTGCTTTTATTAGAGAGGAGAGGCACAGAGTGTATGACTCTAGAGTCCTGATATATACATGGCCTTTGTAGATGATCTTGAAAATGGGGGTAGGGAGGAGACAAGGAACGTGAACCCTGACCATCCTGTTTTGGGGAAAATCTGCGCTAATGTATGTGGATACTATTTATCAGAAAGAGGTCTTTCTGCTTGCTAAGTACTGATAAATAAAATAATTGAGGTATCTGTCTAAATGATAGAATGTGTAGTGCTGCTATCTAAATATAGTGTTCCTCATCGTTCCTTTTGTTTTTCTTTCAAAAAACTAGTTTGAGACTTGATCTTTTACTGTTGGTACAGACGTGAGCCTGATTGGCAACACAGTGATTCTCACTTTGAAGTTACTTTTTATAATCTTTTATAAACCATTTAGATGATTGGTGTGGTTTAAAAAAAAAAAAACCAACAAAAAACAACAACAAACAAAAAACCAACCAACCAAACAAACCAAAACAAAAAACAAAAGAAAAAAGAAAAAAACCAAACCACCAAAACCCCCCCCCAAAACCCTAAAAAACCCCAAAAGAATAAACAGAAAGGCAAAGATGACCCAATGTATCATCTTGCAATCTGTCGTGTTTTAGCTCTAATGGTTTTGGAATTTGTAATGAGGTGTAATAAATGCTTTGTTTTCTTGCAGAAAAGGCATAAGGCAGACAGTGCAGTGAATAAAAAGAAAACAGTAGGTAAGATGAAACAGTGTTTAAGTACTTAAAATGCAAATAAGTGAGTATTTACTTGTGAACAATTCTATTGTTTTTAAGTTATGGTGGTGGGGAATGCATCCTACAGACTAGGTAGTCACCGGCATGTTAGGATTTTACTTTGCCAAATGTTTTAGACTGATGCTTGATGGTCTGGTACTTAAGGGTGAGGCATTTGGTTGCTCAGCAGTAATTGGGCATATTTAACCTTGCTGTTTTGGCTGGAGTAATATTAAGTATGTAGGAGAATCATTGGGGGAAAGTATTCAAATGGACAAGTATGTTCTAGATTAGATGACCAATGACTGTGTTAAGATGGCAGAACGGGACTGGGGCTCTACAGAAACCAAGGCATGTTTTAGCATACCTTGTGTTCTTTTTCTGGTTTCAGTGTGAACTTCAACAACTAGAATTCTCATTCTGTCAATAATTGGTGATTTCTTTTCAGTAGGAATTTGAGCCTGCTTGGCAGTTAAGCCTCAGCCTTAAATGGGCAATTGGTAATGGTAGTGAGGGTGGATGTGTCAAAGTCAAAACCTTATGAATAAAATGCAAGGAAAAAGATGAAGCCAAAACTCTGTGATAAATCAAAGTAAGAGGCTTCCTGATACTGGTTGACAGTGGGCAGGAATGCCCTTAATTTTAAGGACGATCACTTCCCAAACAAGAAACAATGCTGCCCATCTGCAGGTTACTATGAAATGATGCCAAGAAGAAATCAGGCCACCAGCTGTTGTCTAGCAGATGATTAAAAAAACTGTGTAAATATGAAGGGCAGGTTCTTCCTCTGCCTTGGATTCATATGCCTATAGCTGTGGACAAAAGTGTGGTCTCAGCTTTGGAAAATGCAGTTCTAATCTGTATGTTAGTTCCTGTTCTGATCAGTGTTTGCTACTGCTGATACAGTGTTTTGAAAATTTATCTGAACCATGGCTATTGATTCTGTTATGTAATTTTAAACTTTTTTTCCAGTTTTAAGAAATGGGATGTGGCAGAACATTATGTGGAAAGAGGTAAATAAAACCTGGGGATGGGAGGGAATGGAAGTAGCTGTTCAAGATTTATTACTCTTGCCAAAATTAATTGGAGGCCTGGAATTAATGTACGCTCTGTGATAATTCTGTCACTTGGGATGGGGGCAGTAGGAGGGATCCTTTCTGTTGCAATAGTCAAAATTGCCCTGAGCAAGGCATCAGAGTACCCATCTTTAAATCCTAGTGCAATGTTACAGTGAAATGCTAATGAACTGTTGTGTTTTTGCATGTGCAGTATGCACATGGTATTTCGTTTGTAATACCCACCCAGAAGAGTAACTTTCACTGCAATGTTGTGCCTGTCCTGGAAGTCTAGGACTCACTTTGCTGCCTTGTGCTAACCAGTTCCCAAGTTTGAGATTAATTAGTAATCTGCTTATTCAAGTAAGGAACATGAGCCCTGCCGTGGCACTTGGGAACAATGTTCTTTGAAGCCCTGTGGCATGATCTGGTGAGCTTTGTTTCTAGGACATGAAAGTTGCTGAAATGCTTGAGGATGTATTGATCTAACTGTGGCTCTTAATGCCTATTAAAGGATAAAATTAGCCCTCTTAGCTAATAATGGAGAAGAAAGGTGCATTCTGTTAAAACCTCCGGGCAATGAGATCAGTCTTAAGACACCTGAAGGCAATCCTGCTGAAGGGTTAGGCTGTAGTAGAAACTGAAGATGGTTAGGGCTTGTGCTGACTAGTGCTGGTTCCTGTTCATGCTGTTCCATGTCCTATTTTTGTAGAAAAGATGGTGTATTGATCTTGAAGCTGAGCCTGAAATTTGTTTAATGTTTTTTTTAAGTACCCCTAGCATCTCCTGAGTTGTTCTGTGTCTGTGTCTGCATATTGTCCAGGTTTGCGTTTATTATTAGGGAGCAACAGTGCTGTACTATCCACCTTGAGGCCCTTTAAGGCAGACCTCTCATGAGTTTTTTTGTGCTGAAATTGATAGGGAATTTATTTTCAGTGCGATCAGAGTAAAACTAATGAATCTGCTTGTTCAAACACACCATCTGTTTCAATTTGTAAAAATTAATGTCTTAAAAGTATTTTAAGCCCATTTTGGACTAGGAGCAGTGCACTGGCAGTAAGCAGCATGAAGATCATCAGGCATATCTGGTTTATTGTTTTGAGACTGCTATTTGTTTCTTTTTAGAATAAAAGTCCCATGCATGTGATTGACTAAAAGTGCTGGAAAGTCTTTGGCCTTCAGTATTCCAGAGTTCAGAGCTCTGCATGTCTCATATGTGACTATGTCAGGGAAGAACTGGATTGTGTTATATATCTGTATAGATGATACTACTTGATAGTGACTAGTACAACCAGTGCATCTATGAAGAATTAAGGGACTGTGGTAGTAAGGATTGAGTAGGTAAGTAATATAGAGAAGGAATAGAAGAAACTCAGTACTTGAGAGAGGTGAAGTGTAAAGATGGATTTCCCCACTCCCCCCAGTGAAAAAGCTTTCTGTATGTTAAGTAAGACTAAAGAAAAACCCTTAAATTTGGATAATGTCAGAGTTAGAGCAAGGTAACTTTTACTAAATATATGCCACAGAAGTTCACAATTGCAGTGAAAAGTACTCTGACTTTCAGAAACACTCTCTGGCTGTTCTGTGCATGATGCTGTTCTTCTGACTGGGTGAAAGAAAATAACAAACTAACATTCCGGACAAGCGAACTCTTTGTTTTTCTTTTCCATGCTACTGTACTCCTGGCCACAGGTAGCAGTAGGCGATATTGTGAAGGTCACCAATGGGCAACATCTTCCAGCAGACATGATCATTATATCTACCAGGTATCCAGAATGGGTGTGGAAATGATGTGTCTGATGAACTGAGGTGCAGAGGACTTGAATCTGTTTGCTGTTTATTAAACCAGACATCAGATGGCACTAATTCTACTCCACATTTAAAATCAAATTCTGACAATGTCAAAAGACTACTTTCCTAGGCAGTGACTCATCTATCATTGTAGATAGCCTCTGCAAAAAGAAGGCTTCTTCAAGACTTCACTCTGAGTTATAGGTACATAATACTATGTATTGATGAGTTTGTTGGAAGATTGAAGGTCCTGTACACAAGCTTCATGCAGTCAGTGGCTCAATGGCCTTCTGAGAATCCCTCCACTTAATTACAGAAGCTTAAGTTTTCCTCCAGTTAATTCCACTGAATATTCAGTGTATTTTCCTGTCCCCAGGAATGGTGTGGGTTTTTTTTTTTTTTTTCCAAATACTAAATCTTAAAGGCTAGTCCCACTGACATCAAACAGTTTATTGACTGAAGTTGTTAATTACTTGTGTTGGATATAGTGCCTGTATGGTCAATCTCTAGCATGGTAGCAACAGTAACCTGTTAAGTCCTGCTTGGTTTAGTTTGAAATATGGGACAACTTAGTCATCTGGATACACTGACAAACAGAGCTTGGTCATAGAATATTGTGAGTTGAGAGGTACCCACAAGAATCACAGAAATCCAGCACTGGACCCTGTGCAGGACACACTATCACGCCATGTACCTGAGAGCATTTGTTCAAACACTTTGGAAACTCTTGCTGGGCTGGTGCTGTGGCCAGTTCCCTGGGGAGCCTGTTCCAGTGTCCAGTCACCCTCTTCAGTGGGTGAAGAACCTCTCCATAATATCTAACCTAAATCATCCTTGACAGATTTATCCATTCCCTTGAGTCCTGTCACTTGTCACCAGAGAGAAGAGGTTGGTGCCTGTCCCTCTCCTTAAGCCTGTGGGGAAGCTGTAGACCACATTGAGGTCTCCCTTCAGTCTTCTCTCCAGGCTGAACAAGCCAGATATGCTCAGGTGCTCCTCATATGGCTCCCCCTCTAGTCCCTTCACCATCTTTGTTGCCCTCCTTTGGATGATCTTTAATAGCTTAATATCTGTGTTATCTTGGGCCATCCTGAACTGCACGCAGGACTTGTGGTGAGGCTTCAGCAGTATAGTATAGAGCTGGACAATCTCTTTCCTTGACCAGCTGGCAATGCTTTGCCTGATGCCCCTCAGGATGTGGTTGGCCCTTCTGACTGCCAGGGCACATGCTTAACTTGTCATTGACCAGGACCCCCAGGTCCCTTTCTGTGGCTCTGCTCTTCAGCATCTTATTTCCCAGTCTGTATGTACATACAGGGTTGCCCTGCTCCAGGTGTAGAATGTGGCATTTACCTTTTATAAACTTGATATGATTGGTGGTTTCCCTAATTTGTCTAGGTCTCTTAATTCCTAAAACCACTTTAGTGGTACTTGATTGCTAATCTCGATTATGTTTTGTGTGGAATAACTTGAAATGAAATCAAGACCACAGTCTGTTTAGACAGATGAGGCTTAAACATAAGACAATATTGCACAATATTGTAATAATAATAGCAGACAATAGGACAATTCCTATTCTTAAGCATCTCTTTAATAGCTGAGTGTTAGACACTTTGCTGTTGTCCATAATTTTCTCCTGTCTGATTTTCAAGAGTGACTGTAGGTTGCTCTAGTCTGTAGGTTACAGTTCTCTTACATGACCCAGCTTTTAAGGGAACTTGTTTTTCAAGTTCCTCTATTTTCTACTCCATAGTTCTTGTCTGTGCTATTCTTGGGAGGTTTAATTTTTTTTCAAAGTTATATGTAGAAGCTTAGTCTTCTTGAATTGCCACATGATGGATAGAGACATCTTCATTCCATGGTATGCAGTATTGCATTTTTAAAAAACAACCCCAAATTTCAAATAAGCAGTTGTCAACCTTAATATGAAATTAGGCTAAACTTTGACATCAGTAATTTTCTGTTTTAGCATTGAGGAATATTCTACTTAACAACTTCTATAATATCTTACATTAAAAAAAACCGCTTCTGAACTTGTGTGGTTCAGCGTTTTGTTCTACATTAGCCTACTACTCTGTTCTACTAACCTACTGTCATGGATAACCACATAATAGACAACTTAACCCAAGGCATGTTGATTTGGGAGCTTTGCTTGAAATGAATAGCAATGTCTATGGCAATATTGCTTTACAATTGGTATTTTTCCCATGAATCCTTTAAGTGACAATACTGAGTGTCCTCAGTTCACCAGGAAACTTTGCATGCTCTGAAGGGATGGGGTCCTTTGCTTGTGTGTTGATCTTCTGTATCTGATCTGATTGTTAGAGGGGAAATAACCAGCTGTTTTTATCTCAACTTTCTTTTCCCGCATGGAAAAAAAAAAGTAACATCAATGAATTTTATGTAAAGAATAAATTTACATGAACTGAAAATATATTTGAATTCAAACACAATTTTATGGGGAAACAGTTCTACATTTGTATGGAAATGAGAGGAATTGTACTGCAAGAGATCTACCTCCTGACCTAACCACTTGATTTATAGTAGAAAAGGGGTTTGGCAGAGGTGAAATTAGAATTTGAGCTGGGCTTTAATCAGTGTCTTTCTTGGGTTCAGATTCAGAACACCCATCTAGGAGTAGAAAAAGCATAACCTCTAACCCTTTTTTCTTTTTTTTTTTTAATTAAAGAATTATTATTTGGAGGTAACAGTTTCTTATTGGATTACAAATGTACCTATTAATTTCTTAATTATTATTTTTGTCCTAAGGAACCTTTATTCTGCTGATTGGGTACATTTGCTGTTAGAACAGTTTGTTACTTAGGAAAAATCTAGCAGCATACCCAGAATGAGAAGTGCTATGCTGAAGAAGCACTTGTTTGAATCCAGATGGGAAACTGATAGTCCTTAGCAGCCTGAGAAGACAGAATAGTAGTTTTGGTGATTCCATACAAAGGTTTTAAATCTTGAGTGGAATGTAAGAAAAGGAACTGGTAGAAGTATCCTTTCTTATCAGAGATGCTACCTATGCAGAGCATTACCTACCATGTTAGGTGTAGGTAAGAGCTTAACTAATGGAAAATTCAGTTCTACGAGGAATATTTTTGTCCTGTTGGTAGGGGCAGAAACACTTCTGGAAAATGCAGATCAATCTTACTGAACCTTGTTCTGATGCTCAAAAAACAGACCAAAAAAACCCCCACAAAAAAACCAACCAACCAAAAAACCCCCCAAAAAACCCCATAAAAAACCAACCAAACAAAAAACCCCCAAAAAACCAATCAAACATAAAAACCCAAAAAAAAAACCCACAAAAAACCAAACAAACCAAAAAACAAAGAAAAAAACCCCACAAAAACCCCCCAAACAAAAAACCCAAAAAACCCCCACAAATCTGCTGATGAAAATGATGGTTGCAGTCNCCCCAAACAGAAACTCCCCTAAAAACCCAACAGCAAAAAAACCCCCACAAAAAACAAACAAACAAACCAAAACAACAACAACAACAAAAGCTGTTTATCTCTGACTTGATGAACCTCCACAAGCCCCATGACTTTAAGATGACCTGGCACATGTGATCTATGTGTTGAATTCACAGAACTTAATGGCAGAGGGCATTACCCCATTACCATCTTCATCTCAGCAAATCCCTTTTAATATTGTTCAGTACTTGGTGTTTTGTCCTTAACTCTTGCAGTCTGAAATAGTGTTATAGATTGAAGTTCGAAGTAATCCACCTCAGGCATCTAAGTTCATAGTGACCTGTTAAATTCTTTGTATCTGATGTACATTGGTCTTTCTCTGCAGTTTGTTGTATTAGTGGGTTCTTATCAAAAGACACCTCTGTTAAATATGTACTTTATGTGGACTCTTTCATGGCTATACACCACCAATATGGTTTTGTGTCTTCTGCAGTGTATTGGAAAAGTATGTTGTGGACTGTACTAGTGCAAAAGTAATAGACAAAAAGTGCTGAGTTTTAATATTGAAAATTTTATGCTCCTTACAGTGAACCACAAGCCATGTGCTATATTGAAACAGCTAACCTTGATGGGGAGACGAATCTTAAAATACGACAGGTAAAACAAACTGAATTTCATTTTTTTTTTTTTTTTCACTTAGGTATTTAATATGAGCTATGAAGCAGCATCTACTTTAAATGACAAAAATACAAGTACTTTTTTTTTTTAAAAGCATCTCTTTTCATGTAGCTGTAAGCTGTGTTTTCAACAGATAGAAACCCCAGCAATCATGCATCATGTACAAGTGTAAGGACCTAACCTGAAGTAAGTATTTTAAGCCCTCAAAGGCAAATCAAACAGACCTCAGTTGTGTTTTGCCAAAGGCCCAGTAAATGGGATTTAAGAAGAATATCAGCAATACTTGTGATGAGAGCTGGAGTTTCTTCTCTCACAAGTACCATTCTATGAGCATTATGCAGAGGCAGAGGCTGAAAAGGATCTTTTAAATGTTTGTTATTTCTTTGTGGTAAGTAGTGGAATATATTTGGATCTTTCTAGTTTTTTTTAAAGGAATAATGTTGATTTTAGTGTTTAGAAATAGTTGAGTCTTATCCTCATTTATTAAAGAAGAAATTAGGATTTTGAAACAGATTATTTGTTTTTAAAAAGCTGTAAACTTGCTGCTTCTTTACTGCATTTATAGAAATGTGACTTACTGTTGCCTATCTGCCTAGGAAGTGAGAGCTTGAGTTTTGGTAATATCTTGCTTGCTTCAGGACCGCATGCTTAGAACACAAAAATATGGCCTTGCTCTGGCTTGCACTCAAATTTTGTCAAGAGAAACTTGAAATGGATCCCTCTGTTCATGGATAAAAAGCAGTGGAATGCTGTGATAGAGTAGCACTCTGAGACACAGTAGCAATGCATTACATTATAGTTGCAAGGCATGTTGCTCACTAACCTTGGGCAGGATCAGGGCATAATAGTTGCAGTGACCCAAGAGACTCCTCTTAGGAATGACTATATTTAGCAGCAGTAAACATCAGTGGAGCTATGCTTTGAGAGAAAATCCGAGCCTGTTTATACTGCTTCTCTACTTCCTTCTGCATCGATGCAGCTTTGTGGATGGGACTTTGCTCTTGCTTAGAGAGATCATGTAGGAAATGCAACTTGTGTCAAGAGTTAAAATCAGCCATATGTTAATGGGTTGGAATGTGTCCATAATGAATCATCTGTGTAGGAAAGAGGTATTGAATACTGAATAAACAAAAAAACCCCAGCCCAAAACATAACCGAAACCATCACCAAAAAAAGCAGCAACAAAAGGACCCCAACAAAACAGATCTGCACCAACAAACTTAGACATTTAATTACATTTTGTATTGTAGGTGTTAAAAGAAAGCAGCATTTTCCTAGGTTGCCTTCTAATAACAGTTTCTTAGAGTCTTGTTTGGATTGGTCTCTCCAGGGCTTGTCTCAAACATCTAGTCTTCAGTCCAGGGAAGAATTGATGAAAGTGTCTGGGAGGATAGAATGTGAAGGACCCAACCGTCATCTGTATGACTTCACGGGAAACTTGCGCTTAGATGGTCAAAGGTATTTATTTACTCAACAACCAAGCCATAACATTGCTTGATTAGGAGGAATGTTTGCTGTGTAATTCTAGTCTATAACACAGAGCTGCATGCCTGTTTTTTGCTGTGGAAGAGAAGGGTAATAATTAATAATTGTTAAGCAGAGCATCTGCCAGTATAAGGTAACAGTTCTGTCTTTGTAAGGAGCCTTCTGCTTGTTACGAGAGTATCAGTTTCTTTATGGTGGTGGTTTTTCTAAAGATACATCTAAAGAGAAGGTGTTTGGGGTAATGGTTATGTGTCTTAGGGCCTCCATGTTTCACATGTTACACAGAGGAAATGGAGACCTATCCCTTCCAGTTAGTCAAAGGCTGCACCAAGGTCAAGTCTATAGAGAAAAATGATCCCAGAATCTGGAGGCTTTATCAGTGTGATTTCCATTTGTTGCAACTCTTGGAAGAAAAGTACTTAGTCTTGAATTCACAGATCTCGAAAGGTCAGTATGAACATACAGGCTTCATTTGGCTGTACCTGTTTTACTTCACAAAACCTGTATTATTTGGGCAACTTGGCTATGTAGTGACAGGTGGAACAATAGCAAATCACCACTTGTATCCCCCCTGATAATCCTCTGGGTAATAGTTTTCCCCCAAATGCTTGTGTAATGTGTATGTGATACAGTGTACTTGAAATGGATGATGTCTTTGCAAGTGTGATGCTTTTCTGTTCTTGATGTTCAAAGTGTTAGCCAGGGCCAAGTGCAGAATAGGCTTGTGGCTGCCATCTGAGTTCTTAGGTTTTGGGTAACTAGAACTGCAACCTTGTATCAGAAATCAGATTTCAGTGTTTTCTTCAGTTGTGTGGACTGTCTAAGGTCATTATATTACTTCTATTTTTTTTTTTTTCTTTTCCTTCCCAGTGGGGAGTAAGTATGAAAGTAGAATTACTTTCCTTGGATTGTTACCAAGAATTGAAAGATACATTTCTTGTTTTGCAGCCCAGTTCCTGTTGGTCCAGACCAGATCTTGCTGAGAGGTGCACAACTGAGAAACACTCAGTGGGTCTTGGGTATTGTTGTGTATACAGGACATGATACAAAACTTATGCAGGTAAAGTTTTTTAATGGAGATTTAAAGCATGTTTTGATAGAAGATGCTCATCTTTCCTGTGTTCTCCTTGCCGTTGATTTTATGAAATGGTTTGTCTTGTTATAGCTGTTAAAGATCTGGAGGCCTTGAGGAGTACAAGAGTACTCGCATGTCCACATCTGTAAATGGGTATTCCAATATTCAAAAGCAGTTCAATATGTAAAGAGAACTGACTTTCATCTTAATTTATCTGGTAACTGGATGACATTTGAAACTGAGGTTTACCAACTGAGGAGGTAGTAATGACCATGGAGATTGGGTTAATACTACTGTTGTGTATTGCCATAGTGCCAGGGAGTGTCTGGAGAGACCAGCAACGTGTATGTGTTGCTCACTGTTGCTGACCATCAGTGGATGGACAGGAAGTGCTCTAATGGACTCTAAAAATAAAGGACTTTGCGTCTGCAATTTTCTCTTCTGTAAGCCATTGCCTTGCTCTTTTTTTTTTTTTCTTTATTTCCTCTGCTGTTTAGAATTCAACCAAAGCACCTCTGAAGAGATCAAATGTGGAGAAAGTGACCAACATGCAGATCCTGGTTTTGTTCTGTATTCTCCTGGTAATGGCCCTTGTGAGTTCTGTAGGTGCCTTATTATGGAACAGAACGCACGGCGAAGTTGTCTGGTACCTTGGCTCCAACAGTGAGTATGCAGGCATTGAGCCAGGGACGTATCAGACTGTCAGGCCAGCCAGGCTCTTAGCTTCACTAAATGAAAGCATGAAATAGAAGAAGTTAAGCCCCTTGCTAACTTTCTGATCACACAATTTTTGGTTTTTTTTTGAGAATTGACTGGTGTGAGTGAACTTGCCAGTGAGGCTTTTGTTAATAAAATCTTTTAAAGATTAGGTAAATATCTCTAGCCTACCATCCATGGACTAGTGCAGAAACAGAGGAGGGGCCAGAGTTATTATTGGATGTCTGGTGTTTGTTTTCTTTCTTTGTGGAGGTACCATACACAAATTTGCCATACCCAAATTACCGTACACAAATGTATTCTGGGAGGAGGTAATGTATTGCTGCTTTACATATGTCTGACTGTATCTGACTGCAAGATGGGGAGTATCAGTCTGATGATACGGACTTCAATTCATCCATACATGCAGATGCAAAGGACTTTGCTAACTTTTTGCAGTCGGAAATGCTTATCTGCTCTTTTGTAGAAAAATTAAATGCTAAATGGTTAGGATTGTTATTTACTGGATAATGTCTTTAACCGCTGTTACTTTTTTGTGAGCTCATCTTCTAACGTGCTTATTTGAAGGGTTTTGTTTGATTTCATTCTTGGTCCTTGAATTAGTTAAGTATCAAAGATGGACATGAAGAATGAAATGCTCTCCAACAGACTTGCATTTTGAGGAGGTTACCATAGCTGTAAAATGTGTTGTTACAAGCATCTTTAGATGCAGCTCCTAAAACAATTACAAGAAACTGCAAATGGCTTGTCTGCTGATGATTGTGAAACAGATGGCCAGTGTACCTTGTGTGGTTTAAGAACTGTAATTGTGGTAGTAATAAAAAGAAAACCACATAGGAAGAGCATGGAAATGCTTCATTTCTGACTTGGGTTTTGGTAGTTGTAGTGTCTTCAACTAGCAGTATCAGCAGCTTTCAGAGTTTCTTCCCTGCCCTCCCCCTTGTTTTTTAATGAGTGATTTTAAATTTCTGCCTTCCAGTGGTGGAAGTAATACTGGAGAAGATGAAGGCAATGAACCCTTGAACTTGTAATATAAAACTTGTGCCACTTGCAACAAACTAGGATGATGTAATTTACAAAAAGGCATCTATACAGACTGTTGAGTGTACAAGTTCTGTTACCTCTGTAATAGCCACACACAGCAAAGACACTTTTTCAGGTTATGTGGGTAGATGTTAAATTTTTGCTAGATGTTTAATCTCTGTGGAAATTGTATTGGAAGATGTTCAAATACCCAGTATGCTTCTACTTTCTATAAACTTAACGAAGACACAGAATTGGGGTGTACTTACACTTGGAGGCACCTGTGTCCAAACTCTGATCTTCACTAGGCTTCTGCAGTTTTCTCTAGATTGTCTCCTTCTAGTTCCAACAGCTTCCCTGACTTTTACTTAACTATAATGCTGAAAACCCTTAGGACTCTGACCCCACTGTGCTGGGTGTTCTGACTGAAGTGCCTCCCTAAGCTTCTAGGAGAGTGGAGAGCATACAGATATGTAGGCTTTGGTCGCAAAGAGGCTGTGGAAGGCACCATGAATGGGAGCTTTCATCCCGTGTCTCTGCTGAGCATTGTATGTTCTTGCTGACTGTCTAAATGCATCCCCTTCCCTGTAGCACCAGCTGTGATACAGGCTTATTCAGGCAACTTGCCCAATGTTGCCACTGTTAATAACAACTCTTTGCTTAAGCAGGATCCTTAGTTGATTCACTAGGTGTCTGTTTAGCAATTGATTGTTCTCTTAGGTATTTTTAGTGTGGGTAACTTCTGCATTCTGACAATGATGTCAGATTTTAGAACTAATTTTAGTGTTTAGTTTTTGTTTCCTGACTCCACTGAGACAAGTAGGCACTTTGTGAAAGATAGTTCTATTACTAGTGATATTGGTGCCTCTTAATTGGACAGTTGACACATCAGATAAATGTCTAAATTTGGGTTATGGTGAGGAATATTGTACTTCTCACCATCTGTTTAGCAAAAGTTGTTCAGAAAATGTTCTGTTCTCTAACATGTAGCCTCATCAGTGTTGCCCCTCTTCACCTGGCATAATATGCTGTGTATTCAAGCATGTGTTCTGTGGGTGTTATATATATGTACTATTAAAGTCAATATTAGGTGCTTTTACTAGACATCAGTACACTTGGTAAATTTGAACAGGCCGATTTGATAAAGATGATTGCCCCTATGCTGCTCCTACACCACTTAGACTTGTCTGCTGATGTCCTTTGTCTTTTGGTCTACAGAAATGCTGTCTGTCAACTTTGGATACAATCTGCTGACATTTATTATCTTGTACAACAACCTTATTCCAATCAGCCTTCTGGTGACATTGGAAGTTGTCAAGTTTACTCAGGCTCTTTTTATAAATTGGGTAAGTAACAAGAATGAATATATCTCAGTTCTTGATGTTGACACTTAGGAAAAACAAACACAACACTTAACAGCTCTAAGAGATTTTATAATTACTTTTCTGATGCGACTGCTGGGAAAGGCATGGGGAAGCTCAAAGGATTTACTCTATCAGTTTTGTTTCACAGGAAATTAAAAGGTTTAATCATAGGAAGATACGCTGTATAAATCATGACTTAGTATTTTAGGCTTTAAGGATGAGAAGTCTCAGGTCTTGGTTGAAGGAGGTCTTTCCACTGACTCATGTTTGGTAATTATCTTTTGAAAACTCTTCAGTACTTTCTAGCTTCTCTCAGCCACAGCAGAGGGAAAGACTAGACTTGTTTGAAGGTACAATGATGTTTTTGGGAGGTGTGGGGTTTTTTGTGTTTGCAGAAAAAACAGTCTTAATGCTGACCTTAAGGTTACATCTGATATGGATCCTATTTTTGTAAGGAGCTGAGTTGGTGGTGCCTCGTGCAACCAAACAACAATCTTGCTCTGTTCAGGCAAGCTTTGACTTCAAAGTGTCTTTCTCTAGTTGTGGACCAAAAATACTGCAGTGATGTTTCTCAAGCTGAACAAACCCAAGAGGAATACCTTGTGTTAGTATGCATTAATCCTTGAATGTTCTGTAGTGTAGTAGGTTCCTATAAAATACAAGGAAATGAGGTCTGTTTCCTGTCTGCTTATGATATAGTAGAGGTGCTTATCTGAGAAGATGATTTCATTTGTCTAGCAGCTGGGTTTTTTACTCTCACAATAAAATGTAGTAACAGAAAGAGCCACTGAAATGTTCCCTTCAGTTGTGGATGTCACTAAAGCACCTGATTGTAACTGAAGACCTATGATTAGCATTGCTGATGCCTGTTGGAACTTCCTACTGTATTGTGTTATCTTTTTTTCCTATTACACCACTTGCTCATTAACTGCCTCTAGTTGAATCTTGCTTTTCTCTTGTGTGTATATATAGTGTGGAGGTGTACTTTGGAAAGGAGGCACCCATGTTCATCCTGGCGTGATGTTTGTATCAAGCCTTCAGAACTTCCACCAATGGCATTAAGACAGGCTAGGCTGGAACTGACTAAAAGAAGAATGAATACTTCAGTATTTAATTTGAATAACATAGGTCTAATTTTGCTCTCATTTCAGGACATAGATATGTATTACCCTGAAACAGATACACCTGCCATGGCCAGAACCTCAAACCTTAATGAGGAACTTGGGCAGGTAAGAACATTTTCTTAAATGTCAGGTTTGTGATTTAATCTGACAAGATAGAAGGTATAAGAGGAAGCTGTACAAATCTGCTTTATTCTGCTGCTCTTGGCTCAGGCTAATAGGACATCTTTATCATTAGTCCAGGTTTTACAGGTAAAATAGTAACAGGTCATAGGATTGAATTTAATATAGGCAGTTTAATGCTTTGGAATTGAAACTATTTTGTATGTTCACTCTAACCTGACTTTTTTCTCTGGTGTCAGGGAGATGCTCTGTGGTTGTGACTGTCTAAACCAGAATAGAATGTATAGGACTAAGCTTTGCTGAAGAGGGGGCCAGTAGCCTCAACCTGTGTTCTTGGTGTTTGTGGATCACTTCATAGGCGATGGAGGTTAAGAAATGCAGATCTATTCCAAATTTATAGTGTTCCTTCAGGCATTTCATTTTCCAGCAACTGTAGTCGCTGTAGATTTGTTTATTCTGTGAATGACACTTGTTCAAAATGGAATGGCTTCTGAAAATAAGCTTACTGGAAAATACAGCTTTGCTATTGGACTTTTGTAGTACCACTGAGAAATCCTAGGTTTTTTTTTCCTTGACCATCAGTCATAGGTCTTTAAATGAACCTTATGAACTTTGTAACTTGTGTGGTTTGGTATTGAAGATAATGTATTTATATGTAAAACAGATAATTATTGTGTGCTGCTCAGCAGTGTGGTAGTCACTGTTCTTCCTGCTTAAGTTGGTTGGTCTTTCTTATGAATGCTGAAGTTTGTTTCGTATTTAAATTACTTTGATGTGAAGTTGTCAACCTCCAAATTATGCCACTGTTTTTCTCTAAAGATAGTGGCATAATGTATGTTATTTTCAGAAATTACTTGCTAGTGATTCTGTGTAACTAGACCAAGTTTTTTTGATTAATTAATTGAATTACCTGTTCACAGGTGCCTTTATAATTTTTGTTTAGTGGTAGAGTTATTAATAACTTGAAGTTCCTCAAGTGTTTGGATACCCGATTTGACTTCTGAGTTGTACAAGTTGTATTTCCAATGCTATATTCAAGCAGCAGTGTAGAGCACCTAAGTAGTATTGTAGTGCCCTGTCTTGAACTGAATTGCAGTTATTGAGGGAAAACTTTTTCCAGCTCTAGGCAAAATATTTTTGTCCTTTGAATTGTTTGACTCCTATGTTAGCACCACATGTTCCTACATGTTGCTTGAAAGTCTTACCTGGTGCAGAGGTACAATTGTGATACTCAAAATTATTTCTGGTCTGTTGTGGCCCATTGAAGGTGGGAATCTTCAATCTGATCATGCTCCAAGAAGTCACGTTGCTGTGTTGCAGTTGCCTCCAAGTTCTACCTGGAAGTCAGTAGTTCATTAAGGGATTATTAATTTGGGCAGTGCTGACTATTGCTGTGTGTCTTGCACTTCAGGACTGCTCATGTCTGGATACCAGGAAAAGCAGCTTTTGTTTGGCTGGAGGATATCAGTTGGATGTGCTCTAGTATATTTCTTGAATATTACTGCTTATGGGGGAGGGAGAGAAAATCCCAAACACATTCCCAGTGATCTTTAGAATACAGAATTTCTTCACTGTGTTAAATTGTAATGACCCTTCAACAACCTTATGAATCTGTTTGCCCAGTCTTCTCTAGTATTTTTGAGACTTGCTCTTTGACATTGGTACAGCTGCAAGATTTGGCAAATGTTCAGCTAGCACGACCAAGGACATCTGTAGTGACCACACTAGCGCCTTGGCAGTTGCTACCTACTGTTTGAGCCTTTCTGCATTTAGAGATGAAGAATTAATGCTATTAAGTAACCTTCCTGATTATTTTTATAGACAAACCAAGTTCTCATAAGGCTGCATTGACCAATATTGTGATATTTGAGTAATATCTCTTTTGTTTTTCACTTAGAGTTTTTTTACTTTACAAGTTGAGAACTAGACTTTTTTTTTTTTTTCGCCCCTCCAGGTCAAATACCTGTTTTCTGATAAAACAGGCACTCTAACATGCAATATCATGAACTTTAAGAAATGCAGTATTGCTGGAGTGACATATGGGTAGGTGTGACTCTTCTAGAAACTCTGTAGTTTTATCTGTGCTTACTGCCAGTACAAACTTCGATACTGGTCAAGTATTAGTTCAGTTTATATTATTGTGTATTTTGTGGTCTTAAGAGCTTTGATTTTCATGTCCTGCAGCACAGATCAGTCCTGGGGAATACTTTATACGATGTAAGGGAAACTTGCTTCTTAACTTACCTGATCATAATTTAACAAAATCAGAAGTGTTAAATAACCCTTGGCCTTTCAAGAGGAAAGAAGCTGCAGTCCATGGATAGTAATTATTAGTCATGTTTCTGTGACTTGTTCAGATGAACTGGGATTTTGATAGAATAGTGTAACTTAAATTGTAGAATTTAATATTCCTTGTGTGGGATACCAAGTTAGTGGTTTTGTTTCTATCAAAAGGATCCTTTTGAGTCATGTCAGTATTTCATAGCCTTTTGAGTCTTGAATACTGAATATTTTTATTTGCTTAATTTTGAATGGATAGTCTTAAGATCTCTGTGCAAGTTAAGCTTTGAATTTCATGGATAACTAAATTAGATACCTCAAAAGGCAGAAAACTTGATTCAGATGTATGAACAGCTGAACCCATGGTTCCAGCATATGTTTTTGTGTGATGACTCAGTGATCTTCGCTGTCTATATATTTTTTTTCTTGGTTGCTGAAGTGGAATTTTATGTTCTTTTCCCTCTCTCTCCCTCAGTCACTTTCCTGAACTGGAAAGAGAACGCTCATCAGAAGACTTCAGGTAAATATATTCCAGGATGTTTGTGCTCTGTATAGCAAAGTGGGTACAGTCTATATAAAGACTACTTTCCAATTTGGGGCTGGAAGAAGCCCAAGGGAGCAATGTGTTTGAGTAAAATGGTCTTTCAGTGGGAGCCTAATGCAGGGCTGGTGGGTGGTGATGGATCTTCTCTCTGCATAGAGAGGTGGTGTGTGAAGGGGTTGAGGAATAGGCAGTGGCGGGGGTGGCTTGGATGCTAATGCGATCCTAACTTATAAATACAGACAGTCAAGTTAAAAGGTAGAAGTAAACTGCTTTGCAGTAACCTTACCCCCTAGCTAGAGACCAAATGTTATTCTTAGTCACTAAGTTCAGATCTGATGAGAAGAAAAAGGACTTATTTGTTAAAATGCTATTTTTTAGTAATTAAACTGGGAGAGAGTTTGATATATAGGTGTATCACTACAAAAGTATCCCCTCCTTTTTATTCAGAACTTTCATGAATAAAGGTAGTAGATCTGTCCCATTTGATAGAAACAAATGAAGACCCGGGGGTGTTAGGTGGATGTCAGTGTGACATATTGAGATTATTGGGAAAAGGCAGGGAGGACTGATGTATATTAGCATGGCAAATATAGGGAATGAGTGAGTTCCCACCCAAGAAACAGGCTGTGGCTGAAGGGTGTTAGAAAAGCACCTGCTTACAAGCTAAGCTAAGCTTCTCCATTGGCAAGGCTTGTTTTTGTGATCTTCTTTTAGGAAAGTGACACAATGATATGTTGCTAGTTCTACTAAGATGTAATTTCTGCTCATGCCTCTTTTCTTCCAGTATATTGCTGCTACTTTAGTTGCTGTATTTTGTTTCCTTGTACTTTTCTAATTGATTCTGTGGGAGTTTCTTCCAGGTACTTATATGGGTAGACTTAAAATCATCCAGGGGTCAGCTTTTGAAGCAGAGCTTTGACTAGGGAGGTAGTTCAGGGATATCAAATGTTGATCTGCTTTCTAAGCAATATGCCTTGAAATGTGTCTATTTCAAGTGTTTAAAAACAGTTTTTTGCTATATCTGTCCCAGGAGGTGCATTGACACTTGAATTTTCTCAAATATGCTGTCAACCATAACCATTTATTGATGTTACTTGTTTTGACACTTTCTGCATTACTCATATGATCTTTTCACAACACTTTCAAGGGCACTGGAGTCTTATTTTGTTTTTAAACTTGCTTCCTGAGGAAATAAATGAAGTATTAAGATTGGCGATGTTGCCTCTTGTTTGAATATGTTTGTTTTGCTCTGCAGCCAGCTACCTCCATCCACCAGTGAATCATGTGAATTTGATGACCCAAGACTGCTGCAAAATATTGAAAATGATCATGTAAGTCTACTCTGTGAATGCTCTGCTTCTTAAATTCCCTACTCTAGGCCTGTCTGGAATTGAATGCTGAACAAATCTATTTCTGTGATTAAATCTGCTCAGTGTGTGTCATGCAAGCACAGAGGGAGTAAAAGGGAATCAAAATAGCTCCCTCCAACACCTTTCTGCCCACTTGTCTTACTACTGAGTAAAAGAAGCAATGGCATCAATATGGATACCAGCTACCTGTAGAATTGCTTCATATATGCTGGTGTATATGGAAAAGAATATTTTTATAGCAAGCAATGATAGAAATTGTAGTTTTTTAAAAAAAAAACAAACCCCGGGTGTTCAAACATCCATACTGTAAAAATACTGCTTTTGACAGTAATCTATAGCATTAAATGGTGTGTTTGGTATGAGCCTTGCTTTAAGTGTGGCAAATGTTTGGAATCTGAGTTATATAAAATTGTAAATCTAAGCTTAGCATGAGGCTTAGTGATTAGTAATTTTAGCTGAAGTGGTTGAGTCCTAAAGTGACCTAGTCCTTAGAGTGTCAGTTGGGTGTTTATTCAGAAATCACATGACTATGAAGTGTCTGACTGGACACAATACAATTCAAACACTTGAAAAAGCATGACCCTTGTCCTCTGCAGGCTGTCTCTCAGTGTGGGATCTGACCATTAGCAAGCACAAACTGCATCAGCTGATTGATGTTCTTAGATGATATACCTTATCTAACTGGTTAAGTTTAGTTAAGAACATCTGAAATACAGTTACAACATACTGTTTGTGTGCAGGAAAGCTTTGCTTTCTTTCTACTGCACAGTACTTAAGAACTTGAAACACAGCATGGTATAAGTACCTGAAGGAGTACTTAATTACTTGATGTGGCACTGTGCGTTCCTCACAGTGATGGAGCCTAGAGGTGGCTCCTGTGCACTAGCATCCATCAAGGTGACCCTACTGGGACAGTGCACTGGCTTCCTATGTGGTTTTTGTGTTGATGTGCATTGGAAGGATTTTCCACTGGACATAACTTGCAGCTAGGATTTGGATGTCATCCTGTTCCTATGTGGTCCTGCTTGTTCATTCATGGCTTATGGAAGCTGCTGGCTCCAGGTATTTGTTCTGGTTTAGGTGTAAGCTGCAGATTTAAGTTTATTTGCAGTCTTGCTGGCTGCTGCTTTAGGCACTTGTACAGTGCAGTGCTTTGGTCTATTTAACAGACTCAGCAGGGAGGACGTGTCAAATGAACTGTGAGCTGGAATTTCTCATCTAGCCTTGAGATGGCCCCTTATTTTTGGGCTATCTCATTATTTGATTTCTATGTAAAGTTTCTGCTTTGAAGGATAGAAAAAATATTTGCTGTTGTAGCAGGCAAATAAAGGGTTTTGGTAGCTTCCTTAGGTATCACTTAGTCTAGACAGGTCAGAAGTCTTTATTTACATACTGAGCCTTATGTATCAAGCTTCCTTTTTTGCTGGCAACTTGAATAAATACTGGTGTCATTACACAGCTGACTGTTGGGCTGATCAAACAGGTGATTGATCAGTGGGGAAACTTCTGGCTAGGAAGACTGAAGATGCACCTTATGTATGCCCAAGATGTCCATCTGCTGGCATGTGGATAATTAGCACAAGACATGGGACTGCAAGGACTGTATATGAATTTGCTTTGGTGTGTTTGTCAAACTGTGTCATTGAGATGAGAGCTGAAGTCCAGGACAGTAGTAGAGGGAAGGGTTGTTGTGGCTTTTTGCATTTGGTCAGTTGCTAATGTGTAAACTACTTCTTTCTGTCTAAAACTCTGTAGTGTCTTATTTGTTATAGCTAAGGGGTAGCTGCAGTTGGCAGATGTCTATTTTCTACTCATTTGGGGAATAAAACTGAAGTATTCTAGCACAAGCTGCCTAGTGTGGTTAGGTGGTGCTATACTTAGTTGGGCAATTAATTCCCTCTGAACATTTGATCTTGTGCAGCTGAAGCTTTGTGTGATCTCTTACAAACCCTCACTCTCATTAAGTAATCATTGCTCTGGTCTTAAAGACTTTAGGGTTTGGGTTTTTTTTGCCTAGTCAAAAGTGTTAGTTTAGAGCTGTCTCAGTGCCAAGTAATTTTCTTTCCAGACTGAAAATAAAAAATTATGTACTTTTACTCATGAGAGTGTCTTCCATCTGCTAGGAAGATTTTTAGCATCCTGTGTCACCTCTAAATTTCATAGCTTTTCTGGGCCACTGGTGTGTAAGGGCTGACTGATAGCCAAGTCCACTCTTGAATAGCAGTTAAAGAATTATTGCCCCATAGGAAATGTTTCAAGCTAAAAAATCTTGTCTTGAAAACGTGGAGGTTTCTCTTGGGTGCTCTGGGATTTTAATGCAGAACAAAGTACCTAGGTTTGTCTTTTTCTTTGTAACTGCTTCTGTTGGATGAACTCTGCAGCTGTTAGGAAGTGCATGATGCTGTCTTGTCTGTATAGAGAAAATGGCATAAACTTGTTCTAGTAAGAAAAGATCAATTTTAAGACTAGAAAGGATGTTTGTTCTAGGTAGTCTTTACCTTGGTGCTTGCTATTTGGGTTTTGTGCTATGAGTGAAGTCAGCATGGAAGTGCAAACCTGTTTGGTGTGGGGTTATGTTTTACCTGATAAGAGAGCAGGGAAGGAGGTCAAGAAGTGAAAGAACTATGGACTTGGATCTCATCCTGGACTCCTGCATGTCCCCAGATTATCTCTGAATGTCATCTACAAATTCCAGTTTTGTTCTATGGCCAAATTGTCTCTTGGCCAAGAAGCTGAAGTGGTATAGCTACAAATGCATGAATTGATTCAGTGAGTATGTGTGGTGAGTAGTTTAGCAGCTGACCTGGCAAAACAGAGAAGTGTTGTGCTAGTGTTGAGCCTTTACTACACTGAAAGTGTTGGTTTAGACCTTGCCAACATGCCTGTGTATTTTTGTGAAGGAAACTGAGGTTATTATCCTAGCAGGCTTTGCTGAAATGACAGCTGTCATCAGTTGATTCTTAGCAGAACAGGGAAAGCATATCATTACTAACTGGGGTAAAAAACTGCGATGTGGAATACAGTAGTGGGAAAATTATGTTTAGGTGGTGAGAGTCTCTGGGAGACTCTAATTCAGAGAGTAACTTGCTGGAAAACTCTGCAAACATGCGACTTTATAGCTCACAAGTGAGTTGTTAGAGCTTAGCAAGAAATATTTTTCAGTCTTCTGCTTCAGTTCTTATCATGTGTGGGAATTTACTACTGTTGTTCAAGTACAAGACTGTATCTTATAGGTCATATTTCATTGATTTTGGACAAGATAAACTTGCATTTAATACTCTTGATATTCAAACACTGGTTTATACTCTCTTTGAGTCTGTGTCTGCAATATCCTGGTCCTCTCCAGTATTAGTGGCTTCTCTGTTCTGGAGGTGCCCACCATGGCTGGATCCTCACTCTGCTCTTCACATATTTTAGTGAACTAAACAGTAGGAAGTTCACATCGTTTTAAGATGATGAGTCATGATTCTCCTTGGTAATCAAATTCATAAGTTATTTTTGTAGTTGTTCTTGGCGGAATTTGCCCCATCTATGTGAAAGAGTAAGCTCAAGTTGTTAGGTTTTGCTTTAATGTCAAATTGGCCGTTTCTACACCACTTGTTCAGAGAACTGTGAGTCCTGCTCACCTGGAGATACCATGAATTGAGGCACTGATAGCCTACTGCTACAAGTAAAAAGAGAGATGAAATAATCTTTAACTTCATATACGACTTCCATGTAACTTTGTCATACCCTGTACAGTTGGTGAGGGAAAAGTAGTTTGTGTTCAGAGTGACAAGGCCCAGATGAGGGCATGACATACGTGCAGATACGTAGCTCGGCAGAGTGCAGTTTGCACTGCAGAAGACTGAGTGTTTTGTTCCTCTGAATAAGGGAACCATGAAGGGATAAGAAGCTGTGATGCAGCTTCCTTATCAGTGGTCTGTTCCTTGCTTGATGGTGAATAATGCTGAGCCTTCTAGATAGCTGAACTTTCACTGAGGATAATGATTTGTAGATAACAATCCAGAAATTGCTTCCAGAAATGAGGTTGTTCCAGTGTGTGTGTGGTTCTTAGCTTGGAGGGGAAGTACACAGTTTTTTTCATGGGTGTTTTGGGAAAAAAATAAAACAAACCCAAACCAGAGAAAGAAGTGCAATGGCTTTTACCCAGGGTTGTTGCCACACAGGGGAAGAAATGAAAAGGCCACTTACAATGAGAACTACTTGTTGGTAGGACTGATGAAAAAGAGATTGAAATATGCAAACTTGGTTCCAGCTACAGATAGAGATGGAAATAAGGCTGACCATAACAAATGAGAAGGCAGAAAGTGTTTCAGAGATCATCAGTAAGAATTTGACTACCAAAATGTCAGGCTTGATAGAAGAAAATTAGTAAAGCAGAATCAGTTAACCCGTGGGACTTATGGCCTGTGCTGGGGTTTAAATTGGTATGTAGGAAGGGATGTGTTGCCACTGAACCCATTAATGTATTTTGTGTTCAGAGATCTGAAGTAGAAAATTGAATGCTCTACTCTGATTCATGCCTGTGCAACAAATATTGTCAGTACTGGAACAATATAGAAAGGAAACAAGTGACAGCTGTGTGGAGGAGACTGTTGTGATAAGCTGGGCCTCTGGTACTCTGTTGCAATAGAATTGGAAGATTGCCCTGTAATACACTGTGAGCTGTGAAAATATCAAGACAGCAGCAAATTATGTTGCTGGCTTGAAAAACACAAATATATGAATACAAAGGATTAAAATCCATGTCATTATTGGAGACAGGTGGTTTCCAGCTGATAGTGTGTAGTGTGAAAGTATGTTGAGGGGCTAGGTGATAAAAGTGTAAGATGTATTTTAAAGGTCTGTAGCAATAGATGCTGAATTAAGAATCTGGAGGGCTGTGCATTTGGAGGTGGAGATACAACTTTATTTGCTTTCACTGGAAATAATGGAGAAGCAGCAACCTCTTGACTGTAATTAGCTGTGGACTTAATATTTTACACCCTAGTGTCTGATTTTCCGTATGTTTTCTTGAACACAGAATCTGCATCCCCAGCATGTCACAAGTTACAGCTGTTATTTTAGTGGCATGTGACCATACAATTTGGGAGTTTCAATATGTGAAGATAAAGGTTCTGTGTGAAACAGTTACTTTGAAAATCTTCATGACCAAGTTGATGAAGTAAAACAAGAATACAGGTCTAGGATCTTTAGTCTTATGACACTATTTTCTAGTATGCGTATTTGTTTACACATGTTAACACAATGTTTGCTAACTGACATGGTTCTGTGGTTTTTATGGTGATTTGCTTCCTACTCATTCAACCTTGATATTGCCAACATGTAACTCCTGCTAACAAAAACTAGATATTTTTATATGTGAAAATTCTGTGAAAGTTTGCAAATTCAGGTAAGGCTTTTTGCAAAGGTAGAACTACTAAGTTCATGTCTGACTCAGTCACTGGGCAAATGGCTGCTCTGATGAAAGACACTGATGCTACCAAGTGTGCATGTTATGGATGTAGCAGAGTTGGGGAAGGGGAGCCATGTGTTCACTTGAGCTGTTTCAGCCAAGTGTTAAAGATCTGCATGAACTGTGGATGTAGTAGTCCTGGTTTTGAGCTGGGCAGCTGAGTACCATTCCTGATGGCTGGGGCTATAAATACTGTGCTAGAGGCAGGGATGGAAAAGAGGGATGAAAGGGATGGGGGACTCAGTTTCGTACTGCTGTAGCTACAGTCGCAAGAGCTGGCTGATCAGAGGTTTGTGATTAAGTGCTGCAGAATCTTTGCTGAGTTGCAGACCTGGTGTTTATCTAAAACCTTGCGAATGGCTGTGAACAGTGTTTTGTGTTCTTGTGATGCTGAATGTGTAGGGACCATGATTAAATTTATACTTGACTGGCTGCTCTATTCCTGTGGCAGGATCCATGATGTTGCCTTCTACTGACTATTCAGCTGCTGTCAGCTCTGGACATTCATCACTAACAGTGCAGTTGCATCAAGTTTAATTTTGGTCTGGTTACTGTCACTCTACTGGAAGTTGCCACAGTAGTATTTCCTGTTGCGAGATTATCATCAGTTTGTGGCAGATGGCTTTGCCTAGATGAAGTGTGGGGCGCTACAGAACTAATGTATTTGTATTTGGGAAGGTGAGGGAGTATTCTGACTTCTCAGCTCTCTGCAGTTTAAGTGAGGTCTTTATTATTAACACTCTTAATTCATCGATGCAGGCCCTGAACTCTGCTGTCTTGATGTTCTGGAACCAAAACTACTAAATACAAGGAACAGAATATATATATTTTTTTTGTCTGTGGTACCTGTGTGATCTCAGTTTAGTGAAAAAATGCCTTAGTCTGTGTGTAATGCTGAACCTCACTCTCTTGCTGTCTTGTCTAGCCCACAGCTGTACACATTCATGAGTTCCTCACGCTGCTGGCTGTGTGTCATACTGTTGTTCCTGAGAGACAAGGAAATACAATAATCTACCAGGCTTCCTCTCCAGGTTGGTGGTTGTTTCTTTTTTGGGAGGGAAGAAGTTGAATGACTAGAGGTAGATGGGAGGAGGGGCCATAAATTTCTGTGAAGATCATTGATTTTGAAAGCGGGATGTTCTCCATGATGCTAGTAGTAGGTCTGATATCTTATGTAATCACATGCTGCTTTTGAATGCCTTTTACACAACCACAGGGTCCATGATTTTCTTTAGAGTTAGGCTGGGCTCATGATGCCTTCTGCTCTTGAGACCTGCTACTCTGGCTTTTCTGCAGTATTGAAAGGGATGAAAAGTAAAACTTTGCATGTGTAGAGCTCATCTGTGAAAGTAATGATTTGTTTCTGCTTTAACAATTACTTGCTTTACTTGGCCTCAGTACTGTCTTTCTTGATCCAGTATCTGCTTAAAGCAAAATAGGAATGACCCAGTGCTGACACATAATACAGTAAAACCAATAGCAGAGTCCTGGGCACATTCAGGCCTGACAGTGATATATTTTGTTCTCCTTTGAGATAGCACAGAGGTTTTGAAGGGTATAGGTGTGACCAGAATGCTGAACAGCATAACTGCTCTCCATCAAGTTTATCTCTGTTAGTGAGGATATTTCTAGAATTGCTGTAGTGTTTTGAGTGACAGAGTAGTATCATTTTGGTCTTAATAGTGTGCCTGAAAAGTAAGGTGAAGAGCACATGTAAGGAAACTCTGGTCAGTGTGATGAACCATGACACAGACTAAGGGTACTGTATAGACATTAGGATTACTTGACTGGGCCACTAAATCGACATATAGGATGGTTGCACTTAATGAACTTGCTCCTTAATGAGACTCTGTAAGTCCTTACTGGAGGTACAAGTGTTGGCTCTGATTTCAGCTCTGTTACTTGAGCTCTTAATGACACTGCCCATTACAGTCTCCTTTTCTATAGCACCTGAACTTAGTGCCTTTAGAGCAGAAAATGGGTTGAAGGCATACTGTAGGAATTTAGAATAACATGGCTTTGATCTTGCTTTCAGAACAGGTATTTCCCTTTTTCATGTAGAAAAGTGGGGCTTCTCCCAAGAATAGAGTTTAATGCTTCAGTAGTTACAGGATGTTTTATATGGATTGAAAACAAAGTTGGTCGAGTTGATTTTGCATGGCCTTTGTAGGACTAAGCATTGAATGTTTTTGTGGAGGTATGTGCAGAGCTACTCTAGCAGCCATACACAGGAGAGTACGTGGGAAAGGGGGCTTCTGTTTTGGCAGCCTGGCATATTTAAGTTTGGGTTTTGGAGGCATCTCTTAGACACCAGATGAAATTTAAGCTTTCTGTTTGTTTTGGCAGATGAAGGGGCCTTAGTGAAAGGAGCAAAGAAGCTGGGTTATGTCTTCACAGGACGGACTCCACATTCGGTGATCATTGATGCAGTAAGTGCTAGGTGTGCGTGGCACAGGGCATAAAGATGTCCTGTGTGACTCCTGTGAGGGCCCCTTTCCAGAACCCATAGGGTGCTACATGCAAAAGGCTTTTTCACACAGGGAGGTGTTGTTTTAATCTACCTGAACACGCAAAGTCTTTTGTCCTTCTGTGTGGCATGGAAAATAGCAAGCTACAAGCATACATGGGAAATAGTAGCAGTTGTGCCTGAGGAATACTTTGCTTGTCTGGGAAGCACAGATGGCGCACATTAGAAGTAAATTCTTAGGTCTGGGAGATTCTCACTATTATGTTTAGTAGTTGCAATTCTTGTAAATGTTTTATTTCTTGTATTAAAGGGGATTTTCTTCAGAGTAAGATCTTCTGTATCTTCTTAAGATGATGCTTCTACTTAATGAACTCTCTATGCAGGCGTTTGTAGATAATGGGTTACAGTTGATGCAGACAGTGTTAGACTTACTGGGCCACATAGAAATTCAAGTTGCAGTCTAAGCTCAAGTGGCTCCAGATTGACAGATGCAGCTTATTATGAATGATGGATGTATTTTTGTCCTTTCTCTTGGGTGTGTTCATGTTCAAATTTCTTGATACACTGCCAAGCTAAGCACTTAAAACAGATCTTTTAGGACTTGTGTCGAAGTTCTTAAAACTTCTCACAAAACTGCTTCTTAGTTCAAAGAGAAGAACTTGGAATGAGCAGTCACTCAGAGCTATCTAGGTGCTTCTCTCCTCTGCAGAAAGAGCCAGGCCTACCTGGCCTAGTTTGATACTTGTAATTCCAAGTGGGGAGCATGGTCAGTCTATAGCCAGCAATAAAAACTGTCACTTCCAGAGATTCCTGTGCCTCCTTATTGCCTTTGTCAGTGACAGTGCATGTAACGTGGACTGATAATGCCTTTTGGTCTTGGGTATATTGCTGAACTGATACAGCCTTGTAGGACAGAAGTCTGTACTACAGTTAGATTTTACTGCAGCACTTTGTTTAACCACATGCTGCAAATACTGCCAGAGTCCTGAGACTCCAGTAACTCCTACTCCTTCTGCCTATTATACAACAGGTATAGCAGGTCTTTATAAGTCTTTTTCTTTCTTCAGGTATTTCATGCTCAGGAGGAATTTCTCCTCGATTAATTTTTGTTTTGTTTTGCCACAGAATATTCTTAAATTCAAGTAAAAGAACTACTAAGGAGTTCAGTCAAAGGTTATTGCACTACTAAATCTGGAGGGCATGTTTATTTTAATGTGAAAAAAAACCGCACAGCCTGTAATATATCTCTTAGTTGATGGCTGCTAAGAACTCAATGTGCAGCTTTTCTTTTAGTGCATGGTTATGTCTTTGAAGTAAATACTAATTCTGTGTAATGGTGTAGCAATAACAAATAGGGATGCTGTAATACTGGATATTGAAGAAAGTTCCTTAAATAGGTTTCTGCATCCCTTAACCAACAGAGGGAGCCATTGCCACATCTATTCATACTGGGATGTGCAGGAGACACCTGACCAGCTTGTGTGTTTGCACGTGTAACAACACAATGCAGATGGTACTTAAAATAGCATATGCTTTATTTTCTAGCTGGGGAAAGAGAAAACCTTTGAAATTCTTAATGTGCTGGAGTTTTCCAGGTAAGTTTTCCTCTAATACACTAAATCCAGAGTAAGAAGAATACCACTCCTGTAACTGTGTTATTGAGCAAAGCTGCAGCTGATGCAGTACAAAAGCAGAACTTCATTAGTTTTTGTCCCACCCCTCCATCTTATTTCAGACGTAGAATGATTACAGAACTGGTGGCTGTTGGCATGTGAGCCACTGCATCTTTGCATTATGTTGCTACCTTAAAGTGTCTCTTGTTGTGACTTGTGGATATCCTGATGTGTCAGTTGTCTACTTGAAGAACATACATTGAGATTGCCCTTTAATAGGTCTTCTGTCAATTAGTTATTTTTGAGTAGATGGAAGCTATGACTGGAGGTGCCCATTCTTAAGAACCACTCCAACTATGAAAATATGAACATTGCAGGCACTCCTAACTTGCCAGGCTCATTAGGATGGACATTGCTTGAGTAGCAAGAAGCTTTGTTTGATGAATTGGGCCCCTAAATCACTGGAGATAGTAAAAAAGTGCTTTTTCTTTGTACGTTGAGGAAGTGGTAGTCAGCAGTCTTTTCTGTGTTGTTTCCCCCCATTCTTACTGTGGATTAAAGCCTTGAATTGTTGTTCTGTGCTCTCCTTCAGTTGGCTGATTTTGCTCAAAAGGACTGTGAAACTAAAGATAGGGAAGATTTGGGTAGGCAACTGTTCTTGTGTCCTGGCATGCTTTGAAGATTATTCTTTACTACTTTCACCTTTCCAGTGAGAATGTAGCTACTTAAGCTACTTGTGGGAAGTATCTAAAAAGTCTCTAGTAGAGTCTTTGAGGGTTTCTGACAAGCTGACCACAGTACCCTGATGTCTATAACAGAAGTAGCTGTAACCTGCATATAGCAGAAAAAAGCTGTCTTAGGTCTCCCTTCGGTGTAGCAACTTCCCACTTGATCAGTGAGGGAGTTCCTATAACTGTATTGCAAAAAGTGTATTAAAGCATCTCAGTGTCTTCTGTGTGTTATAGAAATTCTGGCCACAGATAATTGAAGCCCTTCCACCTTTTCTTTAGAAAGTTTCAGAAAGGATTGTTTTGTCTTATGATAGATGCCAAGAGCTTGCATACTTACACGTTGCTCTTGGTCTCTAAAAAGACTGTATCTCCCAGAGCAACTTGAAGAGGAGGAAGATTGCTCTACACTTTGATCTATTTGTACACATGGGCAAAAACAGAATGAGGAAGGAGGATGCTTCTGAATTTTCCTTTTGCTAAGGGAAAAGGTTTACACGAAACCACATGTCCTTAGAGTTCCCTTGATGAGAGTTGATTTGCTTGTGTCTGCCTGTTAGAGTTTGTGTTTTGTACAGTGGATCTTTTAAAGGAGAGATTAATAAGTAAAATGCCCAAAATTTTCTTGAAAAAAATTATCATTGCCTATGTTTTTTTTTGTTGAATGTCTTTCTATGGTATGCTACTGTCTAGGCATGTATCTCAAAAAATAAACATAGCTTGACTGTCTTGATGAGCAGCCTTGCTCAGGGGGTCTGGCATTCTTCTACATGCTATTTATGTCTGATCAGACTAGGATAAAGAACCTGTGGGGAGGCCAAGGGTAGGTCTATACCGTGATTGCTTTCAACGATGTTTCTTTTGACTTAGGAAGTTAAATAACTGCACCTGTGAGTGCTTAGTTGTTTCAATGTCTGTTATGCCTACAATAAAGATGCTTTCAGCCTTAATCATTCCATTTCTAGAGTGAATCCTCAAAACACTTATGCTAGAGGGATAAGAAGAAATTTGGAGTAAATGTGACTCCTCTTTTTATAAGGGCATTTTATACCATTTTGCCTTTTTCCAAATTCTTGATCACATTTGAGTGTAAAACTGTGTTCTTGGTGAGTGCTTGCCAACAAGAGCCATAGGGCTGAAGCTGAAAATGGGCAACAGTGTTTTTCCTTGTGTAATATTGAGTTACTACTCTTACATCTCATCTGATCTCAGGTGCACTAAACACATCAGAGAAAATTCGCTGGCTAGAACAGGAATTACTCTTGATCTTTCTGACTAATGAAAGCAAACGTTTTTCTTTCAATAGCAGCAGGAAGAGAATGTCAGTGATTGTTCGAACTCCAGCAGGACAGCTACGTCTCTACTGCAAAGGGGCTGTAAGTATTTATGCTGCCTCATGGAGAACTAACACTACTAGTTATTGTTTCAGCAGCTGTGGCTGATGCTGGCATTTCATGTCTCATACATAACAACTTGTTGGCTTTCTATGTAGGGCCAAGTGATATAAGAGAGCTGTCATTCCTCCTCTGACTCCTTTTGCAGGCAGGAAGATTGCTAGGCTTTTTACTGCCCAGTTAAAATCCTGAAACTCATGGGAGCAGAACCTTTACTTCAGCAAAGTCAGGATTTCACCCAGCTGTGCAACAGGAGTTTAGGAGCTGGACTAAGTGCTGTGGTCTGAATTGATAACGTTAAAATCTGTTTGCAAGTGATTGGCTGTTGATTTGTTGTATCTCTGTACCTGCTGTTATCTGTCATCAAGACTTGCTCCATGTTGGCCTTCTCTTTTTGCTGACAAGAGCAATAACTTACCACAGTACAAAGACTGCAAAACTAGCATTGGTCACAGTTGGAGAGTGGTTCCAATTTCAGTGGAACATCATGGAGCTGAATTTTCTTTCTTTTCAACAGTGAAAAAACTGTCTCTGACATCTGTAAGGATCTGGTTTACTTGAATTTATCCTGACATACAATTCTGTGTGCACTGCTCTGTTGCTTCAGTTAAACTCCCCTGATTTGATGAAGATGTGCTGGGTTAATTCTGGAGTGGTGGAAGTGTATTAAGACCACTGCCATTGTGCAGTAGTTCACAGTTGTATGTCTAACAGGACCATGCACACTTGCAACTGCTTATTGTTCATGCCATGCCTGCATTTTCACACTGTTTTTTGGAGTGTGGCACTGGAAGGGATGTGAAACAGAGGTGTTTTAGAAAACTCCTTTGATTTAGTGATGAAGAACGCTGCTGCAGAAAGAAGGTTATTTCTGAGAGAATTTTGCAGTAGACTGTGATCAGTGTTTCTACCTTCTGTTTTTGAACATCAGTGGGAATCTTTTCTAGGAAGAATTGCAGAAAACCCTTATGCATGGGACTATAGTAGGTACTGAACTTAAGACCAGACACTTACCTTTTCTGGAAATCAGTAGATTTGCTTAGTAACTGAGGGAGAAATGTTCTGTACTGCCTAATTATGTGTATCTGTTTATGGAAAGAAGGGAGGAAGTCAGAGTGCTTCTGTCACCTTTATTTAAAGGCAATGCAGTATCTCTGCCACTGGGCACAACCCAGATGACTTAATCAAATCAGAGTCTCTAAAACTCAAATATATTGCTTGTAAATGCAGTCTTAATTTTGATATTGGCAAGTCCATTCAGGTTGCTTCACTTGAGCTTGTAAATACACAAATGGAAACTTCAAATGTAGACTTACTCTGTTGTAATGAATTTGGTTTTAATAGGATAATGTAATTTTTGAGAGGCTTTCAAAAGATTCCCAGTATATGGAGCAAACACTGTGCCATCTTGAATACTTCGCAACAGAAGGTAAGAGAAACAGCATGCAGTGAGAATTCAGTTTTATCAAATTACTTGCAGCATCTTTGCATTGTCAAAGTTATGTAGTGTCAAATAGGATGATAAAGATGAATTAAGTGGGGTGTAATCAGCAAATTAACAACTGTAGGATGACTTTCAGAATGAGGAGGTTTTTGCCTTGCTTCTGTGTGATTTCAGTAGGGAAGTGAAGGAGATGGTCTCCTGTGTGTCCATGATGCAGGGAATGGGTATGAGTTGTATGTATGAAAACTCAGCTACATTGGTGTTGGAGGTGTTATTGCCAGTGTAAAAGTTGGATGCCCAAGTCCCTGGCTTGATGAAGCAGAGTGATCTGAACTTTTTGGGAGGTCTATCAGACTAAGATATCAAAGGTCTGAAACGGTTTGTAGGGTCTTTGATGTTCACAGGGAAGCGTTGGGCTTTGTTCCCTCTTCTGCAGCAGCATAAGATACTTGAGTTATAGTAAAACCATGAACCAGTGGTTTTCTTCTCATATCTGAAAACATCTTTCAGCTTTTAAAAAAATTTTTTTTTTTGCAGACTCCCATGTTTCCAGTAATGGAACTTTTGTATTTCATGGCACACAGTCCTTTCGGCTTGATTGATGCTAGGGAAAAAATCATTACTTCTCTATGTGAATTTTTGTCAGTGGTCTAATAAATTAATATTCATACTTCATGAACCCTATTCCCTATATTATACATGTGTAACTTCCCTTATTAATGTGAGTTATATCAGTACATTGAAGGGGAAAAATGTTAAAAGAAAACATGATCTGTGCAATACGTTTGACTAAGTAACTTCTCCAGTTGCCATATGTAGCCAGTTCTTTAATTTGCACTTTCTAAAAATATGTGAAAGTCAAGCTTGCTTTCATACTCACTAAAAAGGTATGAAAAAAAGGTAAGACTTGAGTTGATCAAGAGTGGCTGGATTGCAGTAGTAAAGATCAGGGACTGGAGACATCTGATTTTGCCCATTACACTCACTTGATTTGCACCAACATTAGTAATGAAATGAGCCAGATTTTTTGGTTTACATTTGTAGAAATCTAAGTGCTTGGAGAACATATAGGGAAACTTTGTGAAATCCAGAGTTTGACAGTGTGTGTTCAACTCTTGTTTCTCCAGTAAGAGGGATAGAATTTAGCGTTCATTAGGGCATGAATGATTTGATGGTACTCAGTCTAATTTTACTGTGGGTAATGGCTGCCTTATGTCTTGTAGGTCTGAGGACATTGTGCATTGCTTATGCAGATCTGTCAGAGAAATCTTACAGAGAGTGGTTGAATGTCTACAATCAATCCAGTACAGTTCTCAAAGACAGAACTCAGAAGCTGGAGGAGTGCTATGAGATCATTGAAAAGGTAAAATGTACTTTTTTAATGATCAGATGCAGGTTCCCTTATGTGTGTTTTCCAGTGGAATTTGGGCTTTATACAGTAAAATAAACTGTTAATTTCATAGATGAAACTGAAAAGATGTTCGTAGGTGGCAGCCTGTTCAGTCCACAGGTATCTCAAGTTTTAATTCACAAACATGAGACAAACGTAGGAATAAAAGAAATTCTGCTTATAAATGCTTACCCCACACATTTATCTTGCTGCTTTGTGCAAGGTTGTTGTAACTTGATGAAGCTAATGTATAAAAATCACTGTGTTGCACCAAGTTCCCATGTACTACTCTATGAAGGGATGTTTTCACTTTCGTACAACAGCAACAGGTCAGATGTTTTGAAGGCTATTGTAGGCAAAATGAAGTTCTCACCAAAGCCTGTAGTTGCATGGACTGAAAAAAAAGGTGGAAAAAATCACTCCATGCAAGTTGCAGAGCTCTTAATTTTGGAAGTGGAAAACAGACATGAGGGAAACCCTTCTGAACCTCTGATTACATACAGAAATGCTAAAGTGCCAACACTAGGGGCCAGTGTTTTCCTGAGCCTTGTTTATCTTGCTGCTTTCTGACCTGCTGGTAGTGGCAGTCCTCACCTGCAGGTGCTCATACTCTTCCCCCTTGCTCACAGTATTTCACTGTCATTTAGTGGTTTCTTCAAAACATGCTTTGAACTTCAATTGCTTTTTAAATTAATATTAAAAATACTGTTTAAGTTCTGTTGTATATTTAAGTTAGGTGGGGCAGAGTCATAGTACAGCCTCGTTTGTAAGGAACCTTAGAGATCTTAGAGGTCTAGCTCTCCTGCAGGGCAGGGACACCTTTCGCTAGACGAGACTGGTCAGAGCTCAGTCCAGCCTGGCCTTGAATGGTTTCAGGGATGGGACATCCACAAGGAAGTTGAGAGTAGAATGGGTGTTAACTTGCTCAGGGTAACGTAAAAACACCAAGATAATTTTTATCCATCTACCTTCTTCCTTTTTTTGCCACTGAGTATCTTGAAAAAGATGAAACCCATGTGTGGGTTATAGGATTAGAGTTTTGGACTTGGTGCCATATTGACAGGAACTATGCTTTGTATGCCTTTCCTATTAATGTTTCCTTGCAGGTGATACCAAGGAACAGGTTATTTCCACATAAACTGTCTTGTGGCTGTACCATAAAATATAGTGTATTTTTACAGACTGACTTTTTTTGTTTTAGGGCTCAAATGAGAGCAAGAAATCTACTTTGTCAGTCTGAGTGTTGAGATGGCTGGAACATAGTACATGTGCACACATGGGGGTAAACTTGAACTGGCTTCCTCCCCCAACTGTATGCTGGCTGAGAGGGCTTCAGCAGGTGCAATAGAAACTTCTCTGCTTGGGTAGTTCAGCCATGCTGATCCCTATGCTATTATGTTAATTGCTTGACAAGTGATTTAGGAGGGGAGGAAAAAGGACAGTCTATAATTGCACACATGGATTGTGTTTGTAACCTTGGAATGTTGTGGGCATCTTTAAGGCTAATGTTTCATTGGGAGACCATAGGATACTCTAAAGTATGATGACTAGCCTGAGTTGAGTCAGCAACCTTTACCAGGTGGATTTCTCATAAGCAGAATCAAGCTTTGTCCAGACCTGTAACTCATGCCAGCTTACACACTTGTATGAATAACAATTTACCCTTCTGTTGCTTAAGCATGCAGAGGTTCATACAAGCAGCAGCTGCTTTAATACCCTCCACAAAGAATCCTAGGAGAGTTTGAGTTCAAAAGGGCCTTTCAAGATCTAGTTTTAACACCCACACCATGGACTGGAACACCTTTTAGTAGACAAGGTTGCTCAAATCTCTACCCAGCCTGGCCTGGAACACTTCCAGGAATGGGCTATCCACTACTTCTCAGGGGACCCTGTTCCAGTGTCTCACCACCCTCATCTTGTTCAGTTTAGAACCATCACCCCTTGTCCTGCCACTGCAGGCCTTGGTAAGCTGTCTTCCTCCTTCTTAAGCCTGCTTTTTATATAGAAAGGCTACAGTAAGGTCACCCTGAAGCCTCATCATTTCCAGGCTGTACCTTTTCTAACTACTTCTGTTAACTTCATCTGTCTTCATTTCTGTTGAGTAATTTTTGTCCCTACCAAGAACACAAGCTGCTACTTTTTCTGTGTAATTACTGATGCGATACAGTATAATTCAACTCAATTTACATCAATTTATGTTAAATTGAAGATGTTTATATGTCTAAGGAATGATTAAAATGCTTTTAAAGGTAAAATCTGAGTAGACCGTACCTTTTGAGAAGGTTTATTTCTTAACTGTTTTGTCTGCCTTCTTTTTTTTTCCTGTAAGGTAGCCAAATCTCTTCAAGGAATTGCTTTAGAATTGCGTAAGAGTATGGCAAACTGTAATATTAAATTCATTGTATGAGACACGTTTTTCTGGCAGGCATCTGTACATTGCGTAGAGATACTTGGATTGATTAATGTTCATACCACTTGTATTACATAAATGTAGTGATTATACCTGTAAATAGTTGCAATAATTTTTGCTTTGAGTGATTGTATCCAGTCTGTATGTAGATATTATGATGGAAATTAGCTTAAATGATGTGATGCCAAGTGACTTTTGTTTTGTGAGCTTAAATATATAAACTATGACCACTCATGTTGCTATGGTGACTACTGAACGCTCTATGTATGTGTTTATCCATCGGCTAGCATTGAGTTTTATAACTTCAATTAATTATTCTTGAAATGTTGCCATCTTTCTGATCAGAAACACCGTTCCAGTCTGTACCTCTTGAAATATGAATTGTGTGCAAAGGAAGTAGAATAGTCTTACTGTTGCTGTTGGCTGGACTTCGCGAACGAAGATCTTGGGATAAACCTGCACAATGGATTTTTTAAGCGAGGCACAGGGTGCGCAGAACTGGCCCCACTCCCTTTACTGCTGAGGCTCATCTTGCCACGGCCGAGCAGCTCGGACGGCGACAGCGAGTTCCTCCAGGATTTGAACCGGCGTCCTCAGAGGAGGAGCCGGCTCCACAGGCGGGGGCCTACGCCACTCGGCCAACGCCCGCCGCCTCTCAAGTGTAACATACAAACAGAAAAGCAATAATGTCAGGCTGTTGAGAAATCCTGGGAGCCCACGTGGGTCAGAGCACCAGGGGAAGACCTCGCCTTGTCCTCTCTGCCACCGAATGACACAAATGTGGCGCTGCAGCCACGCCTGCAACACGAGCTGGGGCAGGCCCCAAAAGGTGGCAAATAGTCTTACTGTAGTGCACATTGTTTGTCAAAATGCAGTATTAGCAATGAGAGGCAACATGCTGTCTTAAATCCTTTTGGAGTGTGTTCCAAACAGACATTTATCTTCAGAAAACAATCCCTTAACTTTTTTTTTTTTTCTTCCCTGCCACCCAGGATTTGCTGCTTCTTGGAGCTACAGCCATTGAAGACCGCCTGCAAGCAGGTGTTCCAGAAACAATAGCCACACTAATAAAGGCAGAAATTAAGATATGGATTCTGACAGGTGACAAACAGGAAACAGCTCTCAATATAGGTATTTATCTTTCTAGTTACTCTGAATTTGTCTGATATGTAGCAGGATACATGCAGGATGTGCTGTGTGGGATTTTAAACAGTATCAGCCCTGTCGTTCCTCTGTACTGGGGCATGGCTTTGGAGAAGGGCTCTTTATGATGAAGTCTTCATTATAAACATCAAGCCACATTCAGATTTGGGGTTTTTTTTAAGGCAAAAGGGATGTTTCTGCTCTTGTTAGATGCCCCCTTTTTTTTTTTTTTTTTTTTTGGGTAAATATATTTNTTTTTTTTTTTTTTTGAGGTGAATATATGTAACTCTGCTTTCTGATAGAAACCAGAGAGCACAACCAGACTGTTTCAGGTATACTGTGCATTGTATGGAACTGGTTTAGAGGTTCGTTCTTTTCTTACTGACTGCCATTTCTAGACTTGAGTGTGGATACGATGGGATATATCATCATGTAATTTACAGCTTCTTGCAAACCGGGTCTGACAGTAGGTGGATGCTTGAATAATGAACCCTGTTGTTGCCTTGTGGCACATCTGTTAGGCAAGTATGTTGTGTTGCTGCTACTGAGTGGGTAAGAGATCAGTATGGGTTGTTTTATCAAGACATGGCCCCAATATCCTTATCTCAAACTTGATGGGTCTTGACTTCCAAGCCATGCCCTTTTAATGCAAAAAAAAAAATCTTGCAATGATGTGAACAGAAAGTACAAATTGAAGTATTAGACAAGTGTGCTTGGGTACTGATCTAAGTGATAACCTAATTAAGACTTAGGTGTTTATCTGTTTACCTATTTTTGCAGCATAAAATTGAAGAGTTTTAAGCACTTTCAAGTTTAGATGTGTTATTAGAAGCAGCCTTTGAACCCAAAACATTTTTTTTTTGGTCATAAATGTTGATAATATCAATCTATGTTCCCAGTGTCTGTCCAGTACTATGATTTTACAGTAAGGGTGGACTGAACTGGAGGTTGACATAGTAACAGGAACTAGATGCTGTGCTCTTGAGCACTTCTGTTATTGTACTAGTCTTGCATTGAATATGCCACATGACTAGGTCCAGTAAATACTTAAAACTCCAATCCTTCAGCCTTTTTTCTTGCTGGGGATGCTTGCAAGGTGAGTAACTGGGGCAGCTATACCTTGTACTGTCACAAAATCCAGCTGTGGTTAAAATTGCTGAGCTATGCCTATGCTGCCCTTGTGCTGGAGGCCTTCATGCAACACAGTTCTTCTAGGGAGAGTTTACTCAGGTCTTAATTGAGTAGCAAAGAGTTGGTAAAGGAGCATAGCCTGATGTAAGCATATCCCCTGCCATGCCATCCCATATGTCCCAAATGTAGCACTTTGGCAATATAATACCATGATGCTCTTGCATTCTTCTTGATGATTTTTTTTCCCTGTTAAGGTAAATCTGCACTGAGGTGGGAAGAGAGAGTAGTACTCAGTGGTGATCTGACATCTTGCATGAGTAAGCTGTGTTACAGAGCATGACATTCTGCCAGGAGCCTGAAATCCCCCAGACCTGTCTATGTGCAGTTCTAAATGTAAAAAGCTTAAGTTGCCCCATTATTCTTATAACTACAAAGTCTTTAATGTCACCGTGAACTCGAGAAGGCTAAAGAAGTAGCTCCTTTAACAGTAGCAAACCTAAGTTGCTAAGGTTCCAGAGTTGCATTCAGATTTGTTGATTAGTCTGTTTAGATGTGAAGGTGCAGGTTAAGGGAACTCTAACAGCATAGATTGCTTTCACAAGCTCATGTTGACTTCATGATTCTCTAACAGTGATGCTCTGTAACTGAACTTAAGTTACCTTTAGCAAAATTTCAGGCATTTGCTACTTTTTTTGGTGTGGTTCTTGTACTTTTTCTACATTTTTTTTTCCTGTTTTGATCGGCTTAGTGAAATTTCAGAATGTACTCTGCTTGACTGACTAGAATTTTTGTGTACTTCTCACATGAAACTATCTGGTTTTATCTTTATCTGTTGAAGTTGGTATGAAGAGATGAAGTAACTTGCTGAACTGAT
This sequence comes from Formicarius rufipectus, assembly GCA_013399695.1. Taxonomy (NCBI): domain Eukaryota; kingdom Metazoa; phylum Chordata; class Aves; order Passeriformes; family Formicariidae; genus Formicarius; species Formicarius rufipectus. Next base: position 510,725 of record VXAU01000862.1, on the reverse strand, counting down.
ACGGTTGTAGTAGAGATAAGGTGGATAGCTTAGGCAGACAGTTGATTTAAAGGTTAGTTGTGTGGTTTGAATCACTATATGCCGGTTTTACTTTCCTTACAAGCAATAGTCAATGTGAGGAGGGAAGCATCATCTTTTGACTAATTGAAAAAAAATGTAGCTACAGATCTTGGCATAAATACCTGAAATAAGTCAATATATTAAACAGCCCACACGTGCACTACATTTCAGATGTAAATGTGCTACCTGGTAAGTAAAAAGTATTTTCACTTTCTCACTGTGTGTGGAGGCTATCCTTATGGGCTCTTGCTTCTCTGTGGATATGTGTATGTATTGAGATATATTTGAGCTCTTGGCAGGTGTACCAAGGAGCTGGAGTACTTTGTTCTTCCAGGTTCCTCTTGCTTCTTTGCTTTTCATAATTTGCAAGTCTATGTCCTGATTGCATTCTTGACTTCACTGGAGAGTAGTGGTTGACCTTACTGAGAGGTGGCTTTCACTCAGCCATGTGCCAGCCAATAGTTTTGTAGGTGAGGGTGTTCATGATAGCTTTAATGCTGATCAATCATTTGAACTCTCTGCCTATAGAAAACAGAAGCTCCAGGTTCAGGAGCATGTTTGTAAACAACTCTAGAAGGCTGAAGTGTCCTTGTAGCTTCATCATTTTCTTCGAACAATCTGCAGCTCTTCATTGTCTCTCAGTGAGACAAACACCCATGACAGATTTCTTTATCACCATCTTGGTGCTCAGCAGGCTCACAAAAAATCAGAACCGCCATATCTCCTGCCATTAATTTCTTTAGGAACAAATTTGTTTCCTGGGAATGGGAATAATGGTATCCCTCCCCAAGCAGTTGAGCCGAGTGCTCCTACTGTATGCTTTCATAGGTGTGAACACTGCCTTAAAATCATAGAAAGGTTTGGGGTTGGAAGGAACCTTTAGAAGACCTAGTCCAACCCTCCTGCTGCGGGCAGGAACATGTTTGACTAGTTGCTTAAAGCTCTATCCAACCTGATCTCAAACACTTCCAGGGATGGATGGGGCATCCACAACTTGCCTGGGCAGCCTGTTCCAGTCTTGCCACTCCCATCATAAAAATTGGGCATCTCTATGCCCAATCTGAGCCCACCCTCTTTCAGTTTGAAATGATTGGCCTTTGACTGGCCGCTATAGGCCTCAGTAAAAAGTCATTCTCAGTCTTTCTTATAAGTTCCCTTTATATATTGAAAGGTCTTCGCAGACCCTGTTATTCTTCAGTCTGAACAACTCTAACTCTCAGCCTGTTGAGAGATGTCCCATCCCTCTGCTTTTGTGGCCTTCCTCTGCACCCACATTAACAGGTCCATGTCTGTCTTGTGCTGGGAGCCCCAAGGCCAAATGCAGTACTACTGGTGACGTGTTACGTTCCGTTTTCATCACTCAGTATCCCCATGTACTTCTCAGTAGGGCTGCTTTCACTCCATTTATCCACAAGTCTGTCCTGATTGATATTTGAGATTTCTACACCACAGGTGCAGCACCTTGCACTTGACTTGTGGAACTTCATTAGGTTCTCAGGCTTACTCTTGACGTAGATCCAAGTGCCTCTGGGTGGCATTGATTCTTTTGAGTGTATTAACAGTGCATTTCAGCTTTGTATTTTCTGAAGACTTGCTGTGAGGGTACTTAATCCCACTGTGTGTCACTGGAGACAATACCAAATAGTGCTGGCCCCAGAACTGACCCCCTGAGAGACAGCACTCATTACTGATTTTCATTGAGTGTTGAACGGTTGACTGTAACTATTTGGATGCAGCCATCCAGGCAATTCCTTACCCATCTAACAGAGCATCCATCAGACTTGTATCTTTCTAATTCAGAAGTAAGAACACTTTTTGGTGAGCTGTGCTTTTTTTTTTTTTTTTTTTCCATTTGAGGAAAATGAAGCAATGCCAGCACACTTATCTGTGTCCCTGTGCAAGTTGGAGCAGGGCACATATGCCCCCTCTAAACACACAAGATAATCATCCTTGCCTCAGATGCTGGGTTCTCTATGCCTACAGTATGACTGTGCCTGTGGGCTATGATCTTGAACTCTGGCTCAAGCAATCTTTCTCCCAGGACACTTGAAGGGAAGTGAGTCCTAGAAGTACTTGATTCATCTTCTTCATGGACTTTTAGTCAGACTTTTAAATTGCAAAGCTATGTATCAACTTACAGGTGTAGATTGACATTTTATACCTGTCTTTGAACCAGTGGCTGATCTTACTCTACTCAGAAGCATTGACAAAAATATGCACTTTTGTTAGAGAATGTTTTTACTTGCTGTGTTAGTATTGCCAGTAATAACTATTACAAAACTATTATACAACTTCAAGATACTACTACAAATGTCTAAAATTACTATTGGTAGTCTCGCAGTTGTCAGCCATTTTGCTTTATACTAGTGCTAGATTTTAACATCATCTTAGTCCTGGAATTGTACTTAATGTATAGACCTTCTCTAAACCCTTCTTAGGCTTGATTTACGTTCTCCTATTCCAGTCTTGATCTTCCTGTTTTAACATGATAGCAAGGTGCGGAATAGGCTCAGCTGCAGGATAAGTTCTTCTGAATGTATTACTTCCAAGATGTACAGCAAAACCACTGTTTTCCACAGTATAGTTTTTTTCCTTCTGGTTTGACTTGTAGAATGGCATCTTGCTCATTTTGAAAGATGTAAAGTGAAGGAGTGGTTTAGAAATCACAGCTTGCTATTACAGCTGCTGTTCTAATCAAATGCTACTAGAAAATTCTTTTGAATTAGTTATGCTGAATTTATAAGAGCTTACTGCACAAGACTTGCCATTGCCTGGGGAAAGAATAACCCTAATATGGAAGAAAGTGCTTAAATTTTCAATATTCTTTCTCTTCTCACTTAAAATAAGGAAGTGAGCTTTCAATCTGGGACTAACTTTTAAAAATGGCAAACTGACTTGAGAAAAAAAAAGAAACGGTGTTTTGTCTATACCTGTTGGAGGTTTGTTGTGTGATTCTGTACTACTACTAGTCCCGGGTGGAATCAGAGGCTGTCTGCAAAGCTTTCATGTTTTAGGTTGCACTTCATGAGAATATATTTCATCCTTTTTCCCACAGGTGTGTGTGAGTTCAATGTCATTCTATATTGTTCTCTGAAACAAAGTGAACTGTGGCTTGTTAACACAACTAAGATAAAAATATATTTGCAAGGTTGCACTTGATATTCATAGTCTACACAACTGTGAAAAATGGAGAAGAAACTAAGCTTATGCAGGTAATCAAACCTGCTGCTTGCGAGTGCCTGGCTGTGTGATAAAAGTATGTTTTCCACCAAGGAAGACTAGAGATTTGCTTTCTTGACAGAAGTCACTCATGCAGGCATGCTAACCCTGGATTATACCTACAAAACTAGCCCAATTATAAAAACTCTGTAGCCTGAGGAAGTGATTTGCATTGCAATTGATGAGCCAGTATGGCCTTCCTAAGGAACTAAGAATCCCACAGATAATTTCCTGCCTCAGTTGTTCGTTTTGTTGTAAAATATGGAAAGAGATAGTTCATCTTTTTACATTGACTATGCTGTTACGCTTTTGAATCAGTTGGCCTTGCAGTGGTTCCTCACTGGGACATGACTCTTAGACTGAATGAAGACATAGCCTCTAGTCTTCATTTAAGAAAAATAAGAAACTTCCCAAGATCTTGCTTTATTTAACAGCAATTTCTTAAACTTGCTGTAATTCATTTCTGTACAAAAACACAGTAGAAATGCAAACCAATTCTATTGTGTTGCTTTTTACTGTGTAATTTACATGAGCAATAAAAGGTCGGTGCTTCAAAGAAATTAATTCTGTCCTGTTTTATGAAGCATACACGACTGTGTTAATCCCAAGTGAACTCTGTGCAAGTGAGCTTTCAGAATGAAGTAGTTTGCATTTGTCTCTTGCCACGAAAATGAGTGATTCAAACTGTGTTTGCTGCAAATGCTTATCCTACACTAAGAACAAGCTGGTGCAATTACCTGGTGCCTATAGGATTTGGTAGGACTTCTGTATATGTCATTGATCTGTAATTTTTAATGATGCTCAGAACCTTCCACACTGAACTCTCAGGGGTGAAAAATGCTTATGTTAGCGAAGTTTGGGCTAAGGGGACTGGGTAGCACCAGCTGAATCCATGTGTGCACTTCTGGTTATCTGGCATAGCTGCAGCTGTGCATTCAGGTCTGTTCCTGTGATGTGTGGAAGGCAATTCTGCCTTCATATAGATGAAAAAAGAAATCAACTTTTGATGTAGGGCTACAAGCTGTATTTGATGTATCAACTGTTTTCTTTAGTTAAAACATTTCAGGTGATGTGTCTGAAAGTACAGATAACATGTAGTGTGTGTTGCTAGTAAAATGTTCATGTTGTAGTGTGTCCCATGCACCAGTGTTTCCAGCAGACTGCCTGCTAGAAATAACTGCTCAAGAAGGAGACTGTCATCTCATCTACACATGCTTGTTGAGCTCAACCTTAACCTTCTAAGAAGTAAATCCTTGTAAGATTTTAATTTTTGTTTTTCTCTTGCAGGGTACTCTTGCAGACTTATTTCACAGAGTATGTCTCTCATCCTGGTCAATGAAGATTCACTAGATGTAAGTAAGCAAATTGTGCTGTAATTCTTGACAGAAGTTGTTAAAAATGAGATGGAAAGTTGTTGAGCTTTGTCATGGAATTTCTCTTGCTTGCCCTTAGGGGTAGCAATACAAACAATTCATGCTAAAACAGAGGTGTATTGTGGAAATTATACTCCCAGGATTTTTAGTCACAAGCTGTACAAATCAAACTGAAGCCTCAGAACAAGAAACTTACTAGGTCCGTGGGTTTCCTTCTGCTTCAGACTGGAAAAATCTGTGACATGCCATCAGGAATATAGTTAATCTTTAAGGTAGAGATACAGGAGTAATGTGTTAGATTGGAGGGAAAAAAAAAAAAAGGCAACAAAAACCTAAATGAGTAATTTCAATATAATAAGCTGTCTTTGGTTTTGCGTGGAACAACTGTAACCAAATCTATGCCTGAGCAAACTGCATTGTAAGCTTGCTGATGTGCAGTAGCCTTTTAAAACCTAAAATCAAAACCTGCCTTTAAATGGTAGTTGTCCTCCTCATGTATGTGTGAAAATAAGAGAAAAATCATACTTACACATGGATTTTCCTGGATCTTTTCCTGTTTTGTGTGTGTCAATCATTATTTGATATCACTTCAGAGTCTGATTTCTGTTAGAGGTATTTGTAGGACAGGTGAAAGGATCTATAATAGACAGCATCTGACATTTGCATTTAGAGTTGTCAGTTCGTTGTGCTTAGTTGGATGGAAGTTGCAAAGCCCGTGTCTGAGTGTCAAAGGAATAACTGGATACCTGTAAATCTGGTGGAAGAGGGTAATACTATTGTGGCAAAGTTATCACTTCATGAATGTTATTCTTACTTGCCTTGATGTGATTCCAATAACTTAATATGTAGAAATCTTGGGTTACAGAATCCAGCCATAAACAGTATAGGAAATTTATCAGTAAACTAAGTAATGGAAGTTTTCATACCTTGAACTTGCACACTTGCCAAGTTTGCACCACTCCAAACTCTGTGGTGCAGTCAACGTGCTGGAGGGAAGGGGTGCCATCCACAGGGACCTGGACAGGCTGGAGAGGTGGGCCTTTGTGAACCTCATGAAGTTCAAAAGCGGAGTGCCTGGGTTGGTACAGTCCCAAGCACAACTACAGACTGGGAAGGAGAATGGATTGAGAGCAGCTCTGAGGAGAAAGACTTCGGGGTGTTTAGAGAAAAAGCTCAGTATGACCCAACAATGTGCTTGCAACCCCAAATGCCAGCTGCATCCTGGGCTGGCTCAAAAGAGTTTGCAGCTGATAGGTTAAAGGCAGTGGTTATTCCCCTCTACTCAGATCTTTTTGAGACCCCATGTGGAGTACTGTGTTCAGCTCTGGGGCTCCCAGCACAGGAAAAATGTGATGCTGTTGGAGTGAGTCCACATGAGGGCCGTGAAGATGCTCAGAGGTGATCACATGATGCATCATGAAGACATGCTTAATATTGAAGGTGACTGTGATACTTTAGCTCTGATAGCGTATGTTTTTCAAAAACATGAACACAAACTTGTGGTGCTTCTGAACTGGTTCATCAAAAATGCTTGGTATTGCATCAGTCTTGTTTTCAAACAAAACTAAATCTGTTATTTTCCATAGTACTGTTATTACCATTTTTAATGTAGAACTGAATTTTGTGTAGGTTCGAAAGTAAAACTCACACTTTGCTAATAATTTCTGCTAGCTCTTTTAATTCTGATGTATCTCTACTGCCAGTTTTTTGGTGTTGGATCTCCGTAGTAATATTTCTTTTGTGTTCCACCTGTAACAGAAATTTTGACTTCTGTTCAATTGAGCTTAAAATCTATCACTAGAAGATTCTCACACTGCATTATATTTAATATATTCCACCTCTGAAATACATTAATACTAAAAATAAGTTTTTACAAGATCCAGGTTGAGCTTAGAGCCTTTAAATATTGATACATGTAGCCCTTTGTGCAGTCCCTATGTGATTCCCCCTCCTGCCTCCCTCACTTCTGCTCCTTGGCATGCAGGAGCAGGTGAGATGTGATCGAACAACTGTCTTGGCTAGGTTTTGAGAGCTAAATTTTTTTCTAAGTCGTGCACTTCAGGAGAAAAATCAATCATTTCTGTTCTCTTCAGGGAACTCCTGGGAATAGAAAAGGCTAATCCCTAGCTTGATTCAGCTGAATTCTAGAAACATAGCAAAATAACCTGCTAATGTCTGTCCCTTATTGACTTAACCACTTACATACATACACTCATTTTTAATTTTCATAATGAAATTTTTTAAATTGAGAGTATTTGGATTGCCAGATTTACTTTGAATTTAATTCTTGGACTCTGTTTCCTGTTAACCAAATTGGAACACCATGAAGTCTTATTGTACCGCTCTTAACTTGGAAAAATGTATTTCATTGGTAACTTGCAGAATTTGAATTGTGAGAGCATTGAGAGGGGTAGCTGAAGAAGGAAAACTTGAATTAGAGAGCCCCTGCTAATGGATATTACAGCTAAGGAATGTTGTGTGTGTTCCTCCCCACCTGTCCTGTAGAAAGAAGAGCTGGGAACTGTATTAATTGCTTATCTCATAAAGATTTGTTTTTAATAGTAGTGGAAGGGCAACATTCGAGGGACCCAGTTCTGAACCTGTAGGGTAGTAGTTTGCAGTAAGGGAATTCTGTTGTTGTAAATGGAGCTTCATTGAGTGTGTTCGCCAGAGTTCATGTGCCTGGACTGACAGTCATCCTCTGGGGTTACACACAGATGTGTAAGTAACAACAAATTAATGCTTCAATGCAAGAGCCCTCATTGCTGGCATCTATTAATGAAATATGACTAAAAGTATAAGTAGAAGCTGCGTTCTGTTGCTTTTGGGATCCTGATTCTCTTGCCCAAGAAAGGACATCTGTGCCTTACCAGTGATGTCATGTTGATTATTTCCAGAAAATGAGAATAAGTTCTTGTCATGTTTTCTGACTAAAATTGAAGTTGCTGAGTACTCCAAATGCTCCAAAGCATTGGTATTGTGGGTACTTCAGTTGTACTAAAAGATAATGTGTGTATATGTGAGAACAAGCCCTGTACTGCTAATGCCGTGTTGGTGCCATGAAGGTTACATTTTGTGATTTGCTAATGAGGAAACAGATTTTTATCTCTTTTGTCTACCCACATTCTTTCTGACCAAGTTAATATTCCATAAAACTAATCAAGCAAGCTCAGATTTAGCCAAACATGAGCTGTCCTTCACAGAGGCATCTGCAGTGGTTCTCTAGTGTCTTTTGGCTAGGAAATTACTTCAGGAGTTACCAGTCGGTCTGGAATGGTAATCAGCCCTTCTGTGTACCCTGGGAATTTGCAAAGGAAGCAAAATAGGAAAGCTAGGAAAAGAATACATTTCTCTATTGTACCGAGATTTTCTTATTGGTCAAATTCGTTTTTCTTAATCTGGAAATAGACTTCAAGCCACTAAGTAGTTACATAGGGAACAGTGTCTCATAATCAGATAAGTCTTCAAAAATGTTAGGCAGAAGGGATTTAATGTTTTTCTTGCTTGTTTTTGAGGAACAAATAGGATCTTTCATAACTCCAGGTATTTGCTAATCTGCATAGAAAGTTAGTTGTATGGATGTGGAAAATACACAGTTCTTCATGTGAAAAGCTGCTTTGATTTGAGTGTGCTGCAAAGAATTATAAATGAAAGAATATAGGTGTTACCTGGACCTGTAGGTTTAAGTACACACAGGACTGTGTAACTTAAGTGTTAGATTACCATTTTTTCAGGAAGTCATACTAATAGGTTTGAGCTATGAGTGGTGAATGAGTTGGACTGGTATTTTTGTTTCATCCTACTTTTGCTTTTCAGAATTCATTAATGACAGTTCTCCCTTATCTATGGCTGTTTTTTCTGTTAGTGTTTTCTGGCACTGTGAGAGTTGGTTTGGATGAAGTGGGGGAGTACTTGGACCTGAAGGAATGCAAGGACCTTTAGGAGTCCTAAGTCAAGGTTACTACATAACTCTTACTTTCATAGTTGGAATTTGGGGGTGGGTGGTGGGTAAGAAGGCTGAAGAAGGCTATTTTTTTTTTTTTTTTAAAAAAGCACACTCTTTTTGGAGTTACTTTTACTTTCATGTCTTAAGGTTCTTTTAGTGATCATTTTTGACAAGAACCAGAAGTGATCTCGCAGTTTTAAGCTGCAGGTATTTAGCAGCTGGGGGTTAATGCCTTGTCCGTGTTATAGGACAGAATAGATCATGTTACATAGAAATGGAAAGGAAGATTGTGTTCCCTGAACTCCATCTAAAATTTGGTGTCTTCTTTGTAGGAATTCTCATATGTTAGAGGAAAATCATTGGGAACAAACTATTTCTTGTAAAACTGCTAGTGATCTTCACATATGTGAATGCTTATAATAATGATTTCTGTGTATTATCCTGATTTATTTTCTGTTGTGTAGGTAACAATGTAATAGTGACTTCAGCTGGATGGGCAAGGAAGTATCTGTTTGCTTTGAAGATGGGGTTCTCTGCAATGTCCTGATACGCTTATTTCTATTAAGCACAAGAGACCATGGGAACATACCTATATGCATAATGAAGTGTTAAGTGGATTTTGTTAAATGAGAAGCTAGCCATGAAAATGCAGTTTTTGCTGATATTAAAGCATGATAGTGTGTTTTTAAGCAAATAAGCTGGTGTCATGTGTGGGTAGATAAGTTATAGATAATGATCCTCCTGATTAACATGGCTAATACTGCCCATCTGTAAAAATAATTCACTGTCTTTTCTGTTGAAGGGTAAGAACTAAATAGTTCTCCTCTGAAGATACTTGCTTTTGTATCTGATCTCTTGTTTTCATTGAAGGGGAGTCCCTGTTCATGCAAGTTTTTGTGGGGGTTTTGAGAAAAAGCAGTGTTCCTTTCTTGGTGTGGAGTCAGCCTAAAGCAATAGGATTTGTCTGCAGTGTTCACTTAATGAAGACAGTGGAGAACTAACTGCTTTGGGGCAACAAATAGAGTATGTATTGATGATGTATTCAGAAAAGGGACATGGTTATTTGTGGTCTTCTGTGGTTCTTGTAATACTGACTTACTACTACTGTGTTGAGCTCTTTTCTGAACATTATTTCCTTTTTCATGAGAATTAGAGAATCATTGTTGCAGATGAAACTTGATTATTCCAACTCTGCTCATCGGTCACATAAAAGAATACATTTGCTTCACATGGGACTTAAGAAAAACAAGATGTCTTACATCTGGTTGAAATTAAAAAAGGTTGTGCAGAATTTCTGTGTTGATTGGTCTGTCAGAAACTACAATTAAGCAGCTCTCCAGCAATATGAATTTCATACCTAAGTATATGTTCCTTCTGCTTTTTTAACCTTCTGCATAGAGTAGAGCTGATCAGAGCAATCTTTGAGACTTGCAGGGGATTTATGTAATTTTGCCATGGTTATATGCTCTTTTTAAGATTTAAAAACTGTTAAGGTGCATTTTCACACTCGAGTATCTTTAGTTGTTTAACTGAGGAAGTGATGCTGGAGAATCAGTGTTGCTTTTTCGTATTTACTATGTGCTTTAATCAACTTGGTTTCTGCAAATCTAAGGGATGGATGCTGTCTCCTCATCATAGCTTCTAGACAAAACTGATTAGGATATCTAGAATTTTCAGCTAATTTCCAAATCCTAAATTATCATAACCCATCTTGTAAGCAGGCCCAAAATTATAGTTCTGAAGTGTCCGAGTGTAACATGCTTTTGGAGAGCCTTGGGAATGGGTGTTCATCAAAGCTGAGATGATTTATATGCCCTCCTGAAGCTTCCATCATGCTGGGTTGTGGTGGTATGTATGTACACTTGGCATGTAATAAGATTTTTCAAGCTAGCCAGGCAAAGGAAGAGTGCATTTGTCAAGCTCCTGGCTTTCCTGTTGGACACCAGAGTGGTGTTGGTAAGACTTAGAGAAATTGCCTCAAGTTTAGAATTGGTGTAATCTCTTCAGTTCTTTCACATTGAGTCTTGTACTCCTCTTGGGTAGTTCTTTTTCTATACAGAAATGGGCTGGTTTAGCAAAAGAATCAAAATCCACATCAAATGTAGGCATTTATGTACACAGCTGTGTTCTACCTCCTGCCTCACCATGATAAAAGTGACATGAATGATCCAGTATGGCAGTTAATGTAAGAAAACCCATCTTTGGTGAAAACTTGGTTATCTTGTCCATTCTTTTGCTAATGTATCTGTTAGTTAAATGAATTTGGGTTCTTTGGTTCTTGTTTCTGGTCAGGTCAAGAACCTTGTTCAATACAAGATGGTTTTACTTTTTCTTATGTGTTTTCTGGAACACTAATAATAAACTAATAATAATTGTTCATACTAGAAAGGTAATCTGGATATTAGCTCAGTTTACCTGCATGTCCCTCTTATTTCAAGTATGGCCATAGGCAGTGACATCCTTCAGATTCATCTTGCAAGCAAATGTTTTCTGAGGCAAGAACTGTTTTGCTGTGGAGTATTCTGATTTGTGGCTTCTGCTGACATATGTAACAGCCACTGGAGGGTAGAAGTTAATGCTCATACAAACTTTGAAGATTTAGGCACTTGCTTTGTCTTCAGACTAATACATACAGCTTGCATTCAACTCTGATCTGCTGTGACACTCCAGAAAAGTGACCTCGAGACAACTGAGCATTGAAGTCTCTCTTCAGCCTGGGATCACATTGGTGATAGATTGACAATATCCAAATTGCACTAGAAGACTGAGAAATGACAGTAAGTACTCAGTGGAAAGCTGGATGTAAAATCTTTGTCCTTCTTCTGTGTCTACCAAAACTGACACATCACAGCGAAGCTTTTCTCTGGTTTTGAAGATTGAGGAATTAGATATCCATTATTCAATTCTTGCAGCTCAAGTGTAGAATTCACTGAAATACAGCTTCTTACACAAAGGCAAAGTATAAGATTCTACAGTACAAATGGGGACCATTTCCATGGCTAAAGGTGACCAAAGTTGTCTGACTTGAAGAATTTTGTGGGTTTGAGAGTGGGGAGAACAGGGAAGGTCAGCAGTGTGTGCTTTTGGATATAGTTTAGTAGTCTGTGTAACTTTGGGAAAAGGTGGATGAATAAAAACAATTAATAGTGAAGGGGCTTTGTAACATTTAGATTGGTGTAGTGATATTTGCCTTGATTATGGAATTAAAATTTTAGAACTTATCTGTAAATAACATAAGGAGAGAGGGGATGACTTCACAACTTAACTAGCTGATTTTTTTAAAAACTTGTACTTATTTTTCAAGTTATTAAAACTTAATTCGTCTGTCTGTTGTATGTTTAATATCAAGTTCTCTAGGGATTTATAGTTCTATCCAGGACTTGACAGACAAAGTCTACAGTTCAATAGACAGAGTTAATAGGTTTAGTAAATATTAATAAAATAAATCTATTGTGTACCTAAATCTTAAGGGAAATTACTGTCGTGGTTCAATTTTAGGAAAGAAACATGATCTTGGTGATTTTGTGGAGTTTTCTTATTAAAATTATTTTTAGTAATTGAAGTGGGTATCATATTTATTAGATAAACTTCAATAAAAGCTTCAGATGTATAGGGTAAACTGATAGGGAAATAAGTGGTGTGTTTTTAAAACTCAGGGAAAAAGAGGTCTTTGAAAGTTAGCTTTCACTTCAGGGAATGGTGTTTGTTTGACTAGAAAAGAGAAGCCTGCCTCTCTTACATAGCATTTTTATATTCTTGGCTTGGGGGGGGCAGAGGTGGAAGCAAAAATGCTGGAAGCCATGAGGATGAAAGCAAATCAGGTGTTGTATCCAGCTTCTCATTTGAGTGGGTACCAGTGTCTCTGCTGGGGGACAGTTACACTGTGTCAGTAAGATTTGTTTCCAGTTCTTCCTGGAATTAGACAAAAGTGAGACATGAGGAGTGCAGCAGCAGAGCTGTTTTTTCTTCCTCAGCTACCTGTGGATGTCAGGGACATGTCAGTTTTCACCAGCTGTATATGACGAGAACATTGGTTTGAGTTGCAAGGACTAGGATGAGCACTGTGAAGACTCAGCCAGATTTGAATTAAGAGATGCTTCTGAGCTTGTCTGAAATGCTGTTAAAAAGCCCTGGTTTGTAATACATTATAAGGAAGTTCAAGTCAAACAGAACCAGCTCTCTGACCTCTAGATGCATTGTATGCCATGCAGTCATGCCTAGCAGTGGCAATTGCTAACAAATGCAGGTCAGTTTTTGTTTTTCTTTTAAATCTGCAAGGAATAAGCGAGTCTTTTTTAGAGGAAGGAAGGAAGAATGGGTTATTTGTGGGAGTCTGGCAGAGTGTAGAGTAGCTGGAAGAAGATGCAGTTGGCACTGTGGTTTGTTGCCTGACATTAGCAGTTTTATTGGAACTCTTATTGTAGGTGGACAGAGTATTTTGTAGAAGTCAAGTAAGGACGGTGGAGAATCCAGTGTGATGGTTTTGGAGGAAGAAAAGGCAATAGGTGGTTGTTTAGTTTGTTTAGTATTTTGGTTTCTGTTTTATGTTTAGTTTTGGTTTTGTTTGTTTGTTGTTTGTTTTTTGGTTTTTTTTAATAAAGGAAGTATGTGAAGCTTCTTAAGAAATGGAAATTACTTAGTCTACTTTGTAACCTCAACTACCTTTCCAACAAATCATTTGATGCATGGTTGTCTAGCACCCAGGAACCACATAGACCTTCAAGAAGGAAATCTGCAAGTCAGAGGGATAGTTTTGCTAAAAGGTGTTAGAAAGTACATTTGCCAAGAAGAAGTCATTGCTCTTTGTCAGTATTCTAGAAGCTGAAGGTGCTGTGCTCAAGGAAATGAGAAGTTGTTGCTGTAGCTGTTGCACAGGAGTGTAGTAGAGTTACTAACTTCTCAGGAGAAACATAGATCTTCAGTATGACACTTTCTGGTGGTCATCTACAGGAAATTCCCAAACTAAGTATTATTCAAAATGGTAACAGTCATCTAGGACCAAGCATGCATCTAGCACATCTCCTAATTTTATAAGGGACAAGACATTCCTACTTAGACTGCCTTAATCTCTGCACTGGGAATTTGTTACCTTGCCTGTTCCCTGTTCAGACTGCGGTGCATTGCCTACTCACTGAACATAACATCTTGGGAGTGTCTCTATTTTTCAATCACAGAAGCATCTACTGAAGAAAATTGCCAGATTCCTTACTTGTGTTTTGGCTATTAATTTACACACTGTTATTTCTCATGTCATGGTATTTTAACTTTTTGTGAAATGAAGGGCAGCTTGTTACATAGCTGTGCTTAATAGAAGCCTGGTGTTAATATGAACTATACTCAGCTGCTTGGTTTAAGGACTAAATAGACTAATAACATTGACTAAAATAGGAAGAAAAATGGACTTTTGGGGTATTCTAATAAGACATTGAATAAAACATGGAATGTGTTCTGCTGTGAAAATGGCCAGGGTCACTTTAAGACCATGTCTGCTGCCTTATATATGCAGTTTCAGTGATCTTGAGTTTGAGTTCACTTGTACAGTTGGCTCATTACAATATTCTTTTCCATTAGTCATTTTTGGAACACATCATTATTTGAGCAAAGGTTAACTAGGGCCTGAAGGAAGCTTGAAGCAGCAAAGTACAGATGTATTTGTAGCAACGACTACTGGCCAAGCTCAGGATAATTACTGCTGCATATTATTTAGAGGTAGACTCTGTTGTTCATCTCTGCTACTGTCTTCTGAAAGGTGGTGTTCTGCCCTAATTTCCATGTCCAAAGCCATTATGGCTAAATATATAGTTGCTGTGTTGTATGATTTTTCATTTACGTAGAGCATAGCCTGTATGATGTCAGAATGGATATTTTGGTGGATGTTGTTGCCTTAACTATGTGTTTCTTTTCAAGGAAATTAGAGCTCTGAAAATCTTCATGGTGCTGTCTTTTGTAATAGTACATTGGTATAGATTTTTAGTGGTTGAACATGATCACCTGGTGAGCTAATGGGAGGAATGAAGTATTTGGGGACTTGAGAGGTTGGGATAAATGGGGACTCCATATCTCTGAGTTTTGGGGGTCTTGAATACAGTTGGAAAAATTGCTGTGATAAGCTTAATCATTTTTTGATATTTCTGATTCTTGTCAGCATTTGTTGCCCCAGGTAAAGCATTTCTTGACTTGATTGGGAAAAGGCTTTTGTGGTTTTTGTTTTAGATTAAGTTGCTGAAACTGGTTGTTGCATGATACTAAGATTACATAATAATAGTACTGATTCAGTGAATATTATGTGTATGGGAACTCTCCCATAGATTCTTACCGATTTTGGAACATCAAGATTTTTCAAGTAGTTGTATCTTAGTTAACAAAATGACTATGAATGCTGCCTGGGGAACGCTTGTGTGGAGGCATTTCCTTCCTTTGATCTTCAAGGAGGCCAGTGGCAAAGCTGACCTCATTCCTCCTTGTATCCTTTTCCACTGCTACCTAAGAATGTAGACCATGACCAGGCAGTGCCTCTCTGAAGCTTCGTTTTGGAGATGTGTACTTGTTCGTGTTCATCACTCTTGCCTAAGGACACTGACAAGGTAATGCTGTTTAAGGGAGTCAAGTAACATGAAAAAATCTCCAGTTACTGACTGATATTTAGAAAAATTTTGGTGCCCTGTACTGTCATCTCTTATAAACCCCTAGCTTTTCATGTTTTATCATGTTTTCATGTTATATTTATCTCTTAAAAACCCTGTATATAGGCTTCAGGCTCTTCAGGAGCCCCCAGCCATTCAGTTTTATAATAAATGCAGTCCTTTCTGAGAGCTTGAAGCTGTAAGTGTAGTAGGATACAATTTTTTTATATATATAAAATAGGTACAAAAATTAATTTGACTTGGTATTGGTGTAAAAACAGGCATCTGTATGTGGTGAGCTAGTCCATACACCCAAGCACCACTTCTGAGGCTTAAGGAGGTCAGTGGAGGTTGTACCTTGGAGGTTGTTGTTGTGTGCTGTGTGGCAATGGATGGGCCGGAGGAGCTGAGCTGCCTGTCTTATGCCCTGCTTCAAGGGTGGAACTGGGGGCAGGAGGGGCATTTGGATCTGTTCCACATCTAGTTTGCTCACACATGCGCTGCCAGCTGAAGTAAAATGAATCACTCTGTGAAAGTTTTTCTTTTTCAGGCCTTTTTGGTTTTTTATTGAATTGTAGAATGGTCCAAATTGGAAGGGACCTTTTAAAGATGATTTAGTTTCACCACTCTCTGCCTTGGACAGGGTTGCCATTCCCTATGCCAGCTTGCTCCTGGCCCCATCCAACCTGGCCTTGAATGTGTTGGTGGAGGGGAATTCCACAAGGTCTCTGGGCAGCAGTTTTTGACCTTTTGTCACTCTCATCTGCTGTGCTTGGATTGCAAGACAGAAGGCTTGGCTTTCTCTTAATGTTTTGAATGTAGATAACATTGGCTATGAACTCGTCTTGGTAGAACTCTATTAGCAAATCTGTAGGCCTTCTCTAACAAAGATGTTAAAGCTGGACCATCTTATGCTTTTTACCTAATGTTATCTTTGTGTAGTACTAACTTGGTAACCAAACTGAAACAGAAGAGTTTGCATCATGACAAATTTTGAGCAAACCCAGTAAGTAGATTCAATGGACTGGCTTGCATAAACTGGATAGCTCTGCCATGCTTTTCTTTTCATGATCCAATGCTTTACTGGTAGTTCTGTTCTGGATCTTGTATCAACTGAACAAGTATATAGCTGTCTGGGTTTTTAGACTCTCAATATTACACCACTAGCTTGTTTCGTTTTCCTAATATATGTGCTGTGCCAATGTGTTAGTATTTTGGATAGCTCTCCTGTCACTTTCCTTCAATTACTGATTAAGAGTTCTATGATCCTATAGATCTAGAACTGTTCAGATAGTACAGATCTGTGCTGACCTAGCAGAAATGTTTCCTAGTATCTTGCTTGTGTTACCCAATAGTGTTTCTCGCATTCCTTCTTTGTGCTTGTACTTTTGCACTGTAATTTATAGGTTTAAAAAACTGTAGTTCAAGGTAAATGTTTTTAGACCTGCTGCTGTCCTCTTGCTTTGATGTAGATCTGTAGAGCTCTTAGTTATGTGACATGAGGGAAAATCCAGTTTCCCTGTATGTTTGCTGTTCCAGTGTTCCCATCTTCACTTCTTCCTCTTACAGCCTGTGTTTCCCAGGTGCAGGAGTGTCCTGGCCCTTGTCCTTCAGGACATGCTTAGGGCTTTCCTGGTTCAAGGTGTTGCATATCCTTCATCTACCCTTGTGGGGAAATTTGGAAACTGTTTTGTCTTGAATAGAAGCATGGTCAGGCTTAAGCACCTTCTTTCCAGTTGCTTGCCAAGGGGTCTGGCTCAGGCAGGACATCGCTGCCTTGCTGTGGGCTCTTGCTTCATTAGGAGTCCTGATTGGGCACAGATGGGACTGGAGGCCAGGAACAAAGTGTCCAATATAACCTGTTGCACCTTGCCTACTCCTGAGCAGCTGCCAAAAGGCAGGAAGCCTGACCTCATTCGTTCAGTTGAAGGGATCCCAGTTGGATGGGAAGCAGTCCGCAATCCAAGAGGCTTTTGGGAAAGAGATAAGGTCATGGGAGTAGAGCTTGTATCACATCCTTCTGGAAACATCTTTGTTGCTTAACTGCCTAGCCAGTAGTGGATAAAAAGTAAAATAGATGGTCCAAGGAAGGAGCACGAGTAACTTCTGATGCTTGTCATGCTGTAAAAGTAGAAGTAAAATCTCAGAGGTTATTTCAAGAACTGTAAGTTTTCTCATATTTCTGCTCAATACCTGTATTGTGTCTAAATCAAAACCAGGGCTTTAAGCAAACAGCTTTGGGTTGAAAGCAATCTGCTTCTTAGAAGTAAGTTTTACTACAGACCTTGTTTGTGCTGTTTGGGTGCTCTGGAACTTTCTCAGCTTCACTTGGAGAAACAGGTTTGATAGCAAAGCACTCAAAGGAAAGACTGACATGGCAGGTTGGCTTGTTGTATGTCTGGGACTGTCCTGAGTAGCTTAGAGTTTATAGTTTGCTGTTTGGCTTAATTCTCAAAGCAGTTTCCTTTTACTTAAGTGCAGGAATAACTTTGGCTATGAACTCTGACAGTGGTATGGCCTCTGTTACTTACACTAGCATGCAACTGAACTATAAACTGCACAGATGCTAATGGTTGGAGGTTTTTCAAGGGGGATTTTGGAGAGGAAATTGAGAGTGGAAGACAAAAAATAATTGAAGCTCTAGCTTTCCCTTGCCCTACTGAAATTTTATTGGTCTGTAGAGAGGAAAGTTCTGTCCTTCCAACTTTATTTTGATATCTTACAAAGTAACATTACCTTAGATGAAAAGGTAAAATCAAAACTTTTCCTTTTCTGGACTATGTGTGTAACATGACTTGAAAATACTAAATTTATTTCTTAGAGAACAGTTTTGGAAACATGCTTATGTCTGTACTGACAAGGTAACTGCAACATGAGAAAACTGTGTTGAGTCAATCCTGTCTTCTACAAACCAATCTACTTGATAATATGTTTTTCCTGTGTAGGGTGTTGTTTTTGAAAAAAGTTGAGTTTGGTCATCCAGTCTGTATTTCATTTTGATTAGTGTTCAGTCTTTTATACCTCAATAAACATGGATTCCTTAGTTCCTAGCATTGGTAAAACTCCTTTAGTATAGCCTTGACTGTGTTGTTGACTGTTACTTCTCTCAGAAAAGATTATTCAAATCTCATTGAATTAGGATGGTTATATTTTATATATATATCAACTGAAGTATTATAATAGTGATAATATATATATGCATGCCTTTATGTATAAAAAGAGCCCAGGTAGAGATAGAAATACCTGTAGAAGACTCTGTAGCAGAGATGTGGTTCTTTAAAGTGCCCTATCTGAAGGCTTAGGGGTGACCTAATTGTGGCCTTCCACTGCCTGAAGGGAGCCTCCAAGAAAGTTGGAGAGGGACCTCTTGCTAGAGCATGTCATGACAGGACAAGGGGGAATGGCTTCAAACTGAGAGTAGGTTTAGATGAGATATTAAGAAAAAATTCTTTACTGTGAGGGTAGTGAGGCACTGGAACAGGTTGCCCAGAGAGGTTGTGGACACTCCATCCTTGGAAGTGTTCAAAACCAGACTGGATGGAGTTCTGAGCAACCTGGTTTAGTGAAAGGTGTCCCTGCCTGTTGCAGAGGGTTAGAACTAGTGTATCTTTAAGGTTCCTTCCAACCCAAGGAATTCTAAGATTCCATATTTAGAGAAAATAAGCCTCTTTTGGTGGAGGGAGGTGTTTGGGTTGAGTGGAGTAAATTCCAGGCTGACTTGTATGTGCACACACCAGTGTAATTTTCTTGGCTGAGTTTTTCTTACCTGTTTGTGGGTGTCTGAGTGTACTAACACACAAGCATGTGGTTCAGACACTGTAACAGAGAATCTGAAACCTTCATGATCTAAAGCAGAAGGTTGTAATGTCTTCTTGGTCTGAAAGGTTGGCTTTTATCTTTGAGAAATTGCTTAGCAGAAACATTCACTTTTCTGGAGGTCTGAACAAGAGCTCACTTCTGCTATGGAAAAGGTTGACTATTATATTTGAAAGAGGAAAACTAATTTGGACTTGTTTGATGAAAGTAGAAGGAAATAGAATGCTTATTCTGTTGAATTAATTTAATAAAGCTAAAATATCAAGACACTGAGTCATTCTACCCTGTTAGCAAAACTAACAGACTGCTTCCTCTTGGCAGAGTACAGTTGCCTTCCCTCCTGCCCCAGCTTCCTTTCTATAGTATGAGTTTATGAACTATCTTAATGTGTATCATAAACTGTTCTGTGGTCAAACATCTAGTATGTATTGAAAGCAATACAGAGATTGATCTATGTAGAGCAGTTGTGGAGTAAATGAAAGTCATATAATAAGCCTAATGTTGTTATTAGTGTGAAGGAAACAGGATTTTGGCTCTGTTCTTTGAAATCTTGATCTTCCCAGGGATACACATGTTTCTTGGTAAAGTTAGAGATATTAAACGTCAAACTGAACAAATATGTTATTGTCTTTCATAGCTTTTGAAGAACATTTGATGAATTGTCTCTGACTTCAGTTGTTTCTACAATTTTCTTGTGCTTCAAGCTTTGCTCTCTGAGATCTAAAAGGATTGCAAAAGGCTTTCAAGATGGTGCCTTGAGCAACCATGTTGTGCTGGAGAACTACTTAGTATTTCAGTTCTTCAGTCTGAGAATGCTGAGGCATTTGTTACTTTTCCTGATTTATTTTATTTTCTTTTATTTTTTCAGAAATTGATATTTTACTGAAGGTTTGCAGTCGAGATTGGCGTTTTAAAGATGCCACTGCTATAATCAGCATCTTTCTCATTAATCTAAGGAAAAAAGTAATGCTGCAGGAAACTGCAGGCTATATTTCAGAATACTAAACCATTAGAACCATCACTCCTCACAGCATGTACTGCCATGATATTTTAATCTGCAAGATAGGAGATGACGAGTTGGTATAATCTTGAACAAATCTGTTTTACTCTTTAATTTGGCAAAATACCCTCTTTCCTCCTAATTCATCTCTTTACCACAAAGCACCCAGCTCCAGGGAGGGCTCCATACATATTTCTTAATAAAGGCATTATCTTTCTTTACTGACCACTTTAGTTTAGTATACAGCCATCTGATACAACGATTAACTTAAGATTGAGCACTTACTTTTCAAAGAGTTATCTGTTTGATGCTAATTACAGTGATCTGGAAGTACTTGCAGCATTTTATACAGGATATGTATTTGAGATGGTATATCTGACTGAGACATTTGGAGATTTATTTTTTTTTTGTGATCAGAGAAAGCTTGTAAAAAGAACTGTTTCTTTTTTTTTTTTTTTTTAAACTATGTGGAACATGCTGGAGATCCACGTACTGATGACAGGACAGATGTTCCTTCAGGGTATATTTTCTTCCCTATTTAACCAAGTTCTTTGGCTTCCGCATAATCAGTTTGTTACAGAACTGAAAACATCCTTGAGTCATTATCTACAGTACTTTTTATAGCCCTTGATGGTCGAATTCATCTGGACTTTCAGCTGCCCATGGAGACAAATATCAATGTGATCTGTTTATCTGATACCTAAAGGCAAGACTTGGTCTGAATGTGTGATAACCTGAGACTTACTATGCAGGTTAAGAATGCCTTGTATATAGACATTTTAAATTACTCGGCTAACTGTGAAGGAGTTTCAGATTGAAGTTAAATTCAAAGCTATGAAAGGGAGGCCATCTCTGTCTCTCTGGGTTCTCTGTACAATGTTTTTTTTGGCATGGTTGGTGATGGTATTCATCAAGCCGAATCATGGTGCCCTTAAACAAGCAAGGTTGCCGTGTAGAATTAGTCATGTGGTTTGGCATATTTAAGGAATGGGTTCTTGTTATCTTGCTCTGTTTTTAGTGCTGTTTGCACTTTCTGTTTCACGATATTTGCCTGGTATTTTATATGTTGTCATTCGTTGAACAGCACAGTGAGCTTAGTCTCCTAAATGGGTTTGGTTGAACAGGTGGCATATTGCTGGGGTTGTAATTGTGGTATTTAGGTTTATTAAATTGCTGGGGTTGTAATTGTGGTATTTAGGTTTATTAAATGCTTCCATAAGAGAAATGCAGATGCTGCTTGATCAGCTTCAGACTCTTGTGGGAAGGCCACCATAACATCTTCAGGAAGAATTATCAGTTCATGCTGCTCAGAGTTCAGTAGACAGTTCTGTGGGCTTTGTGAGTAATCTTATTGGAAATGATATTGAAATGGCAGGTTTTCTATGTGGCACCTGAAGAAATGGTTTAGAATAGGCTATTCCCCAAGGATTGTACATAGATGCTCCTGTTCTCACCAGACTCTGAGAATGTGGCAGTTTTCACCCAATGTCCACCCAAACTTCCAGGCCCCACCCCCTTTTCCAGAAGGAAAGGAAAATGAGAAAAGGCAAGAAACAGCTGAGAGAGAATGGCAAAACAAACTCAGAGTGGCTAAATACTTAAATTTATTACTAACAAGATAAGAACTAAAAGTAAGAAAACTAAAAGTAAGAAATAAATCAGTTTTAAGAACACCATTCTTCTCCCGCTCCTCCCTCTTTCCAGCAGTTTGAGGGAGCAGGGAGTGGGAGTTTTGCAGGCTGTTGTTGTTACTGCCATTGCTCTTGTCCTGTGGGTCACTCCATGGGGTGCAGTCGGGTCTCTGCACCCCGATGGTCTCCGTGGGCTGCAGGGGGACAACCTGCTCCACCACGGTCTGCACCACAGGCTGCAGGGGGGCCGCCGCTCTGAGTCCTTGCCCTGCTCCCGTGGAGTCCCTCCTACGGGAGATAGTCCTCGATAGACCTCTCCAACGTGAGTCCACCTCCTGGGCAACACTTCTACCAGGGGAAAATCCTGCTCTAGCGTGGGTCTCCTTCTCCAGGAGTCATGGCTGCAAGTCTCTTCCAGGATCTTGCTCCATCCTGGGCCTCCTGCAGGGCAACAGCTCGTTAAGACATCTGCCTGCTCCTCCAGGGGCTGTAGGGCAGTCTGTGCACCCTGATGCTTCTCCACAGGCTGCAGTGGGGGATAGCTTTGAATCCTTCCTCCCCCCAGCTCCAGCATGGGGTGTCTCCTTCTCCTCCTGGTCCAACCTTGTGTCTGCATTGTTATCTCATGGCTGTAATTTCCAACTGTGCAACACTCCTAAATTCTTAAATATGTTATCACAGAGGTGTGACTGTGATTCTTAATTGGCTCAACTCTGTCCACCAGCAGGAAGTCCCTCCTGGACCTGGCTGTCACTGGGTTCACAGGACAGGGGAACCTTCTAGCGGCTTTTAATAGAAGCCACCCTGGTAACCCCTGCTTCTACTAAAATTGAGCTACAGAAACCTGTGACAGAATATTAAACTCTTTTGGCCCTTCTGTTAGTGGAATCTGGGATCAAATGTCTTGTAATTAGTTCAGGCTGAAGTTGTGTCAAAATCGTGCTTATTTTATATTAGAGAAGGAATGTGGGACACTTGGTTACACCTGTCAGTCTGTGTTTGGAAAATTGCTTTGAAGCAGTGAAGTCAAGTAATTATTTGGACTTGATTGGCGTGAAGTGCCATTGGAGTGATCACACTATGTGCTCCTGTCTATCTCCAAATCAGCCCATGATGCAGGCTGAGCACTACAGTAATACTGAGCAACAACAGCTACCGATGAGCCTGTTTTGTTGGGTTTTTTTTCTTAAATTTTTATCTTAATTTAAAAGTAAATTGGAGGTGTTCATCTTGGATCTGACCTTCCATGATCCATTTGCTGAGCAGTTTTGCATATGCAAGTTGAATTTGAAATTAATCCTGTATTCTGGTGTTCTGCCTTCCTAAACTGGGAGATGCTCATGCAATTTTTTTGAAATGTGGAGTAGTGAGCTCTTCATGGTTCTTTAGTGTTCTCCTTTCAAAAGTTCCCTTGACTCTCAGCTCTAGAGAGCATAGTCTCTTCTTCTTGTAAAGCTAAGGAATGGATGTACTCTTAAAAATTAGTTTTAGAAATATGTAATTTTCAGAGGCATCTCCCCATAGTGCTGTTTTCAGTGAGCTAGTAAAAAAACTTGCCTGCTATTGTTTCTACTCTTGGCTTTACAGGAACCTTAGAGGTGATGGATTTTCATATAGAGCTGTATAGTTTTTTCTTGCATGTTACTGAGGAATTTTGGTACAAAAGTGGTTTTGTTTGTTTTTTGTTTTTTTTCTTTGAGTCATCTTGGTCTATTTCCTTCTCCTGGGTTTTCAGCTATAATCCCATAGTTCACAAGTCCCAATAGTACTCCTGTTCCTTCAGATAAGTTCATCATGTGAAACACTTCCAGTCTCTTCATGTTGCTTAAAATTTGTATGAGCACTTGATGGCACATTCCTGCTTTTCTAGTTTTTTTTTTTTCTGATGTCTTCTAAAAAGCTATAGAAAAAGGAAATGCGACATTGTGTTATTGCATGATCAACCACATGAACGTAAGACAGGGAGCAGAAAAGAAGTAGGTGGGTCGTAAGTTGAATGTGAATTATGTGTTGTACTGTAGTGAAAAAGGCAGAAGCTGAGAAGGTATGGCAGTGGAATATAACCTGTTCTGTTCAACACGTACTGCCCCATCTGTTGCTCTGTGGTACTCTCCATCTAAAGAGGCCTTCTTGCCTATGTGATGCCACTTGCCAGTAAGTTTTCTTCCCAAGATCTTTTGCCTTGTGGGCCATGTATTTCTGTATGCTACAATGAAATGTGAATATAGTGGCTGCCCAAATTTGTCGTTTCTATCCCTTGCTGTCATCTCAGTGACTTTGTGAGCCTTTCCAGGGGAGGAAGGACAAGAGGGGATTTGGATCTGATTGTATTACAGTAGTTGTCCAGTTGTTCTCTGGGTATCAGCTTATTTGTAAGGTAAACTTAGGGAATTACTTACCATGCTGGAGTCTTTTCTACCCAGTTTATGCAAGTCCTGCTGACTTCCTTGGTTCTTGGCAACTGTCTGATGCTGTGGTTCTGTGTTGCATGTTGAATTGCCTTGCACACCAGCATTTCTTGATGTAGTGTGCCCTCATGGGAGGGAATGGGGCAGTATGGTGTGCTGCTTCCAGAAAAAACAAACAAACAAAACAAACTAAAACCTCAACAAACCCTCACACCAGACAAAAAAACTCCCAAACAACTGCAGAAAAAAAAATTGTCCAAAGGCACAAGGTGCAAACAAAAAACCCTGCTTAAGATCTAGTTCTGTAGCCTATGCAGTGATGTTCCTAATGCTTTTTATTGCAGTATGAGGAGTCTGCTCTTGTTTTTAGTGAAGTCAGCAGAACTCTGATTAAGTTCACTCTGATTGCATTGACTTCCCAATTACCTTTAAGCTTCGTGTGAAAAGTATTAGTATTTGCTGTGTTAACATATAAAATAATAGCCTGGGAAACCACAGAATTTGTTAGTTTAATAATTCATATACAAAGTTGGGCTCAGCAGGGATTTTTTTCTTAGGCTTTACTAAATGAGAATATACAGGCGTGCCATCAGAAAATTTTTTAAAGACCTTGAGGGTGCAGTCCGGAGAAAGACCATATGAACTGCTTCAGGATGTTTTTGTTTTCTGCTTGTCAACAAATTATGATATGCTATGAAGGTTTATAGTAGTGTTCTAATAGTTATTCCATGTTCTGGATGAAAACTATGCACACAGTGAACAATAAAATGTGAAAGTTTTTATTTTAAGGCAGTAATACAAGTCAGTACTGTTCAAGGTTTGTGTTTGTAGTTGTGACGTGTTAAAATGGAAATGGAAAAACAGGAAAAGCAAGTGTGATAGACATAGTGCTATATTCCATAATAAACCTGTTTTAAATTTAAGTCAAGTACAGAGACCATAATATTTTTCTTAGATGCATCTGTCAGAATTGTTCATATTTTTGAGAATAAGTCCCCCAACCATGTCAAGTGAGCAGAAGCAGAATTAAAAAATTAATGCCTAATTTCCTTATGTTCCATTTGGGCTCTGTGGTTGGTGGGGTTTATTGTTTGGGGTTTTTTTTTTGGGGGGGGGTTTTTTTTTTGTTGTTTTTTTTTTTTTGTGTTTTTTGGGTTTTTTTTGTGTGTTAGTGCTCTGAAGCTTGGTGATCTTAGGGGATTTGAAGCTCTTAACTGATAATTTTGCTCTCATGGAACAGACGGCTTAAGTTTGTGCGCATGTCCTCTACTGTCTAACGAATTGTCCATGTTTATTGGACTGGCCCCCTGAATCAGAGTTGCTAAACTGGTGGACTTTTCAGTTGTGCCTTCTGACTTAAACCTGTGTATTTTAAGTATTTGTTGGAACTTGATATGCCAGTGCAATAAGGTCTGATTGACAGGCACCTCTCCAGGTTTCCCCAGAGCAGCTGCATGCTCTGTGTGTCTAAAGAAAATCTTGAGGGAAGGAAAACAAGTTATTATGGGTAAATGAAATGCTTGTAGTGTTTGATTCTAATATTTTATTTTTGTCTTGACTCCTGGCAAACTTTCCATTTATATTTGTGGGGTACTCAGTAAAAAGGCTGGAGTATTCCACAGGCCTGAGTTCATCCAGTTGCTTTCTTAAGATTACTATTGATTTCTGCTTCACCATGCTTGCTTTAGTAGAGGATTGATTTAGTTTTGCTTGATGTGAGTTGAAGCAACTTATCCCTTGATGTCAAACACAGAGTAAAACCTAGGTATCAAAGTAGGGATTTCTACTATAGTTACCAGTAATGATTTGCCCACAGAAGGATGTAGTTCTCCATGGTTTCCAAATGTTTGTTCCTCTGCTTACTTGAGAAATGCTCATTTTATATGTGTATACCCAGAGAGTTCAAGGTATAGTTTATTTGGGGTAATTGTATTGGCCTACAGGAGCAGTAGTTTATTTTTAAAACAGAGCATTTGTAAGTAGTTGGAAGAAACAGAAGTAATAATCCATGCTATTTTAACTGTCTAAGGTATCAAGTTGTAAGTTAGCCCTGTGTATGGACAAGTATATTAAGAGTCTTACAAAATGCTGGTTAAGCAAAGTGCCTGATTTGTAATCTTTAACTGATAGCATTTTGGGGTGTTATTGACCCTGTTAGTAATCCTGTGTCATCTTAGATGTAAGATGAATAAAATCTGTGACCATAGCGTCAATTGGATGAGATTGGTACGTAGCCATGATAATAAGCTATGGAGAGGTTAGTAATCTCACTGATGAGAAACATCACTTTTTCTAAATGGCTTTCTCTTTTGAGCAGCAGATGATGGATATTGAATAATCCTTATGAACTTGCCCTCAAATTCTCTTCTGCCTCTGTGGGAGGGAGTGGTTGGGCCCTGGCCCTTCTTCCTTCTTTGGGTTAGGTAAAAAATGAGGATGCTTCCTCTGAAGTGCTAGACAGGGAGTAAGGGTAGGGACTGACTCCCTTGGTTTCAAATAATCAGAGAAGCTTCTAATCCTGTGGGTGCATTCAGGAGAAGAGTGAGGGCTACTGCTGCCTTTGAGAGCAAGAAAAACATTTGATCAAGACTGAGAGGAGGCAATAAAGAAAAACAAAGGGCACTCCAAGATCCCAGGAGCAGGGATTGTTGGCATAAAATTTTACTATTGATATTACCTAAACTGTATCCCTTACATCATGGTTGGGATTTCTGGGATTGTCACTGCGTAGTAGTGAACTGGATAAAACAGCTTTCTTCCCTGAAGGCATACCCATGTTTTCCCAGCATCAGTCTCTAATGATATAAGCACAGCCATCTACTTCGTGTTAAACTTTCTGGTACATTGTAAATAAAGTATGTTGTGAAGTCATAAATCTAATCCCTCACATTTTAACATGGAAATGGGAAATAGTGCAATCCTTCTTGTAATGAAGAAGGTGCAAAACGTAGTCCGTGTCTGAAAGGGCTGAATTGTTTGCTCTGTCGTACTCATTCGCCTAATCTGTAAATTTGCCTCTAGTTTGGGTCTGGTTTTCTTGTGAATCGAAGTGAGTTTGTTGGGGTGAGAGACTATGAATTGCAAAGCAACTTCCCCCCCTTTTTTTCTTTTCCTTTTCCTCTCCCCTTAGTGTGAAAGAGACATGATTCTCCTCCCACCTGTGTGGCCCAGTAAAGTTAATTCTTTTGGGCTATAGCAGAAAAGTATATATCCCAACTACTGTGGGCATATGTACCATTGCAGGACTGCGTAGTGGAGGTGCTGGATTCTGCACTGAATAAGACATGGCATTCTAGGCAGGCTGAGGCAGCTTTTGCTGATTTGTGATGCAAATGAATATTTCTGCACCAAGTCCTGCTAAAAGACGAACTTATGTCTCTGCTGATTTGGGTCCATATATACTGTCCTTGGTTGCACAGTCTGGAGATGCCCTGCTCTAGTTGGGATGCACTTTTCTTATATTAGGAAGAAACATGATTTCTTTCTGTTTATTTTTCAGGCAACAAGAGCTTCTCTGACTCAACATTGTACCAGTCTGGGGGAGTCGCTGGGCAAGGAAAATGATATTGCCCTGATTATTGATGGGCACACACTGAAGTATGCCCTGTCTTTTGAAGTCAGGCAGAGCTTTCTGGACCTGGCGCTGTCCTGTAAAGCAGTCATTTGTTGCAGGTAAGAAATTTCTGTGACTTTCAGGTGAAAAAATGGGTGTGAAGCCTCTGACATTCAACCTACTATGCACACTGCCACACTAAGTATGCCGGAAAGCAGCTTGCTTTGTAGTGTCTTTCTTGCCCCTATGGAGGAGGAAGTAAGTCCTTCAATAAAATTGTTACCTAATAGTGCCATTTTTTTCTGCCACAGTCAGTCCCAGCTGAGCCTGATCTTTTATTAAATGATGAAAGATCATGAGAAAATACTGTGCCTGATTGCCTGATTATAGTAGGCATTTATGATGAGGAGTAGTATGTGGTCACTTGTAAGCAAAAAGTTAGTGTGACTGTTCAGCTCTAGAGAAGGTTTTTGGATGAATTTAAGTTTGTCTTGCCTTATAGTTGTATGTGATGTGAGCCAGTGGGTAACAGTGCAATTCACCCCTATTTAAATGTTAGACTACCCCTTGCTTTACTACACCACAGTAGAATTTGTTGCTGTTTGTGGATTTAGCCATATGCAGATCTGGTTCTATGTCATGACTACTTCAGAAGGAAGGAAATAAGAGCCTTCCTAGAAACATGAACATGAAAACAAAAGCTGGCCTGGTTTACTTTCTGTACAACAGGAATGCTGCATTTTGAACTTGAAAAGATCATGTAGTTTTGAGGACATAGTGTATTTGTATTTGTTGCTGGTATCTGGGGAGAACTGTGACCAAGTCTGACAGCTGATTTAGACAGACAGGAAGTTTTATCTGCCTTGTAGAAGCGAGACTTGCTTTGTGGGGAATGACTACATAGAGTCCTTGTAGTACTGTTTTGCAGTCTTGCTTATCTTTGTGCGCACTATCATACAAGTATCACATGGCAAAAGCAATTGCTGCCTATGCACATGAAGTAGATGGACCCATGGGCTTTTTTGTGAGTAGTTTCTTTCCTGATGTCTCGTGGACTACTGTACTACAGGGCAGTAGTTTGGCCTAGTGCTGTTCAACATGCTTGGTAATGACCTGAATATGAGATGGAGCACACCCTCAGGAAGCTTACAGACAACAGAACGCTGTGAAAAGTGGCTGATACACTGATGGCTATGCTGCTGTTCTGAGGGACCATGACAGGCTGAAGAACTGAGCAAAGAAATCTAATGAAGCTCAGGAAGAAGAAATGGAAAGTCGTGTGTCTGGAAAGCCACAATTCCTTGTACCAGTAAACTATGGATGTCACCAAGCTAGAAAGCAGCTATGTCCTGAAGGATCTTGGGGTCCTGGTGGACAAGCTGACCATGAGCCAGCAGTGAATCCTAGTGGCAAAAAAAAACGGCTAGCAGTGCCCCAGGTTGCAGTGTAAAGACCATTGCCAAAGGTTGAGGGAGGTGATCCTCCGCAGCAGCAGCAGCATTGGTGAGATCACATCTTGAATGTTGTGCCCAGTTCTGGTATCTTTAACATAAGATGCAAACGGGTTTAATGGACAGAGTCCAGTGCAGGACCACAGATGATAAAGGGGCTTGGAGCATCTTTCCTATGAGGAGAGACTGAGAGAACTTGAAGCGTTCAGTCTAGAGATGACTCAGAGAGTATCAATTTGTACACTGATAGTCAATTTTTATGGATATATAATGGGAGCAAATGAAGATGCAGGAGGCAGGCTCTTCTCTGAAGCACTCAGTGACAGGACAAGATGTTACAGACAAACTAAATGATATGTGTCTGTCTCAACACCAGCAAAACTCAACTGTTTTACTGGGAGGATGGTCCAACAAGAGAGTAGGTTTCCCAGAGGACCTGAGGAGTCTGTTCTTTGAGACAAGGAAAGTCCAACAGGATGACATGTTGCTGGACAGCCTGCTCTAGCTGACTACGCTTTAGCCAGGAGCATTGGAGTAGCTGGCTTCCAGGAGTCTTGCAGTATGAGAAATTCTAGGCTTCTGAGGTGGGGAACAAATGTCTTGTTTTTAACCCGGTAACGTTTTGTCCTACTCCAAGTCGTGTTCTGAATGGGTGTCAACTAAGATGACTTCAATAAGCCAGTTTTTTAATAGCAATTGTTTTGCTACTGCTGTTTTGTTTTTGTTTGTTTTTTTTTTTTAAATATTTGGTTAGGGGGCTAAAGGGAGATGATGTTCAGCGTTAGAGCAGAGGGTCTTGCTTTTGTAGCTGTTTCATGGTAGTGGACAATAGTGTTTTGCAAGAGAGAGCTAACACAATTGCAGCAACCTTACAAACAAAACAGGCCCAGATGTAGGGCTAGTAAGTGGACCAGTGTGAAGTTACCTTGGACTTAGAGAGCACCAAGTGCCCAGGAAGGGAAATGAGCCTGTGCTGTAGACTTATTCTGTATTTGTGGGGAAGTTAACAAACACTGAGCAAATAGAAAGCTCTTACTTTTGTACTCTTTATCACAGTGCTTTGGTGGAGATCGTTTCAAGGCAGTTTATTTTATTTCTCAAAGATTTGACAAGTTAAGTTAAAGACCTGTGCAGTTGAAACAAGTAATAAATGGTCAATTATTAAAATCATATATAAAATATTTTTAATTAAGATAACGAATGATCCTGTTTTGCAAGAAAACATGCAGTACTGGACACTTCCTCTCGTTGTTTCATGATGGGAGCCAACAGGAGTTTCATTTATTGGTGAATTAGCAAACTGAGGAACAATGCGGAAAAAATACTGTTAAGTATAAATCAAAGGGGAAGCGATGATGTAATTTCATAGGCTTAAAAGGAGGAATGAAAACAACTGAGTTTTAAGTCCCCAGAGAAAAAGAGGAATGCTTTTAATAACCTTTAAGGCTTTGCAGGAACCTTCCATTTACTTGCCAGGTGCTTGGTAGTGAGGTAAGAAAAACATTTTTTTTTTTCCCCCCCCTTATTCTGGGTTGCTCTTGATAGTACTTTGTGTGTCAAATAAGACAGTGCCCTTAAACTTCACAGGAAAAAGTCTTAAAATGTAATTGGCATAGCAAGAGGAAATTTCAAATTAAATAGTTAGCCTTCAAACAAAAATGTTCATTGGGAGGGGGACCTGGGTGTTTAACTTAATGGTGTGATGTTTAGCCAGTCTAGGAGGAGTTTTGTTGCTATTCTTAACATTGCCTAAATTCAAGGGACTTAATATTTCATAAATTAACTGAAACATTTTCATCTTCTCTGGGGAGTTTCAGCTGTGTTTGCCATTCAGAAATTTTTTAAAAATATACTTAAGATACACTGTGTATTCATTTGCTGGGCTTTGGGCATAAACTGTAGTTGGACTTGATTCTCAGGGGTAATCTCTTAAAATGAAACTCTAGTAAACCTGGCTCCATTTTGCATTAAGAGGGAGAGATGCTATCTTGTGATGGGATTAAGTCTTCCACTGTTACAGTGTCTCTATCAGGCAGTGGGCACAGTGGAGAAAAATATACCCCTCAGGGGACTTGGTAAAGCTAGCAAAATCAAATCAAACAACTCTAAGAAAAAGCCTTGTTTGTTAAAAGTTTTTCCAGAGACTGACAGATCTTATTATCTTCCCTCATACCGACTGGGATGTCAGCATGTCAGGAGCAAGTAAAACTTACTTTTTCAGTGGAAGTAAATGTTTCAAGGGCAGTTGAACTCCTGACTTCATTTATGAGATCTGAGCTTTGATTGCCTGTCTTAGGTTTTAAAATATTCCTTTAAAGGACCTGTTTTTATTGATGTTTTGAGAGAAGCCAAATGTTAAGGCTTAGGTAGAAGTGAGAGTATTTTTTTAATAACAAAATGGAGTGTTATCATTCATCTGGTGTTCATACACTAGCTAGTTTGTACAGCAGATTGCTGTGTTTGGCTTTGAATATCAAAGCAGCAGAGAAGTCTGTAACTTGTGTATTATGGCAGTGTATTTAATTCTCTATTGAAGGGCCTGCCTTGAAATGAATTATTTTTAGTTGAAATGTGTGGTGTTTCAGAAATACTTTTTAATGACTATGCTTTGGAGACTTTGTTTAATAGAACTGTTGTGTGGGTGACAGTGATTCTGCCTTTGTGTAGGTTTAATGCCATGTTAACAAGACTTGCATCAGAAAGAAGCAATTCATTAGCATTTTAGAGGTAAAATAATTCCAAGCAGTGTATAAGTACTTCAGTACTTAAAATTAGTTGTTGGACAGTAGAGGTGGTCCTTTAATTTCTCTCAGATGTAAGCACAACAAACAAGCATCTCAAGACTGATTTGTAGCATAAGGCTGGAAACACATCCCTCATTGGGCTGTTTCAGCCTTGGTTTTTTCCCCTCTCTCTATTACTGGCCATTTCTGCGATACTGCTTGAGGTGATGGTGCTGTAGTGTTGTTTCAGTGTTCCATACATAGATCATGCAGCTTTTCTTCTGAGTGAAGAATGAGTTGATGCCCTTAGATTAGGAGGGTTTTCAGGCAATAGGAAAACAAAAAAAAATGCCTCCATTGCTGTAAAACCAGTCAAGTTTTTGACTCTAATTCCAACAGACATCCTGTTCTGCAGAGATATCTATAAGGTGTTAGTATGAACAGAAACTTAGGAAATCCAGCAACAGCAGTGTCTGTGGCTCTCTGCTATTCTGCAGGAACACTTGCCATCTCATGGCTGCTTCATCATCATGATTTTTCTTGCTTTTCAGTGTAAAAGGTGTGTGCAGTTGTTGCCTGGTATCTGAATACTGTCTGGAGGGTTTATGCCCAACCTCATGAAGTTTGTTAGGTGATAGTGGTAGAAACTGTTGCTTTCAATGCCTTGGGCAGTGTTGGAGCTGTAGTGAGAGTGGTCAGGAACTGACTAAAGAAATATTGTTGTTGTTGTTGGCTAGACTTTCTGAACGAAGATTTTGGGATAAGCCTGCGCAATGGATTTTTTAGGTGAGGCACAGTGTGCACGGAACTGGCCCCACCCCCTTTACTCCTGAGGTTCATCTTGCCACGGCCGAGCAGCTCGGACGGTGACAGGGAAGTTCCTCGGGATTCGAACCGGAGTCCTCAGAGGAGGCTCCTCAGGCAGCAACTTACACCACTCGGCCAACGCCCGCCGCCCATTTCAGATTAACATTAAAGAACAAAATACAGCAAACAGAAAAGCAATAATGTCAGGTTGTTGAACAATCCTGGGAGCCCACGTGGGTCAGAGCACCAGGGGAAGACCTCGCCTTTTCCTCTCTGCCACCGAATGACACAAATGTGGCACAGCAGCCACGCCTGCAACACGAAAGAAATAAATAAGATGAGAAAATGTATGTTCTTTAAATACCCCAAGAACGAACTCCTGTTTGCTCACCTGCGTTGCCACTGTATGTAGTATGTAGGGGTGAGGACATGAGCCCACAAGCATCATTCTGAGAACAGACACTAGATGATCTGAAAAAATGATCTGAAACAAACATACCCTTTGACTGGAGTGTATCTACTTGGATGTTGGAAGGGCTTTAATGAACTGAAAATGAAGTTGGAGGAGGGAAGGGAAAAAGTGACTTGTGAAGAGTACC
This sequence comes from Formicarius rufipectus, assembly GCA_013399695.1. Taxonomy (NCBI): domain Eukaryota; kingdom Metazoa; phylum Chordata; class Aves; order Passeriformes; family Formicariidae; genus Formicarius; species Formicarius rufipectus. Next base: position 477,516 of record VXAU01000862.1, on the reverse strand, counting down.
TGTTGCTAATTGGTAGTGTCACTTCATCAGCTAAGTAACGAGATGAGAGATGAGTAAAGTTGTCATTGTGCTCTGAGTTGTAAGGCCTCAGCTTGGGTGCTGCTGGTCTTTGATCCTCATTTGGGAGAGACATTAATAACAGAGCTCACAAAATGAACAACTGGAGTACTTCTTAAATATTTACACCTGTAAGCCTCACATGGTTGCCAGTATTAGTATTTGACAAAATGATTGTTCTATGCTATAGTTCAGAACGTATGTTTATTAAATCAAACAAGTGTGCTGTTGGCTTTCATTAGGTAAGATCCCCATTTTCACGACAAGAATTTGCCATGCAATTCTCATTGAGTATGCAAGCCAATTCTGATGCTAATTGGTCCCAAAGAAAATTATGTATGTTACTTTTCTATAAGTACATGTTTCCCCTCATCTGTCACCTACTAAATTATCAATGCTCATTCTGTTGTTCTATTTCTGACAACTTATGACAACAGTATTCATCTCATGACTCTGAAACCCATGAGGGAAGAGCTGCTCTGACAGCTCTAATGTTTGTAGATAATTGAAGTGGGAGGAAGATTTGGGGTTGCAGGATTCTGTGGTGCTCTCTGCAGTCCTGTATAAAGAATACTCACAGATTACTAGAAATTATTGCCAGAGTGTCCAGTGTGTAGGTAGGGATGTGTAAAGTGATCTTGGAATTTTATGATTACTTTTCTTTAAAAGCCTGTTGGCTCCCTTGCAAGAGCTAAGTAAACTTGCAAAATGCTACCAATTCTGTGTTGGAAAGCTAATATTTGGAAACTTGAGGTGAGATTGGTCTTTGAAATTTTGATAATTTTTTTATCCTTTGAATGACAGAGTGAGTTTCTGCTGAATCAGTGTCCAGAGCTGTGACAGTTCCTGAACCTCACTCTCACAGTTTAAATCCTTGAAATAAATAGCAAGTATTGAAAGGGAGGAAAAGACATTACTGCTGTTTCCAGTCACTTGCCTGGTCAATTGACAACTCAAAAAGCCAAGATTTGACTGTAATTTTGAGTGCTTCAGTGTTTCTCCAAAATACTGCTGTTTCAATTAGATGCAGACACCAACGTAAACAGCTTAGATTCAGGGTAGTATTTCATGAGGAAATACATGCTTAAGTCAGAAACATCTGTGAATCACGTGTTCACTTCCCTGATTGTCTCTTACATTTAAGCAATACTTAGATACTTTTTTTGATGGGTATTGTTTGTTTTTTAGAAGACACAGGTGAAACATGTTTTGTTCTTTCCCTTGGGTAACTGTTTGTCTGACAGCCTGAGCTTCAGTGATTCCTGCTATATAGCCAAACATTTTGTTGCTTAACTATGTCCCATTATTGTGACTGTGACTATATTTAGAATTATTTTGTTTCTTGCTGTGTTCTTCAAGTGAGGAAATAAGTTGGACAAAGTAATCTCTAAGTTCAACCAGTGTTCCTGTTGCCATTGCTATTCACAACTTGGCAAAATGTTTGGTTTTGAGTTTATTAAAGAAATTCTTTAATTAAAGTTAATTGAAACTTGCGTACTTCATCTGTTTTAGTGTTGAGTTTGAGTTCATACAGGGTGACCAGCTGAGTGAGTTCATGCCCATAACTGTGATTATGAAGGAAAAATTTGTTCCTGAAACCTTCTACTTCACCTGAACTTCCTGTTTCTGTTACTATTTTTACTAGTAAATTCATGTACCAGCACATATTTGGAAAAAGTTGGCGGAAAAGCATGAATACAGTTAAAAACATTTTCTTTCTTGTTGGAAACAATTTTGGAAGAAAAATATTTCATGTCCTGATAAAAATGTTAAAAGTTTCTCCTCCAAGTGCTGTTTACCCTAGTTGTTCTTTCAAAAGTTAATTTGTTGACTTTTTGCATTGTGAGCCTGGTATTTAGGCAACCAAAATCTTGGCATTTCACTTGATATAGTTCATAAAATGCAAGTGAAATTTGTCTTGAGCGGTAGGGTGGTAATACTCCCAAGCAGTTCCAAATGGTATTGGTATCATTTTCTTCACCACACTGTAGTACCTTGTACAAATTGCTACTAGTCTCTTCTGTTTCTGAGCAAGAGCAGCCAGCAGTGCTATGTTTAGCCGTACACTTCCCAAACTGGAAAAAAAACATTCCATAGATACTGCACATGAGAAAACACTATGCTGCAGGAACGTATGCTATTTTAGAAGAAAGATAAAACCGTGGTTTGGAATACCTTCTGTTCCATGAGAAATTCATAGTACTGGTGTATTTTTCTTTCCACAAGTGTTAGTGTGTTAACCCCCAAGTTTGGTCAAGTTCCAACTTGAACAGTTACTTCCTTCTCACTGAAATTCCCTCTACCGCCTTTACTGAATGCAATATTCTTCACTTCCTATGCAAGACTGTTGAGGGTGATGGTGTGAATGCTAAAGGTCACCAGGTTTTAATCCAGAGGTACTACACCAAGGTCCTGCTTGTGAAACCCATCTCAGGTTATTTGCATCGCTTCATTTTAGGCTTCCTTTTGGTAATGATAATTTTGGAAGCATATGTGTTATCCACTCTGATTAAACAAAATGTGTAGTGGGTGTTTTGGGTGGGTTTGTTTCGGGTTTTTTTGGTGGTTTTGTGGTGGGGGGGAGGGTGTTTGGTGTTTGTTTTGGTGTTTGGATTTGGTTTTCTTTTACAGTTAGGGTGTGGTGTGTGTTGGCTGTGGGCTTACCCAGTTCTTCCAGTTTGCCAGTGGAATTACAGATAATAAATTAACTTTTTAACTTGGCTATCAACAAAGTGTGTTTGAGCTCTTTCGGGATGGCTTGTGTTATGTACATAATGTGGTCTCTGACAGAGTGTACAGAAACATTCATTGGTGTATGGACTTTAGGGATTTCAAAGGATTGGTTTCTTAAGATGATGGTATGTAGGCTAACTGCAGCCCTGTCCTGTCGCAGCTGAAGCTTCTTCCCAAACCAAAGCTGTGTCAGATACTCCAATTCTCCATTAAACCTCAGTAAAGCAATTTTTTTCTGGTTTGGATGTTCTGGCACGATTAGACTCTTGACACAGTCATCCTTATTTCAAACTGATTCTTGTTTGTTGCAGCAAATACCCTTTTCCTGAGTTCCTGGAAAAGTATGTCTGCCAGGGAGTGACTGAATGTTTCCTCTTTTGGAATTCCCTGCTGGTCCATGAGTCTGGATAGAGGCCAAAGGTCTGGTACCTTTCTGCAGTCTTGCAACTGCCTTGTAAAGGCTTCTTACTGTGTAGAAAAGTTCTTTAATTCCTTGCTCACCAGGTTGCAATTGCAAAGAAATGCTTTTACATTTTCTTTCTTCTGGTATTAATTTGTTATCAGGGAAGAGGTAATCTCATCTTGATCATGCTTACTATTCTGAATTTCTTCCTCTAAATATTGGGGCGGTTATAGAAGATCTCAAAACTTTTCCTAGGAGAGGATTTGAGAGTACTCCTTTTATTGAAATCCTTATTTTTGTGCTCAAATTTAATATTTGAAATTCACTAATACCCTGATGCATCAAGGTTCAGAAAACAACAAAAGACTCTAAAGACTTTGTAGTGCTGTACTACATTCAAAAATGAGACTCAAAACTGTGATATTATTGCTTTCATAAGATTCAGCAGTCTAGCGCTCTATCCCACAGGACCAGCTTAAATATTGTATTTTCCATTGTTAAAAGTACAGGATATAAAATTACAGAGGCAGTAACAGTCTGTTCTGTAAGCTTCTTAGTACCACAGGGAATTACCTTGATGAGAACTCTGGGCTTTAGTGCACCTCAGTAATACGTGGGACACTGAACTGGTAAAACAGCTCTGGTCAAAGTTTCCAAAAGTACTTAGTGTTGGTGGAGACTGACTCCAGAGTATGTCTAAGTTCAGGAGGACAACAGCTAAATCCATAGTAGATATTTGGAAAAATCTGACCTAGCACTGAGTAGAATGGCTAGGCTTAAATACACTTCTCTGCTACTCATCCCTCTGAAGTCATTATAATAAAAACAAAACTATGCTTGAGGGAGATAGTTATCCTGATTTGATTCAACTGGCTAGATGAGGAAGCAAACTTTTAGCTGGTTCATATGAGTTGAAAACTGAAGAGGCACTGGCTCCAGTGGGTTATGCAGTTTTTGGCCTGCTTATGTGCTTGAAATGTATAGATCTATAGGCTTGATTTTTTTTTTTTTTTTCTTTTTTCCTTTAGCTGTATGAAAATCCCATCATACTCTGCAGAGTAATCACAGCTGCCCAGTTGGAAGCCATTTAGGAGAATTGCAGTGTTGGTGGTGTGAGCTGTTGGAAGGGTGTTAAACTTGGTTTTGCACAGTTGCCCACAGAGCAGAAATAAAATTTTGTGTAATCCTCCATAAGGTATGCTCACCTGCTTAGGTGGAGCAATACTAAACTCATCCTTTAAAAAAGAAAAATATCTTTCAGTGCTAGTTATTCTCCTTAGTACTTCTAAGAAAAGGGAAGCTAGCAAATTTATAAGGATTTACAATAATATACTCCACAACTTGAGGAAAAACTATTTTTCTTCTGTAGCAGAACTGCAATTCAGCTTAAAGGGCTGGGTGTTCTGAACACCATTGGCAGTATTAAAAGAGTAGACCACTGCGATTTTGCTTTCACCAGTAGGCTCTTCCCTTCCTTTCCCTGAAAAAGGAAGTTTAGATAGCTCCACCCTGTTCTGGGAAGGCTCCTTTGATATCTCCTTTTGGTATGTGTGTTGAATTAAGTTTTATTCTAAACTTGCTTCTCCCATGGGGTCTAGAATGATAGTCTGGATGATAGTAGTAGACATTGAAAATTATGGTGTTCTTTAATATCTTGCTCCTTCATATCCTCTTATCTTGCTGTTCTCTGCATCATGGCCCGCACTTTAAATTGCTCTGTATCACAGGTCTTCAGTCAAGTGTCTCACTTCATTAAATGTGCAACTTTTGGGCATTCCTAAGATTATTTATGCTCTGTGTGAACTTCTGTGTACAACACACACTCAACCCCCTATGGTTAGCACTTCGATCTGAACATCTAACCTGTGTAGGATGGTGCCTGTTATTATCTGCTTGCATGTAATCCTGAAAGACCTATTACTTCTGGGCCCTAATAAGGGAAGAACCAAGAAGTCTTAAAAACAAACAAAAAGAATTTGTGATCTGTGTTAGGGTCTCGAAATGAAGACAAGCTACTAACTGGATACAGCTGAGCTGAAGACATCTGTTTGGGAACTCAAGTAACTATTGTCTTTCTGCAAAATAGCTTCCTATTTGTCAGAAGGACATGCTGAACATTCAGAGGTAAAATGGCTAAACTAATTCTCCTGAGCGAAGAAACAGGATTTGGTAGTCTCTGTGGAAGCTGGGAGGTCTTAAGAACATTTCTGCAGTTCAAGAAAGGTGGCTCTGTTATGTATGTAGAACCATTTGCTGTGGTTCAGTACCCTCTGTAGTCTCTCTTGATTTTAGTCTTTCACCTGGTGAAATGTTAAGCTCAAATGTCTACACTCGGAAGGTCATTTTTTGATATGATATATTCAGTGTCCAAGTCAGTATGAAGTTGCTCTAAGGCTTTCTACCTTTGTTTCTCATCCTTCAAGTGAGGTACTTCCATAGTCCTGGGTAGTGGGTTGTACAGACAGGTCATCCAAATCCAGTCTGTGTTGTGTGGTGGGTCTCTTGGAATGGTGGGTCAGTGATTTTTGTCTGGAAGATGCACTGACTCTGTCCACTGCCTCAGTGAAACAAGTGTGTCGAAGACTAACCTATGAGATCATTGTCCACAGATCAGATATATGTTCATGTCTTGGCTGCTTTGAGGGCTATTTGTGGGATCTTTGTGTGTTGTTCTTGCATCTCCTACTATCCTTAAAACTGACAGAAGTACCTGATAAAAATGGCGAAAGTTCATAAAATGATCAGGATTGATGCAGACATATTTTGAGACCTGACTTGGCTCTTATTTTTTTTAATTGGCAAGTAGCTGTACTATGGCACTTCATGCTCCTCAGATCAGGCCGTTTTAGACTTTAGAAAACTGATTGGTGTAGCAGGAGCAATAATGTGACTGAGTTAAACTTGGGATTAAGGGCAACCTCCACTTTTGCTCCGACCAATTGCTGCATTTTTTTGTTACTGTGCATGCTGTAGCTGCATTACTGGTAGTTAAGAAGTTCTTGATTGCACCTTGGAAGGAAAACTTCAAGCAACACGTGCAAGCAGTTCCCTTCAAGGTCCCAGATGTGACTGCTTTTAACTCCTGGTGCTTGTGACTGTCTCTCCAGTGGTTCTGGGTGGCTACCTTAGCTTTGTTTTTTCAGTACAGATGGTTTTAGGAGTCTAAGGAAGAAATCTGTGCAAGCTTTCTCTTTCATTGTTTCTCCTGTCTGTTTCTTTTGATAACCAGCATGTGTGGGCTGGAAATCTAAGCTGTTCAGGGATATTTTGTTAGGGTAGACTTTTAAAGGCAACATAGAATGAAGTTTTATCCTGCCCAAGTGTAAGAATCTAATGATTGTTTTTACTTTAATTGCTGAGCTCAGGAGTTCTTAACACATTCATGGAATTTGCTGGTTTTGTCTGGCTAGTTGAATGGGTGAAGTAAACAGTGGTGATTTAAGAAGTGTCTAAGTAGCCCACTCTGTGCTTGTTGACAGCAATGGAGTCCTGCTGTACCTGATAAGCTAAAACCCTGTTCAACTGTTTTGGCCATGTCTTCTTCTGGCAATGGACTTGTGGTGACATAGAACTGCAGAATCAGTGCATGGGTCAGGTCGGAAGGGACCCTAATGGGTCTTCAGGTCCAACCTCCCTGATCAAACAGGGTCATTGTAGAGCACATGGCAGAGAATTGCATCCAAATGGATTTTGAATATCCGTAGTGAGGGAGAATCCACAACCTCCCTTGACAATCTATTCCAGTGCACAGTCATGCAGTGACTGATACCTGTGATACCTGGTATCCTGGATATACCAGAGATTAAAAAAAAAAAAAAAATTACCAGTGGCAGTAGCATACAATTAAAGTCACCAGGTAAGTCCAAAATGTCATAAGGTAATTTCAAAACTTCTGAATAACTACTCTGAAAACTTCACACTGTGAGAAGTTCAGTACCTTCTTGTTTGGCAATGTTGAGAAAATTTGAGAGCTTTTCTTCTCCCTAGGAAACGGTGACTATTATTCCCATTTTGAACTTTTAGAGTTTTAAAATACCAAGTGCCTTCACAATTAGTAAATATTGCATGACTACTTTTAAAACAGATGACAGCACGTTTCTCTGGTGTAAAAGAAGCTGGTGTGTTTCTGCAAGTGATTGGAAGGTTCATGCAGGTTGTGTGGACAAGAAGCTGCAGATGGATTTTTTTTCCTTCCTGTGTTTACTTAATTTTTTAAAAGTTTTTTTTTAACGTTGTGGCTAACATGGCAATCAGTATGGACAGAATATAGGCATCCCATTTGGGCTGACATACCTTCTATAAAAGCAGGGCATGTCCCAGTGGAGGATGGTGGACCCAGAAGTTGCTGTCCAGTGCAGTGTGGTGAGCGTGCTGTGCTTCTGGAGGTCCTGGCTATGAGAAACTGTGTGCTTTGAGAAGTTGAATTAGATTTTCTAATATTTAACCAGTTGTTTTGAGGAAGCATATGAATGTTTTAATGCTGTGGATTCTGACTGGCCATCAGGGTAATCCCTGCAGAGAAGAGACTGCTTAATTCATGTCCTTGGCTGGGGAGGAATTAACCTTCAAATAATACTGTGTGCTACTTGGGCATCAGTGTCCAGTGTCACATACTGGGTCTTTCCCTGAGCTTTTAAAGCAGTTAATGTGATGTCCTGATGGGGCTGGAGATTGTAGACTATTTCAGACTCAGATGATAATCTAAACTCAACTAAAGAGTGAAGGTGGAACTTTTGTATGTAGTAGCCAGTGGTTGGGGGCCCTTTAGCATAACACAGTAGTTGTAGCCTTCCCCAAAGCAAGCACTGCAGCTGATTTCATTTGAAAATAGAGAAACAAAGAATGGCTTAAACAAATACTCAGTTCTAATTACTGCTGCTATCTTGAATTTACTTGTTTTGCTTAGCCAAAACATTAATGTTTTATATGATGTGGACAAAATGTGCTCAGTGCGTCATTTGTGGTATGGTTAGTGGGTCACTCCCCCTCTCAGCTGTGAAGACCTGAGAATCACAGGAAAGGTGTCACTGATCTGTTCTTTCCTTCTCAACCAGTACTTCCAACTGTTGGCTCAAAACAAGTGTGTACTTCAAATTGCATGTAGTAAATGAATTCACATTAAACTGGAAAGAACTATATGCAAAAGAAATTGGGTCTGCTTTACATGACAGGAATAAGGAAACAGTTAAAGCTTCAAGTCCTTCCACAACACAACTTATGGTACCATTTGTTGCAAAGTTGTGAAGGTACTTTCAGTACTCGAAGTCTTGTGACTAAGGAATGCAGTTCTAGTTTTAATTTTTCTAGTTTTATTTTCTTTTTTTGCCTCCAAATAACAGTTGGTGGAGGTATGGAGAGGATCATATAGAAATGTCAAAGTCCAGAAAACAGATGGCAGTGGCTTCTTTAGAGCTTTTGTGGTTTATTAGATGAATAAGCATTGAGGGACCTTTTAAAAGCATGTATCCTGGACCCAATACCATATCCTTAGTCCTGAGAGCTCAATATTAATGTTTTGATACAGTTGGGATCTATTACAGTACATAAAAAGCTCCACTGATTTAGAGCTCTTTTTTAAAGGTATTTGTGCCTCTTAACAAAGGTTGGCTCCCGATGTGTGGTTCGTGGCTGTTCTGGTAGGGGAAGAAGTGTTACAGGAGTTCTGACTTTTTTGCAGGCATCGCTTGGGGTAAAGCCAGTGCTTGGTCTCTGCAGTTCCTCACTTAGAGGATTGATCATATGAAGCACCCCAGGTGATAAGAGGTCAAACTGGTTGCTCTTTCAGTGGCTGGCAGCAACACTCCATCCTTGCCATGCAAAGATCAGATGGAGTTTGTGAAAATTGAAAAGAGAATTTGGCTCAGTCCCAGGTGTCCCATGGTGTGATGGAGGCAGGTCTATCATTTCAAAGTTCTCCACAGCAGTGCAGATTTTCCTGGGCCCTCGTAACACAGAGGGAATTGCAGTGAGCCTGGAGAGGGTTGCTGAAAAATAAGTTACTGGGGTCTTACAGCGAGGAGCTTTGAGTGCAGACAATGCAAGGGGGAAAGAGATTTCATCAACCTATCTGGGGGTTTTAATACTGTCCAAATCCATTTGGTTAATGTCTGATACCTGATTCCTTCCTACTAGTTTGCCTGTGTTTAAAGAATGGGGCATTTTTATTGGGGATTATGGCATGGATTCTCTAACCTTGTGCTGATGTTTTAAGGTTGGCAGCCATTTCATACAAATACAATAATGTAACAAGGCATCAGTATCCAGATGTTAGAAACTACATCTTTCACGGTCATAGTCTCCTTTTCATATCTGATTTTCTTCTATGGCCACTGTTTGCATTGCCTCTTTGCCATACACCTTTCACCTTCTTCACTTTGGGCCTTTGGTTCGTTTTTGGATTTTACTCTTGCATACCAGACTGACAGGCTGATCTGTGATGCTGTTGCCAGTTTGCAGTGTTTAGGGGAAAATTATTTTTTTTCTTTTATTGGGTATGTACAGCAGAAGCCAATATTTTATGAGACTGTAGAGAGCAGGAACAGTGGTGGCAGCAGCAGTTTAGCTAAAAGTGCAGCAAACAAGCCTAGCTCATGCTCAGTATTCACACTCTAAGTCCAGAATGGGAGGGTTGGAAAGAATTTTGGTTTTGGCTTGAGAACAAGAAAAGGATTAAAACCAGTAAACTTATTTGAAATTTTCTTGAAAAGAAGGAACTGAGTGCAGGATGGAGTGCTGTATGATATTTTATGTAGTGATGACTGAAGATCATAAAAAGACTTTTTTCTATTGTCAGTTGTAATTGGAGGCTGGCACTGATTAGCAAGAGGAAAGAAGTCTAGGAGAGGAAAGACAAATGGGGAATTTTACTGAGTGGAAAGCTGCTGAACAAAAGATGACTTCTGTTCTTCTACATTCTAGTGGTTTTAAGGAAACCTACAAACTGTTTGCCTACCAACTGTTAATAATTCTTCTCTCGGCTTTTTCAAATGTAATGCAGGGGCAGGATAGGAAGAGGTATTAGTGCTAAGTAACTCTTCCAAAGGTGATTTATGCCATGCTTTGTTAGGAATTCCTGTACTATGAGCTTTTGTTTCACCGTTGATGCAGTGGGGATGGTGACATTAATGGATATCTTACCTGGGACTCTTTGGCAATGAAATCAGAGCTTAGGAACAATATCGCCTGGTATTATGAAAAGATCCTGTTGGAATGTCAAACATTAAGTGCTTGTAGTAGGAAGGCTTGTATATGCATTACATAGTGCAATGCTTTATACAGACCTATCGGTCATATGGATATGGCTCTTAAGTCAATGCAAATTGTCATGTCTCTTCCAGTTCAACATAGGCTTGCAAGGTGGAGTCTGCATGTGGCTTAGTCACACCTTAATTAAAAAAAAGGCATCTCAACCATGGTATGAGTCAAGTTGCCATCCTGAAGTTAGTAGGTTGCAGGAGCACAGATACAGAGGCAGAAATGCCTTCCCTGGAAGGAGACAGTAAGCTGAGAAGCTACTTTAGCTTCTTGCCTTTCACGTTCTGAAGACTTTGAAAGTAGTAGCAGTAGAGGTAACAAGATGGCTCTGAATCTGTTGTGTTTGTTTTGGAAGCCTGAATACATGGTTTGTGCTCCCTGTATGCTGTGGAGACCTGAAGCACCTCACCATCAGCTCTTTGTAAAATCAGGGATTCTTACAAATGTGGGATGATGCGGGTTCCTGCAGGCTTTGCACAGTGAGAGGTATTAACGTTTTGTTTGTTCCAGGATGGATTCAGGCAATGGATTTGTTCTGCAGATACATGGGTGGGAATCTGTATTTCACCATAGTAATGAATGGAAGGACATCTGTAAATTAAGAGTAGGTTTATTTTTAAATATAAAGCTATTAGCTACCCAATTTACAAAATAAACAAGTGGATTTTGAAAGGCTGATGATACCAACAGATAGGAAAAAGCAATGCAGCACCAGTATCTTAAAGTACAGGAACAAATTGCTGTTTGGCTGTGAAATTAATAAAACATATAGCTGAGTTAGGTGCTGAAAGCAGTTGAGCTGCAGCTGCCACCAGCTTCTTCAACAGGATGAACTGCATAGTGTGAAGTCTAGGCTTGCATAGCCAGGCTGTGTGTATCTGCTTGCCAGTGTCTGCTGTGAATAAATTGGCTCCCTGTATGTATGTTGACAGTAAGAGTCCTCTGTTAATTCTGCATCCATGCTTACATAAAATATTAACAGCAGTGCTGGAAGATATGTCTGTGGTAGACTTGAAAATAATAGAGCTGTGACAGATGAACTGCTGGTATGAAACCTTAAATGAAAAAGCATATCTCCTTCTAAAAAAAGCTAAAATTACAGTATTATTTTCAGGTAGAGAAATAGTTCATGTGATGAATACTTCAGTAAGCCATTTGGAAGCAATTGCTTGTAAAACTTGGGAAAAAATCCGCAAGTTTATTTGCCTAAATATTGCAAGGACAAGAAATTTGCTGAAGAACCTTAAGCAAAAATAGTGGATGTGGCAGTAATTTGAGCTGTAAGGCAAAGAACAGTGCTTGTAAGGTAAGTATCAGACTTAGTTGGATTGAGTGTCTTATTAATGATTTAAGGGAGAAGGTGAAACAACTCATCAATTAAGTTCACAATTGGATACTAAATGTTTTCTACAAGCTCAGAAGGAAAGAAAATGTGGAGTACAAAGTACAGAGTGGTTAAGTCTTAGAAGACAGTATGAAAACAAGCTAAAAAAAAAAAACAACCCACAACCCTGTGTCTTTTAGTGAAAAAAGTGAGCTGGCATCTTTTTTTATATGGGAGAAGTTTGTTCAGCATATTTTACCTGGCTGTGTGTCTGCCTTGGCTGTACTAGTTCAGAGACGTGCTTTGGCAGCTGTAATTAATGTTGAATTTTGATTCATGCTGAAGACTATGGGTAAGAATGAAAATTGGCTCGTAAGTACTGTGACAAATCAGAGGCTATTGTTTGTAAGACTGTGCTTCTCTACCCGGCAGCCTGGTTCTGCATAGATGCTGAGGGGCCTTATCCCTTAGGACTTAAAACAAACGAGGACATTTAATACTTCAGAAACCAAACTAATTTTTAAAAGTTTCTTTCACAAAGAGGTAATTGTCATGGTTTATACCCTTAGCTAAGCTGCAGTTTAGCCTATTGTTACTTGGTGTTTATGCAAACTACTGTTTCAAAATATTTAATAAGTAGCTCAATGAACCAAGTTTGTTTGTTTGTTTTCTCCTGTTCTTTGTAGGGCACTCAATGCAAAGTGTGGGGAGAGGCCACTTGTTCCCCCCTCCCAAGTGTGTGTGTCTATAGTGCCTAAGGGGTATTTCAGAGAAGCAAATGAATGATCTCTAGAGTATTTTTACATTATAACACGCTTCCACTGTGTAGGCAAGAAGTTAGTGACAGGAACGTCATTTTCTGTGCCCTGTTGTGTGGAGTCAAGAGCACTGATACACTTGCAACAGATCCTGATTCAGAACTTCATTAGCTTTCAGGGAGCAGAGCAATTCTGCATCTACTGGTGCTATACTTGTCAGTCTTGCCAAAAACATTTTACTGGTTGCTGTTGTAACTGATGCTTAATATTATTACAACTTGGGGAATGCATTGTTTTATAAATGGCATTAATAAAACACATAATACGGAGGAAATCCAATGTTAGCAATTTTACAGTTAGTCATGGTCATTGTAAAGTTAAGTTTAAACACCCTAATGGAGAAAACTGTCAAATGTTTTCTAACATGTCCACTGATACATTTTTCTTGATTTAATGTAGATAATCAAGACAGACAAACATGACAAGTATGTAACATTTGAAAAAGGTCTTGAAAAATGACTTTATATGGGTTTTTTTCAAAGCCTATCACTCTTTCTGTTGAATAATTCAAGTATTTTGAGGATTTATTCCTATTAAACCTTTCAAATTCCTGATTTGAGTTAGGTCCTAATGCCATCAGTCTGCCTTACCATTGGCTCAAGTATCTGTTCATGTCTAACATTTGCAAAACTGTGCAATAATTTTCACAAGTGTTGTGACACTGAGTTTTGCCAGTACTGAAGAAGGGAATAAACTTACAGCTAATGAAGAATGGAGTTTGGGTGGGCTCCAGTAGAGGAGATTTTGCATCAGGCAGTTCATAAACTTCATCAAGAAGGCAGTCCTTGAGAAATCTGTATGATGGGGTTTGTGCTGCTTGTTTTTACAGCCTGACTCCAAATATCATTGTGAACCCTAGTTACTGGATGCTTTATCACTAGTGTTTTCTGTGTATTTTGCCACAGAGGTGTTGTTGCACTGTGTTGCACTGAAAAGGAAAATCTGGAGGATGGAGTGCCTATGGAGGTGCTTATGGGAAGTACAGAGAGCAAAAGGGAGAATAAGCTTGGAAAAAAGTGGTCTTTGGGGGACTTGCAAGACTAGTGATGAACTGCTGGTTTGTAAGATACAATAGACAAGCCAGGAAGAGTATTGAAAATTAAGACTTGATTGAGATTAGAATTGGATGGTGAATGCTGATTTCTTGGAAGCAGCATTTTATATTGTGTGAGAAAGGAGGATTTGTAGAAGTAAAAAGAATTGCAGTAGCTGATGGAAGGTAATGATGACTGGAGGATCTTGTTTCATTTTTAGACCTGCAGGCATGAGGTATGGCTCTGGTCTGAGAACCCAGAGTAGATTTGAACTGAAGAATCCCAGGCTACAGCTTAGTAATCTCTTTGTGAGGAACATACAAGCAGTTACTGAAAAGGCTTCCACAGTTCTGTATTTAGCTTTTATACTCCTAGAGTGGGCAGGGGTTTAAGAAAAAGATTGCATCCAGTATTTTTTTGTGTCTGGAATCTATAGGGGAGGTCCAGTTCCTGCAGTCTAGGGTATGTCATAGATGTACTTGCAGTTCCTGTGATGGAAGCAACAGGGGAAATACCAAATGCAAGTTGTGTAATAGAGTGTTTCTCTGAGACATGGAGAACAGACACCATTTTCTTGACTGGTGGAATGAGATTCTTGGCCCAATAAAAGCTTTCCTGTGGTGTTGGAAAAAACAAGTGAGGTTTAAACATGGATTCATAGTCAAAATATTGTTCCCTCTTTTTGTGCACAATATTGAGGTGATGAGTAGTTACTGAATCAGGTAACTGAGTTGGAAAATGCTTTTGGAGAAAATACACCTTTAAGTAGTGGATCTACCATAACCTTAAACGAATATTTCTAGTAACTTATGTTTACTGTTCACAAAAAGAAGACATTTTACACAACTTTACCATCTAGTGATTTTCCTGTGACTTTTGCCTGGCAAGGTAAAGAAACAGTCACCTTGTACAACAGCAAAAAGAACTTGTCCCATTACGTAAAGACTGTAAGTGAATGCACCTTGATGTGTTAAATTACTGAGCTCCTCAAGTACCTTGCTCTAAGGAAAGTTTTCTACATCCTTGCCTCTGCTGTGACATGTATATTTTCTTCTGAATTGTTAATTCCTTTCAGCACATCAGCAAACAACTTTTGAAGGCTTGATGCAGAGCAGATACTTTGTCTGCAGTAAATGGATTGTCACTTTTTTGTGATTTTTGTGATCTGTTGGCTGGGGTGTGCTGGCTAATAAATCATAAATTTTGAATTGGAGTCAGTGTTTGTTTTGGTGATGACTAGAGTTTTGATGTGTCAGTAGATAATGCTGAGTATCAGTAGCTTCAGAACTTACCATAGGTAGGGAAAATGTGGTTTGGTTTTTTTTTCCTTTTAATAGTAACATTTCCCTTAGACAATCAGAACTAACTTCCTAATTTCTTTAACCTGGGCCTATCATTGATTAAATTGATTACCTTTTGATGCACATTTAGCAGCAATCCAGTGATCTGGATTTCACTAATGATTTCTCTCCAATAAATGGTATCATTGTCTGGAATTTTGGTTTTGCTTTCTTTGTGTTTTTCGGTCTTCATGCTACCTTGTGCAGCATGGAAGACAACACAACAGATTTTTTAAATCAAGTTGACATGATCTCTGGGTTCCTTCTTTTGCACCAAAAGGAGAAATAGTTTGTGGCATGGAGATTAGAGCAGTAACCTGATTTGTAAAACTATAACAGTTCAATGGAGGGCTGGGGGAAGGAGCAAAAAAACCCCAACCAAACAAAACACAACAAAAACCAACCTAATGCAAAGAATTTTCAGGATGAAGGGTATACTAGATGTGGAGTAGTCAGTTTAGAGAAAAACTAGTGTCTTGTGTAAGACAGTAAATGTTGAAGGAGGCATGAAATAGCTATGAGATTTCAAGTACTGTTCACAGCTTGTACCACAGTGCTTCTGGAGAAAGGCGCTCTGTTTTGTAAGTAGCTGGATAAGTAGTTCAAAGTCAAGAGGACGAGTGGTTTTTCCCAGACCAGTGCTCCCAAATCATGACAGGAAATCTAAAGTGGTTGGAATGGTCTTACTTCTTGTGTACTGTCTTGCAACTTACATGTAACATTTAAACCCTGATAGGACCAAATTATGCTAGTACTACTTGTGAAGATTGGAAGATAAATAATAAAGTATCCCTTTAAAAGTTAAGCAACTTCCATTTCTTGCTGTCGATTGTACTTCTAGTTGAGTTGTGTCCAGAGTTGTCAGGCAATATGTTAAAGAAACTTTTTGCTGTGAAGTGTACTGCAGAACTTTCTGTACAGCACTGTGAGTAGAAGGCTTGAATGACCCTGTTCTAGTCTAACATTTGGAAATGACTGTGGTTAAGGAAGATAACACTGAAAAAAATGTTGAGATATCCTAATATTTGTCATGTCAGCCGGTTCTTGAGGAATTAATTTACGTTAAGTATTCTGTGGAGATCCAGGCATAATTCCTCTCTGGAACTCAGCTGCAGTAGCTCCCTGATTCCCTGAGGATGGCAGCCTCGACATGTATACTGAAGTGCCAGGCATAGTATTTATCTGAAAGTGATTTTACAGGTGAGAATCAGAATCTTTCTTCCTGCTGGCCATGTCCTGGCGTTTAGTTTTTTTCCTTAAGATCTCTGAGCCGACCTAATTTTTCCCTTAAGTACTGTGTCGTTCTGAATAACTATGTACTAAGTATCTTCTTTGTAGAAGAAACAAAATGCAAATCTGCCTTGAAGTCTGCCCTGATGAATAATCACTTTAAACATCAGGTTTCTTATTCATTTTCTTGTTTAATGCTAGCAATCTAGCTGTATTTTCCAAACGTACTTGAACAGGAGCAACTACTGAGTTTCAGAAGTTTTATGAAGTTGTTTTCCAAGAGGTTTGATACTGGAACACAGTGACTTACCAAAGTGATTTAAAAGGCTGTAAAAGAAGTATTGCTTTATTAAGGTTTGTCTTTGCCATGTGTAGCTTTAAGATACAGTAGAGATGGGCAGTTTTTGATAAACGCAGGAACAAGCCTGCAGTCCAGTGTCAATGCAGCCACTGACACGTAACCCCAGATGTGGATTCACAGGTACTCCTGACAGCTGACACTGATCAAGGTGGTTCCCTGGAGATCATTGATACCACGCAAATATGAGGACTAGGTAAACATTTGTTTTTCTACTGCTCCACTATGTCAAATCAGAGTGGAATGTCTGCTCAGGAAGGGGCAGTTGTGTCTTCTATGGGACTGTTTGAGATATTCTTGATCTTTACAGTGTTAAAGCTGCTAGAAACATCTGAGGCTCTGCCCCACACTTGCTTTCCCATGACATGGGTAGTTCTCAGTTTGTGTGGTAATATGCTGGGGAAAAGGCTACATGAGTGGTGGTCTAACAAGTGACTTGAGCTATTACAGAGCAGTAAAACCCATTCCTCTTTTAAGCCATGTCAGCAGAAGAAAAAACAGAAATTGCTGCTGTGTATGTGTGGTGCTTTTGCCCTTAGTTGTTCTCCCCAGTATTTTTCAGTGTTCTCCACCTGGTGCTTCTTTTCCCATCAGGTGCCAGATTGTGTCATCTGTGTGTATAAATTAGACTGTAGACCTGGTTTAAAGACTCACTAATAAATTTCTCTTTTCAGCTTGAGTCTGTGAGGTGCTATTTGCCTCAGATGCTGAGTTTTTGATGCAGTGTAGGATTGATTTTAAATCTAGTTTGTGCAGTGATGGTCCTGTGATGCCTTCATTAATAACAAATAATGGTGAAAGAAGAATGTTTGAAATGGCAAGAAGGTGGTATTTAAGGGACATACTACTGAAATTTGGGTGTCATTTCCAAGACACATCCAAGGGTCAAAATGAGATTTAACTTTGACTCCAAATCTGTGAAGGTTTTTCATCATGTCAGGTGTTAGTTGGCTTAAAAAGAAAAGTCAATAAGGGTCAGTACTTAACTGGTTGAGATATTTGTGCAACTTCTCCTGCTGTGTGTGTTTTGTTACGTGAAGTCTTGAGCCCTGTGACCAGAGTGTGTGTTCTGCTTTTCTCCCTGAAGACAGAACTATGTGCAAGTAAAAGGCTTAGTTCTGAATTTTGGGACAGTGTACAAATGTATTGTGCATTGATGAGACACACTGAAGTGCCAAAGCAATGAAATAATGGATCTCTGGATAAATGTTTGAGCAACCAAATATGCTTTATTGAAGAAAATTTAAGGCACTAGTTGAAACATAAGCATTCAAAGCAGGAACACCTTGAGATGGTGGTGATGTTTTATCTCCAAGGTCAAATGGTACTTAGTGCCTTTGGAATAATACTGAACACTCCACTAAAAACAAGGGAACTTGGGTTTCTTTGTTATCTGCAGGCTTGAGACTTTCTCCTACAAATTTGTTACAACTGCAGTTTTTGTATTAGACAAACTACTGCAGTTTTTGTAGACAATTGACTGCCTTAATAATCTTGAACAGTATTGGAGTCCTTCTTTAGTGCTCATCCATTTTAAAGATGGTAGTTCATGTAATATCTTTCCAAAGGAAAAACTCCATGACAGTACTTGCTGTTTACATGATATTTATTTGTAAAATTGTGTTGTGTGTTTTCTGGATTTAACTATACTACTATTTCAGTATGTCTGGGAATTAAAATAAATGATCTAGTTATTTTTTCTTTCAGTGTAAATACACCTTCAGGAGTTGATTTTTTTTTTCCCTTCCAGTGAAGGATGATGAGTTCCTCATGTTCTGTTGTAGTATTGATGGAGTTCCTGATATTGTTTGTGTACAAATGCTTTGAAAGCTGTTGAATATGATCACGCTTTGTGGATTCTAATAATGGAATAATTTCTATTTGCAGTTTTACTCATAGCAAATGAATAATATTGTCATGAAAACCTGTGTAAATTAATAAGGTAGAATATGACATGAAATTTCTGCCTACCTGTTCTTAGTTACTTGTTACTGAAAATGACTGTCCCGTTGTACTGAGTTACAGGAGTATTACAGTAAACTTTGCTAGAATGTATCCACAGTTCTGTGTAAGCAATTGTGCTTTTGCCTGTTCCTTCAGGGTGGTGAAAAATCTCTTTGCTTATAGTATTATGAAAAAGCATATGGCTCTTTGTGTACCCACATGGATAAAGACTCATTACGTCTGCATGAATTTTTTTGGTGAGGAAGACACTGGATGCTCTTCACGTGCAGCAGGGCCAGCTGTTTACTGCAGCACGAAATGCAGAGCGCTTGCTTGAATTTTGTTGTAGCACTGAGAAGGAATAGCAGGCAGTTGGTTTTCTTTGACCTGGAAGTTGCAGTTCACAGTGTAAAGCAGTGAAATTGAAGCACAAGCTGCAATTCCATCACCTTTACTTTCTTCCATTGCCCTCAACACCCCCTAAATCCGACCCTCAATAGACTCCCTTCCTAGCATTATAGGTTGAGTTAAATTGTGAAAACAAAACCACATCTGTGCTCCAGAGATGGCCAAGATGGAATGAGGTTATTACTAGAAAGTCAACATTGTTCTGTTATCTTGAGGGGAAAAAAGCCTTCAGCAGATAGGATGTTTTTTGCTAACTTGACCAATTTACACAAATCAATTTAATGCATCTTTTGCCCTTACTGTGACACTTGCATTCTCAGACACAGAAGGTCCCACCAGCAAGAGAAGGCACCCAGGGAAGTGGGGACATGCTCAGTGCTGGCTTCAAATACTTAGAAATGTGAGAACTGACATCTTTCTGAGACAGTTTTTCTCAAACTGTGACACATAGAACAAGCCTCTTTGGGATTTAGCAGCAGGATATGTTTGGTATAGTAACAGCTGGATACAGATATGGGTAGTAGGCTTGAAAACACAAGCAAAAGAAAGCCCATGCTAAACTGGCTACTATTTTCTTCCTAGTACTTTTCTGTTCAATTGCATAGGTGAACCTAAGATCTTTGATTACTCCTTTGAGTCTTCTGGTACCTACATTTGTCAAGCTGCTCTACCTGGGCAGGTTCCGCACTTGGTTTATTACAATATCTATCCCACCCTTACCATTACTGCTTCTGGCCCAAATGTTTACCAGCTTTTGGAATAACTTTGTGGGTGTTTTTTTCCTTAGGTTTTAAAAAAGATAAAGATATTTTGCTTCATGCTGTGATAATTAGATTGAGTTAGTCAACAAAGATCAAGACATATCTGTAACCAGTTAAAAGATAATATGCTTCTGAGCTGGGAAGGTGCTCAGAATTAGCCTAAATGTCTTGGTCCTACGAATTTTGTTGTTGGAGATGGAAGGAAGCTTATCACGGGCTCCAGCTGCCTCATGGATCCAGCCCTGGTCACAATTTTACAGCATAGAGACAGAAACTGCACTTTTAGAATCTGTTTACCACCACTTTCTAGTTTAATGAATTTCTCCATATCACATGTAACAGGTGGGATTTGGAGGTAGAAGGGGGTGTGTGCAGGCAGTGAAGTGGGCTCCTACCAAATCTTCACTGTTCCTTGCTCCAGTCCAGCTTGGGTGAGTGTTAATGTAGATGTGGCTTCACTAGATGATTCTGCTGTGCTCTTTGGTGTATTGGGATGGTGTGAAGTTGACCTGGGCAGCCATGCAATGTGCTTCCTGAAAGACGGCTTTATGAAAGGCCCATTAGCTGCAGGTAGATGCAAATCAAATGGCTCTTTCAAGCTGTGCTGAAGAGTTAAATGCTGCTGATAAGAATTTATGTAACTGGGCAGAAATACTGCAAATGAGATATGCTTCAGGCCACTGGTCAAGTGTTCCTTAAAACCTGTGCATCAAAGCCTTGCATAAAGGTGGAGATGAAAAGTTGTGATGCAGACAAGTCAATAAAAGAAATCAGAATAATCTCAAGGCAGGGAAAAAAAGGGATGTTTCGTAGGGTCTGAGAACATTGATCCTGGTTGATGGGCTGGATGAAGCATATCAGGCTTTGAACCAGGTGGCGTTTCAGTGGAGCAGTTGCTTTGGATTCCCTATTGTATTTGTTTAAAAAATGAAAGATGGACATCATGCTCAAGATTACTTACTTTCAGGACTCTTGTGTGACCTTGAAATTGTCTGAAGTTTTCTACTAGAGAGATGAAATTTTTTTGCAACAGAACTCTGTCAAAGGAACAGAAGACCTGGTTGAAATACTAGGAGATATGAGTAGATCCAAATAACTGTGAAAAATGTGTAAAAGAGCTGCAGAACAGAGAGAATGTGTTTTAGATGTTGCAATGAATTATTACAAAAATGTAGGAAGGTTGTCAGTGGGGGAAGCAGTACTTGTGGAGCTTTTGGTTGGTGGTGGTTTGAATTTTGTTTGGGTTGGGATTTTTTGTTTGTTTTCTTGTTTCTTAAGAACGAGGAATTTTATATTGCAGGAAACAAGTATTGCTTTACCAGAACTTGTTGCTTTCCCGAATAGAAGGTGAAGGTGTGAAGGCCAAGCTGAAACCCAAGTACTTAAGGAATTGAAAACCTGGATTTTTTAGATCTCCAGTATCTGTCATGTTTTTGTTCTAAGACAAGTTATGTTAGCCCAGGGAGATTTGTTTGATGGAATTCCTGCCTTTCTCCCAACTCCACCTAATCTGCAAATTGTAGCATTCTCTCCACACTGGTTTAAGATGTGTGGATTCATGGTGTCTCTAAGTTACAAGTGTTGAGCTGTGGCTTGACTTGGATCTGAAAAGCTTGTTGGTCTCAAGCTTTTATGCAAGGAAGATAAAGGCAAATGAGAGGGAAAGCAGACCACAGGGCGTAATAGATGATGAACAAGTGAGACCTCCACAGTTTGTAGCTGTGGGATTTATAGTGTGGGGATAAGCACACAGCACAGGAACATGCTTCCACAACTGGATCTTTCCAACACACACCTTGCTTCTGCTATGAAGTGAAGACAAACTGTGTCCATAGGCACAGTAGATCAGAAGAGAACATGAGTGGGTTGGATGCATGGCAGAGATTAAAGGAAGGAGCTGTGGACCTGTGTATGTGAGCTGGGTTCTTGTTAAGTATGTTCATAAATGTCTCTTTGCTTATCAGAATGAGGTAGTGTCTGCAAAGCAGACCTCCTTCAGGAAGTTTCCTCTATTTGTGAGACCTGGGGAGTTCATATAGACTGTGTTAAAACCTGTTCCCTGGAGTACAGTGTGATAGTCTGTTGGTTGGTAGCATGTAACAACTCAAGAAGTTGCATAGTATTGAGGCACTGAAAGATGAAAACCGAGAGACACAGATGCATTGATGAAAGTGGTGTGTGTCAGATCATGAACTGCAGAGAACAGAAGATACTTCAATCATCTGCAAGGAAGCCTGTGAATACAAGGGGGTAATTTGCCTCAAGGTCAGCATTTTGCGTGGTGTAAATAACAGAGAAAGAACTTCTCTGAGGAGAGCTAGCTACTGTGATGTATCAGACTGGAGACGAAGCTAGAATGTGGAAGTATAGCTTTGTTTTATTCTCTTGCAGCACTAGCTATTGCTCAAACCTGTGCTTGCTTTTGGGCTATTTGAATTGTTTGTTTCTGTAACTTCATATTAGCAGGTAGAGATGAAATTTTTCTTAAATTGATGAGGGATAGTACTCAGACAAAACCCACCCATCTCTGTTAATGCATAGGGGTGATGTGGTAAATTCGTGGGGCTGAAAGAGTGCAGTTGTTAAATGTGTAGTGGTAACTTGCAATGGCTAAGAAAAGTGTTTAAGTACTTCAGTGCACTTAAATCAGAGGAAATTAATCATGCTGGAATAAATGGGCACTAGCATGGTTTTATGGAGATAACTGGCAGAGATCAAAGGTGTACAATAGATAGCACATTCTTTTAAAAAGTGAATAGAACACAAAGGAAACAGACATTCGAACCCAACGATGAAAATAGTATTAAAAACTTTCAATGCAAAGCTGTTTAATTTTTTTTTCCACATAAAAATGGACTTAAAAAGACCAAACATTTTAAAATAGAGCACTTCTTGTCTGGAAGATGTGTATTTTGGTTTTTTTGGGTTTTCTTCCCATTTTGCTGAAAACTCTTTGTGCTCACTATGATCCAGAACTCTCTCCTAAATTATCTTTGATGCCATGATCCTACCTTTGTCCTCAAGGGAAAAAACAAAACTGCACACTGTTTTCTGCTGCTGCATTAGTCTAAATTACTTAGCTGTTACTGAGGGGGCATACACACCAAAAAACCAAAGCGCCATCCTTTTCTAAAAGCTGCAAGTTTCTTGACATTTCAGCTCTTGAAAAGTGTGATTTATGTTATCCTAAATCAGTCTCCTTGATGCTAATCAATACTTTCTCTCAGTTTTAAAACAGGAAATAGCTTCAGTCTGTGTTTAAATCCTGCAATGTTTCATGTCATGACCTTTTAGTAGTTTGTTCCTTTTCTCCCCCTTTCTCTGTTTTTCCTTCTTTGCCTTTTCACAAAGGCCCCTCAGCTTGTCTTGGGGGTTTTTTTCTGAACAGTGGGAGCTGTTCCAGTTCCTGCTTTGGGTATGTGCATCTTAGAAGTTTCCAGTCCCTACTTTCTCACCTTCTTTGGCCTTTCCCTTTGCTTTCATTTGCTTTTCATATCATGCTGTATTTTCTCAACTCTTCAACTTCTCGTGTCCACTTCAGCCCTGGGATATAGACTTCTGAAAGCTTGCTGCTCCATCTGTGGAGATAATGAACTTCGTGACACCAGCTGTATAAATCACTGTTGTAGATGGTTGTGTCAAGCCAGTAAGAACATATGGGAGAGTAATTCTGTGTCCAAACATTTTGGACCTCCAGTGATACTGTGCACTAGGAAATAGAAGCCTACATTTGTGGCATTCTATTGGGTGATTCAATTGTGTTAAATCCATTCCTGCAGGAGTACTGGGGCCACTTGGTATCTCTCCATTGGTTTTTGTTTCATTTGGAGACCTGACAAACCAAGAGTATTGTAGGACTTAGCTGAGTAGACATGTATTGAGAGAACTCTGTGCATAACTTTAACAGACCTTGGCATAATTAACAGGATCTTCAAGGAGGGACCCAAGGACTAAACTGGCCAGAATACGCTTAGCTTTTGCAGACATTGAGAGGGGAGGCTCCTTCCAGGGCAGCTGTCTGACAGGATGCTGGTGCAGTGAGGAGTGCTGGCATTACTTCATTCATGTATCAGAATAAAGAGAAGTCATTGCTGCATTTCTGTAGGTTTACTTTCCCTTTGGTGCAAATATATACTGTCTTTCTGAACAGAAAACATGAAAAAAAAAAGTGCTCAAGAAATACCTGCTAAGTTAATGGCTGCTTTGTTCCCTTTTCCTTCCCTGTTTTTTTTTGTTTGTTTGTTTTTTAAAAGAGCTGAGTCTTGTGAGTGTTGTCCTAAAGTTCAGCTTCCTAGTTGAAAATCTGCATGCAGTAATGTAATATTCTTTTCCAGGAAAGTGTGTGGTTTTTTTTNTTTTTTTTTTTTTTTTATGGCATATGTAAATGAAATAAGACCAACCCCTGGTGGTATTGACAGGATACTGAGGAGGAAGCTGACTGTGTATTAACGTGCTTGCAGCTTAGGTCATTCTCACCGAACCCTGCAGCTCTGTGAGGTTCAGCTGCTTAGTGGAGATGACTTTGCATTCTTTCAGTGACCCTTCATTAATGAGAAATACTTTTTTTTTTTTTACAGACAACTCTTCCCTAAATTATAGATGAAACTGAATTGGATGTGTAATAGTTCTGTTTATACAGGCATAATTAAAGAAATGTGAGCAGGAATCCTGCCAAAATCTGATGTAAACTTTACAATGGGAATAATCACTTTGTTTTGTGGTCATTCAGTTCTCTGGATCAAATTGAGTTGTCCATACTTTAATCCTTTTGAGACTGGTGTAGTTTCCTTCACTTAAGCTTTTGGAGGAACTTTGATTTCTATCAGTTTCTTTGTTTTTGAGTGTCAGAACTTTCAGTGGGTCTGGAATGGTATTTCAGAAGACAGCAAACATCACTGGGACATAGATGTGCCAAAGCAGTTTATAGGCTTGGTGTGGCATTCAATTTGTTGTCCTTTCTAAAAGTCTTTTCTCCTAAGAACTTGGTTTAAGGAGATGTCGAAGTTTTTGTAGTTGTGGGGTTTTTTTGTTTGTTTTTGGGTTTTTTTGTGGTTTTTTTTTTTGGTTGGTTTTTTTTTGTTTGTTTGTTTTGGTGGGGTTTTTTTGTGGTTTTTTTTTTGTTTGTTTGTTTTGTTTGTTTGTTTGTTTGGGGGTTTTGTTTGTTTGTTGGGGTTTTTTTTCAGGAACGGGAGAAAAATTATCCGGACAAAACTAATTATCAACATCTTTAAGTTGTGCTTGACTAAATATGTTGTTTGTACATTTCATGCAGAACTCATCAAGTTGCCTTATTTTACAGCTGGAAGCTTCTTTGGGATTCTGGAGCACAGAGAACAGTATTTATTTCCTTTATTCAGGAAGCAGTAAGATTTTTTTTTTGTCTGCTTTTTGTAGTGCTATGTTGAAAGCAAAGCTTCTCAGAGGTTCTTTAGCCTTTTAGCAAAAATGTGTGCGTAAGGAAAAATATCTTTCCATGGAGTATTTGGTTGTTTCCATGAAGTAATCTCTGTATAGGAATTTGGTAGTAAAGCTGAGAAGCTTCTGTCAAGCAAAATACTAGCAAAGGAGACAAATAGATTTTATTTATCGGGAACATGTAGTTTGTCTGATGCAAATCTTGTTGTGGCGTGTATGGATTGAAGAGCCCTTTGACATCTCTTCCAAGAGAGTATTGAGTGGATGCAATCACCCAAACCGGTGTACCTAGACTGATCTCCAAGTCTTTCTGGTCTGTAGTGGTGCCCAACATGTTGTTATAAAACACTTGTAGTACAATTTATATTGAGACACTTGCAGGCCATGTGTTCTGATTTTCCTCTGCCTTGTTCCAAAACTGCTACCCTCTTTCTTCTCTCCTGTAAGTGGTGGCTCTCCCCCTTCATCAGCTCAGGTGAGCATGTGCACTTCCCCTTCACATTAACTTGAAAGAATGAAGATATTAGCTGAGATGAACATACTTTGGAAAAATACTGTTTTAATGTTTTTGCTGATTTTTGAAATGGCTCTTTATGTTAAAAGATTACTCAGAAATGGCTAAGGAGAAATACTGGGTGCCTTCTTGCATGTGTGTGATGTCTGAGGCCTTTTAGGGGGAGGGTCTGGATATAATTTGATCTTTGTTATCCCCTACTGGTGAGAGCTCCTTGGGATTTTGCTTTTCTTTTTGTCTTCTGTTTGCTTTGCCTTCTCAAGATGCATTAGCCTCAATTAGGTGTTTAAGACAACTGCCACCAAAGAAGCAGAGGAACAAAAATATTTTAGTAAATACCAAAGCATGTGGAAGAAGTTGATTCTCCTTGTTACCTGTCTGATGTTTTAGGAATAGTTGTAGCTGTGCTTTTCTGTTTTAATCCTATGGGTCTCAGTTTTTGAGGGGAGTTTCCTTAGTACTGATGGTTAAAGGCTGAACATTCTTCCTGAAACATTCCATTGCTGTTGCGTGTTCTGTCTCTCACAGCTGAAGTAAAGAAGAAACTCTGGTATGCATGTAATGAAATGAAATTAGATCCTTTCATTTTCTTTGCAGATGAGTATTCAGTTAGAAATTGTTATCGTGGGATATTTTTGTGAAGATCTGTATTATCCTGTCATAAGATTTGGTGGTTAAAGGTTGCTGCAGGCTTTAGGTACACCACGTACAAAAACTGACAAGGTGTTTAAGCCTGGAACAGAACAATAGTGAAAGGGACCCTGCAACATGGAAGCATAATAACTCAACTACACTTTGCCAGATATGGGAAAGGCTAAGTCTGAGGTAAGGAGATGATAGCAGATGAGGCAGATGAGTCCACGGCGTCCATGGAAAGGCTGGCTTATCGCTTTTGTGAATGCTGCCTTCTTAGCCATAGGCAATGAGAGTAGTAAAAGAAACTTCAATTCTCAGTGTTCATAAATACTGCAACTTTTTGGAATTCCTTGTGTGTTTGAGCTATTCTGCAGTTGTTGTATGGTCTGAGTGGTAAATGATTTCTTTTTGCCTAGGAGAAAATCTTGCAGAGAGGCAGGCTTACTGTTGTCAGGATTTCAGTTCAAAGCAGTAAGGGGTAATTGTCATGAAACTGTTATGTTTCACTGCATAAATTGCTATCCAGTTCACTGCAGTTCTACAGTTAGGTGAACTGGACTGTAGGTTTTTCTCTTGCAAGAGACTCCTTGGACTCCTCCAGGACAAACAAACCAGGTGACCTCAGTCACTCGTCATACAACTTCCTCTTAAGGCCCTTCACCATCTTTGTTGCCCTCCTAATAGCTTAATATTTTTCTGTGGATCTTGATTTCTAAATCTGGTTCCTGTTGTTACTTCCACCAGTTATCCAGAGAGTTAAATGTCTTTATCTCTACCTTCATCCCTGTATCAGGAAGTGGACCTAGTCATCTGTCGATACCTAAAGAAACAATTTTTTCTTTTGTGTTTAGCGTGTCTGGGACATGGTCAGTTAAATTTAACTGGAGATTTGTTTTCCTAGCAGTTAAATAATGTCAAATTGTAGAGTATACGTCAAAGAGGAGATTAAAAAAGGATATTGTGCTGAACCCTGGAAGAGTAAAACAACACATGGCAGCCAGAGTTTGTACTACTTGTGACACACTCGAGTCATACACCATTGGTTCAGATTTATTCTTGTTTGTGTCTTAGTGCTCTTCTATACACACTACAGCAGCTTTGTGAAGAAATGGGGTATGGGAACTAGTGGAAAGTTGTAAACATCTTTACAGAACCGTTTTTTCACTGGAAGCTCTCCAGTGACAGGATGCTGAAAGAAAGGTGAGTCAGTGCTATGGAAGACAGAATTCTAAGCAGCGTAAAAAGGAAAGAGGGAGGTCATGTTTGTTTTCTCGAATTATGATTTCAGGAAAGTAACTGGCTGCAAAATTAGTTAATTATCTTGCATTTATTGTAAACTCCTATGCTTTTTCTGAAGACACCAGAAGTGCTTTTGCTTCATAAATCATGTTAAATCAAAGCAGTTTCATTATGTTACACAGCTCTGTAAATTGATGTCACAACTTGAGAAAAACACTTTTATCTGCAAGCACTTAAGAAGGCTGCCACTTTCAGAACCATGCAAGACATTAGTAGCTGGCTTGTTCAACTCTTTTTGGCTTTCATGCTGACACATACCATATTGAGGACATGGGTTGTTTGTATAATACTTGGTTTGATCTTTTTTCCTGTTACTGTTGAATCAATCAAAGGAAGTTGTTGCTCTGTTGGGCATTAGCATACATTTAGATATTTCTGCATTAAGAGCTGTTCACAGAGGAAAAGGCTTTTATGTCCAAAGGAGAGTAAACAGTATGACCGCTGCTGCTTTGAGCTGTTGACCCACATATATTTGAAAGCGAGCCTGTTTGTACTAGCAATTACTCCAGTTTGGGCTATGTCATTGTGAAGGGTTTCCTCTTCTCCCCTCCTCTTTTTGAAATTTTAATTCATTTACTCTTTAGTTACTGCATGAATGCTGCAGATGGGGAAAGGGCTCTCGGTGGCTCTTGCGATGGTTTGCTTCATTTGTTGATTAGCATGTGCAGCTGAGTTCATTTCTTTATCTACTGCTGCACAATGCACTGGGAGAAGTAATGCAAAGACAGTCACTAATGCTAAATATTCATAATTTGTGCATGACATGTGGATGTAACTTCCCTTGGAAACTTTTTAAGGTGAACTTATTGGGAGAACTGTTTTACAGAGGACTGACTAATCATCTGGGCCTTATTCAAGCCTCATTAAGTTCCATGGAGGGATTAATTTTTTGACAGTGTGCAGTGATTACTGTCAGCTACTAAATTGAGTAAAGAGCCACTTAAAATGCATCTGTGTCTTTCCTGCTGTCTTACTTATCTGGGACATTTATAAAACAGCCTAAGTAGTCAAACACAAGAAGGGATAGAGAAGAATAAAAGTGGGTCTCATATAAACTGTAGAAGTTAACTTTGACTATGATAATTATGGTCCAATGCAACTGAAAAAGGTTTTTCTTCAAGTCTGTCTTTGGTCAAACTTCTTTATAAATAGGATACATTTAGGAAGATTCCCACTCCAGTATATATGCTTCAGTTTCATAGCAACAGTATTAGAGAAATTAGACTAATGGTCAGTTTTCAGATCTACTACTTATTCCTCATCAAGTTTCTTAAATTAGGAGAATTGGATCTAGTTTTCACTTTCTTTTTATCTAGCAAAGGTGAGGGAAAGCAACTAGAAATGTCTAGTACTACAAGGCCCTTCTCTGAGAAGTATGTTATGATCAGACATTATGAACTAATGAGATGAATATGTTGATTTTTTTTTTTTTGGTGGATTTAGAAGTAGTAATGTTGAGAGTGCTAAAAATGTAAGTTTTTGAGAGCTGACTCTCCTGGAAGCAGTCTTTCCCATGTGGAACTTTTTTGCTGGATCACAGTAGTTTCTGTTGAGTCTACATGGGCTGTCTAGCTTTCTCAGGAGATATGTTTATTTCTTTTGATGGATAGTTTTTATGCCAGATGTGGTTTTTTTAACTGAAAAGTCTGCGGCATAAAAAAAAAACTGAGAAATTTTATAGTGTCTGCTCAGAGAGCTGCTAAGTTAAAAACTGCCAAGTCTAACATACCCACTGCTAAAATATGAAAATTTCAATGAAGTGATAAACAAAGTTACTTATATAGCTTCAATACTAGTGGATTATTCAGGCAAAAGAAAGGGGATGATATGATGATGAGAGACGTTTGAAGTGCTGACGGGTGAGGCAACAGCAAGGTTGGAAGAAGACTGTTTACCTGGGGAAGATAGTCTGATAACACGGGATGATGACTGCATGCAGGGGAAGGAGATGAGGTCACTTCTCTACTGCAGTGTCAAGGTGTGCTGTCTCACTGGAGACCTTGGCACACAAGGCAGCATCTGTGCTAAGTGTAGTTGTTTGAAATCCAGGCCTTGTGTGTGGCCTCTTCTGTGTGTGACAGGACCACATGAGAACCCTCTTCAGGGACTGTTTCAGTTGTTCAGTAGGAGAATACCTCCACTGTCACTAAATTGAGGCTTCATGTGTAGAACAGTCTAGGTGGAAGAGAACTCTGGAGGCCTAGTCCAAACTCTTGCTAAAGATGGGTTTGTCATCCACAGTACTTTAAGTTTGCTGTAACTTTCTGTAGTTGAGCTTCTGGACTGAGGTTCTGCAGCCCTTCCTGACAGGATTGCTCAACACCTTCATGAAAACATTCATGATATCCCTCCCTGACTGTCCTTGTTTTCAGTCTGTGGCCATTGGCCCTTGTTTCATTTGTGATGGAGCAGGAGACTGGAGGTAACTCCATTATGCAGTAGTTGTTATGCACTGTGGTTAAACTGCCCCTTACCTTCAAAAGCCCAGGTGACACAACCTCCTCTTACAAGTTATGTGTTTTAGACCCCTGACCATCTTAAGAATTTTCCACTGGACTCTTTCTAACTTCTATCCTTTTTTCAACTTGGCTTCAAAACTTGGACATACTACAGATTTTTGCTTCATATGTGCTGAGGAGAGGGCTAATGATAGCTTGTGTTATGTCCTGCGTCGCTACCTCGTACATGGTGTGCCTCAATTGCAGTAATGGTGCACTTCTGGTTCTCATTGAACCTGGCACCTGTCATAACCAGGATATGGGCTGACCATTTCCAAGCCTGCAGCAGTACATAGTTATTCTTTTCCAAGGTGTGGAGTTTTGCCCTTCTCTTTATGAACTCCATAAGATTTGTTGTCTCAGTCCCTGAATTTTTTAAGGTTCCTTTCAATAAAAGCCCTTTGATTCCTTGTAATCTAGTCCCCCTAGTTCAGTACGATCTGCTAACTTGCTGAGGGTATCTTTTGTCAGAATCTGGGTTACTGATGATGTCGAGCAGGAGGAAGTAGTGTGGTACTTCTGGTCATTGCCAGTTGGACAGTGAGTGTTTGACCTTATTCCTGTGAACTATATTCTGTACAAAGAGTGATGTATTAGTTCTGTCTCAGATACATTAAAATGCTTGGATCCTCACTTGGGATAATTGCTCTGTCCTGCTCCAGCATATGTTGGCTTCCATTTGGGGGGTTTGTTTGTACTGGATATGAACTGGATATGTGAATATCAATAAAACTGTTCTCCTAAAAATGAAATAGCAGAGTGTCTGCAGTACTATTTTACCTGAGTGCATGTAGAGAATAAGTGTTTTTTTCTGTTCCACGTGAATTGTTTGAGCTTTTTTTTTTTTTTACATTCAGAAGATTTAGCAATTTACTTTCTTTGGCATTCAGTTTATTTTTACAGAGGTGTTTTTTTTATTCCAAATTGTTAGCTTTGATTTTTTTAAGTCACAATCAGGTGTGAGTGTAAGGCTATTAGTAGTATGTGATCTTGATGTTTTTCCATTATACTCGGAAGATTTGCTCATTCAATCTCTCCATCTTCATGAAATGAGTGTTTTGATGATTAGAGTTGCTGTGACCTCCTGGAATTTTGAAGTAGAAACCTTTGATTATACCTTTCACATCTCTGCCAGCAAACTTCTGGCAGGGCTGCTCTGACCCTATTTGGAGAAATAGCGTGTAGAGAATCGTATAGATGTATACAAAGTGTAATCGCATTAATCACATTTAAAAACTTAGTTTAAGAAAATACAGTGCCCTGCAGATGTGTGCTGGTGGCTTTTTTGGTGCTTAGAAGAGTACAAGCTGTGCCACACAAACTCTTACGGTGGATTCCCATCTGCAGTTGTCATCACTGAAATAGAAGGCAAATGTCATTTTAGGAGGCCTAAAGATCAGCTTGTTGTGTATTGCCCTCANCCCCCCCTCCACAGCCTTGCTGGCACAGTTTATTTAAAGGTAGTACCTACATACCTTGTATCCTGCAGCACAGACCACCTTGTAGAAGGCATTTGTTATGTGTCTGCTGAGTCTCTTGAACATGAGTGCTTTCTGCATTAGCCCACCTGTGTTCAGCTTCTGCCTTGTGTCTTAAGAGATCTTACTTTCCAGTTGCCAGGTCATATTTGAATGTGGGTTTTGTTTTTTACCTCAATGCCTGTATGGCTACAGTATTTTTGAGTGTGTTGTATTTGAAAATGAATTGCTGTTACTTGACTTTTGGCAATATGTGAAATACATAAACTTATCTTCTGATATATATATTAAACAGATTTCAGTGAACTTAAACTTTCAAGTCTTCGATGGTAACTAAAAGATTAAAATTTACTGAGCACCAGTGAGAGTTGAGACACATTGAGGAAAACAGAGGTGTAATGCGTTTTTATTTTTTTGTCAAAACCCTTTAAGATCCCTTTCAGTAACAGCAAGGTGGCCAACTTGGAGTTTTTAAGAGGCATTGTTCTGAAGTCAGTGCAAGTTCGGAAACAGAGGGAATTGAGTTTTGTGTGGCTTTTTCTTGTGTATAAAGCACTTCAGGCTGTGTATGTATACACTCTTAATAAGAGCACTAAGGAGTAAGCATGGACACTGGACTCTGTGTTCATCCTGGGCTGTTGAAGTACTCTCTGACTCTGCTGGGGCTGTACCACAATGCCTGCACAAGCTTCTAGGGACAGTCAGCTCAAGCAGTTTGGCAAAGGTGAGACTGGACTAGGTTGGTGTTCTCTTGCCCAACAGTTGCCAACACTTAGAGCAAGTGGTGTGCTTACGCCTCCTGTGACAGCCTGTGATGTAAAGCTTTGGTTTCACATGCTCTTCTCTGCAAGAGAGTCCTCACACTTGAAAAGGGCTTGATAGTTGGGTGCAGGGAACCAATATATGCTGTGTTCACTCTGCTTGTCTATTCTGCTGTTTTGTGTTAAAGAAGCAGCTGCTATGAATCAGTTGTTTTCATAAATCGCAGGAAATTTTGGTGCCTTAAACAAGATATGGGTCTATTGAACCATGTGTTTGAGGGTTACAGCTGGCCATGTGCAGAGATACTATTAGTACATCATCTTGATGTACATTTGATCATATTAACTTAGTGTATGTGGTAGCTGAAGACTACAAAAGCACTTCCTTATCCTAGATGCTGTATTTTAATGCTTTGATTTAATCGTGAACTTGGCGTGTAACTGACTTGATGAAGAAAAGAGGGAGGAGGAGGAGGAGGAGGAAAAAGTAATATTTTAGAGCAGTGTTGCTTATGTTGAATCTGAGGTTAGAGTTTTGCCAGGATCCTTTCTTTCGGCTTGTGTTTGGGAGTAGTTACAATGCCGTGAATGTTCTTCTGTAAGTTAATAGCTAACCTGGCATTGGACAGAGCTGATCCTGGACAGGCTTTCATTTGTCAATATTTTTTCTATATAAAAGTAGTCTAATTTTTTTAATTTTTTTTATTCTTAGTGGGAGCACCCTGGTGCTCAACTTCCCTAACTGTGGAGTGATTGTGGAAAACAGAAGTTCAGGGGTTTGTTTCTAAATGTCAAATGATTTAAAGACTTTGCTGCAGGCATTTTGTTCTTATTAGAGGCTGAACTTCAAGGATGGGTGGGAAATAACTTGAATTTTGGTGGTGTGGTGATGAAAATTTTGGGACCTAATCCATCTTCCCTGATACATGATGATTCTTACTTTTCAGGATACCAGTGACTGGAAATTGAAAGTCTCACTCTTTAACAGTACTAAGTGGTACTTCCACTTTGGATATTGAGTTTTCCACATGATTGCAGCCCTCTGACCATAATTACGGGCAAAGATACCCTGCTCTAGATTGCGTATGTTTATCTGTTCTAGGAGCATGTAATTCAGAAATGTTAACAATTTTGCTGCATAGTTGATTGTTTATACATATTCTTATATGAAATTCCTGGAGAAGGTGAAAAATAAATCATGCAGAGTTACTAGAACTCAGAATGAAGAACAAAAACAAGTCTGTTGGTGCTTGTAGTGCTGCTGAAATGTCAGAATCTCAAATCTACCAGCTACGTATCCCTTCATCTTCCTTCTGTGTCAGTGTTGGTGACTTGTTTCTTAAGTTATATAATCCTGACAGTAGGAGTAGTTTACAACAGTAATGCTGTCCAATGCTGCTTTTGTATTTCTGAGCTATAGTTAGAGTGAAGGAACAGAGCACTTGTCAGGCTCCCGAAAGGAGGCTATAGGGAGATGCAGGTGGTTCTCTTCTCCCAGGTAACAAATGTTGTTGTTGGCTGGACTTCGCAAACAAAAATCTTGGGATAAGCCTGCGCAATGGATTTTTTAAGTGAGCCACAGGGTGCGCGGAACTGGCCCCACTCCCTTTACTGCTGAGGCTCATCTTGCCACGGCTGAGCAGCTCGGACGGCGACAGCGCGTTCCTCCAGGATTCGAACCGGCGTCCTCAGAGGAGGAGCCGGCTCCACAGGCGGGGGCCTACACCACTCGGTCAACGCCCGCCGCCTCTCAAGTGTAACATACAAACAGAAAAGCAATAATGTCAGGCTGTTGAGAAATCCTGGGAGCCCACGTGGGTCAGAGCACCAGGGGAAGACCTCGCCTTGTCCTCTCTGCCACTGAATGACACAAACGTGGCACTGCAGCCACGCCTGCAACACGAGCTGGGGCAGGCCCCAAAAGGTGGCAGGTAACAAATGACAGGACAAGAGAAAGTGGCCTCAAGTTTTGCCAGGTGAGGTTTAGAGTGGATATTAGGAGAAAACTTTTCGCTGAAAGGATGGTCAGGCATTGGAACAGGTGGCCCAGAGAAGTGGTTGAGTCACCATCCCTAGAGGTATTTGACACATGGGTAGATGTGGTGCTTCGTGGTGGACTTGGAAGTGTTAGGTTAATGGTTAGACTTGACAATCTTGCATGTCCTTTCCAACTCTCATGGTTCTGTGATTCCATGATTGCTGCCTGTGTGGTGTGGTTGATGTGATCACAGTATTCCTATCCTGTTTCTAGAGGCAGGTGCTCACCCTGGCTTTTCCAGTGGTCTTTTGGCTTCACCACAGGGCAGAGCCTCAATAAATGGGCTAATGTGCTTATTAATGGACATAACATTAATTGCCCCTTAATTTCACCATGTGTTGTGACATTCTGTAGACAACTTTGCTCTGTAAAACCCATGGGTGCTTGCTCTCTGTGTGTGCCCTCAAGGTTACAAAGGCACCAATCTGCATGTTTTGCAGACTGAGATTTTTTTGCTTTCTGATTAGAAAAAGGCTGGTTTCTGTGTTACATGAGAACTGCTCAGACTGATTAGCATGGAAATGAATGTGTCTTAATCAGCTTGGAGTGCTGAAGCTCAAAATTAATTTGATGCATTAGTTTCACTTTAAAAATGTATTATAGCTGTTTCCACTAGTGACCATTATAGTTAAAAATGCAAAATAGTCTCTCATTCAACACTCTGTTTATGCCAACTCATCACTTTGCAAATAATTTGTTTTCCAAACCAGATTTTCCCTATTTAATCTTTGCCCTAGAAAGCTGGCTAAGGGAAGGGCAATCAAGACAGAAATATGCAGGGATGGATATCAAAAGAGGAAGATGATGCTGGCTTGAAATTTAACCCTGTGTTCACTGGGGTGTTTTATATTGCTGCTTAATATGTTGAATCCAGCTTATAAAGGGATTATTTTCCAACCCTTGTGCTCTGGAGATCATTTCTGTGGCAACTGTGAATGACAAATGAGTTATTGAAATATGAAATGGAAGAGAGAAATTCTCTAGTGATACATATATTTAAAAAAGAGAACTTGTATAATTAGAAAAAAAATTTTTGTTGTGATGTGAGGATACTAAATGAATTTGTGTTCTTCCTGTTCAGAAGACTTTATAATTCAAGATTTTATGGCTACAAAGGGAAGCTTATATTAAGAAGGCATATCTAAAGTAATCCAGAAGGAACTGTTTTGGAAACCATTAAATTGAAAAACTGCCACAAGTCCTGTGAGCATGTATGTAGGAGTGTGTGCATGTGTTTTGACTTAGAGCCCTGCTAGTCATCAAAAACACCCTGTTCTGGATAACCTGAAATTTAGATCTAGTGTGTGTTGCTCAGTAAGTCAAGTGTGTGACTGGCATGTCAGTGAGCCTGAAAAACTTGAAGTTTGTTTTTTATTTTTTTTTTGTTACTTATCATAAAAGCAAATTAGACTCCTGATAGATGAAATACAATGTAAAATTGTTTAAATTAGAAAAATAAAACCAGTCTGATAAATTTGGATGAATAAGAGTTTGAAGGACTTTCTGCTCAGGAGAAAAGTTAAGTATGGAGAAGTGAGACAGCAACTAAATTAACTAAGGATGATGCTGCAGTTGTTCTTAGGTAAGCCAGTAGAGGTTTTAGTACGTTGTCTGCTCAGGAGAGAAGGAGCTGTACAAAACAATCAGCAAGAACTGCAAGCACAGTCAAGAGGTGAGGATTTTAAAAGAAATTATACCTTAAAAACAAGTGTATCAGCAAGGTCAGCACCAGGTGCCTGTGTCAGGAGGAAGCAGGCATTGCATGCTACCAGAAAGGAGGAGAGGAAAAACTTGTACACTAGATTAATTTGAAGGTTTTTAGCACTGTAGTAATGTATAAAAAGGGTTTCATCCTGTTTAATTTGATACGTCAGTAGTAGGCTTTTTCATGTGAACTGCTTACCTTCAACCCTCTTTACCTTGGTTGAGAGAAAAAGGCACTTTAAGAGGAGTTGAACTGCAACCTGAAAGTACATATCTAAAGCCAGATGAATTGCACTCTAGAACTGCCTGTTTCTCTCCATTGACTATAAAAGGAGTGTGGCATGAATAGTGCAGATAGAGATGTCTCTATTGAAGACACTTAAATGTAGTTGGATGAATACCTTTGGTGCTTTTTTAATGAACATTACGTTATCCATCATTTCACTCAGTGCTGTCTTTAAAGTTGTAAGTACTGCAGAAGAGCCCTCCCTATGAAAGCTGTCAGCAGGGGAACGAGTTTCAGAGAAATTAGTAAATGTAAAGCATTCGATGTAATGCACATTTTGAGTCAGTATGATGTACATGTGCTTTTCTTCGGTTGTGTGTGGGTTACATGGAAGTCTATCCAGGATATCTCAAGAGCATCATGACTGCAATTCCAACCTAACCCTGGATTGGATGACACATAGTTGAAATCTGCACACTGTTGCAGAAGAAATCACTGTCATTAAGAATTGCTAGATATG
Organism: Formicarius rufipectus; assembly: GCA_013399695.1. NCBI lineage: Eukaryota > Metazoa > Chordata > Aves > Passeriformes > Formicariidae > Formicarius > Formicarius rufipectus. Next base: position 440,763 of record VXAU01000862.1, on the reverse strand, counting down.
ATGTCATTGTAATGTTCCTTGCTTTCTGAGCATTACTTTTGACAATGTGTTAATTTATCTTATTTTTTTCTGGTAACCAATGCATGCACTTACGTGACAGTATTGGTAGCTGTTGACTTTCTGTGTTCTCTCTCATCTGCCTTTCTGAAGATGAGGTCATTGAGCTTTTTGAAGTACTAGTGTATTTTATGATGGAACAGGGTAAAATAATGTTCACTGCAGTAAAGAGTAGACTCTTAAGGGCCTTTTGTGTTGCATTAACAAGGCATTTCAAGGAAGTAGAATATCAAATTCATTTTTTGTGTTAAAAACATTAATGCCTTTGGTTACATGTTACAGCATGGAAGCAGAAAAAGGTAATACTTAAAACAGTTGCCTTCTTTGCCTTCCTCATTGCACAAGTGAACATTAAAAAATTTAGAAGCATGGTTAAGAATGTCTTAATTTTTAATTTTGTATTGAATTGGGGGTGCAGGATGTATGTCTTCCTCAATAGAAATAAGTGAGTTCTTTGTTGGTTTGGGGATTTTTTTATTTTTTTTTTTATTATGTGGAGGGGATCCACAAACAAAAAAATCCCCCTCAAAGAATAATATGTAGAACAAAGGAGATGGCTGAGACTAGGTATCAAACTGTACCTTGCTCAGGTGTGGAAGAGCTTGTGGGCCTGCCTCTCTTCATGGTTCTTGTAAGATGGTCTGTATAGAAATTGATTGTGTACAAATCACCTACTCTTTCTGCCTATATCTTAAGGATAAAGGGATTCTAATGGAGTTCACTTATTATGTTCTTTATTAATCATGTATCTTTTCATAAACAGTTGATACTCTCAGTTGCTAGTTCTCTATCAGAACCCTGTCTTTATTTGGTCCTTCAGACTTGAATGCAATAAATGGAAGTAATTATTTTCAAAAATACTGCATTTTTATTTCTGGTCTGTGATTTATGTCTGTATACTGTGAAGTGTCTGCAGTTTAAGCCTCATCTGTAACTGCAGTAAATACAGGTATGCATAGGAACAGAATTAAGAAACTGTTTATCAATGCTTGCTGCCAGTATCTTGTGGAGTGTAGCTGACTGATGTGACACAGTGCTGCTTGTGCTGATTGTGTCCTTCCCATCGCATTTGTGATGTATTAGGTGGGGTCTGGAAATAAGAGGTATAGCTGCCTTGCCAGATTGCAGAAAATGTGCAGTAAAGTAATTGATTGTTTTAAAAAATCAGTTGAAATACATTAAAAATTTAAATTCAAGCTCTATTGCATTGCTTTGCTGAGTTAAAATAGATGTTTTCATGTTTTCCGTCTACTTAGTTTTGAGGTTTTAAAAAAAATATTGGTACCAAAATTGATAAATAGTTTGATTACTATTATTGAAATATCATTGCTTTTCTCCACCCACCTTTTTTTTTTTATTTGTTTGTTTGGGTTTTTTGTTTGTTTTGTTTTGTTTGGGTTTTTTTTTGTGAAACCTTTCACTGGATTTTGATAGCTAGAATTTGTTAATTGCTCTGGTTGTCCCAGAGAGTATTCCTGATGAGAAAAATTGAACTGGAAGATTTTCATCTTGCTTAAATTCTCTTAAAAAAAGGTAAAATAAGCCCGAGTAAACCTCCCAGCAAAATGCTGAATAGAATCATAGAATATCTCAAGTTTGAAGGGACCCATAAGAATCATAGTCCTGTTCCTCACAGGACTACCTAACACTAAACCATATTAAGAAAAACTGTTCTGAAGGGCAGAACATATCAGGTAAGAAGTTTGCTCCTAAATGTCTACTCATGCTAAAGGGATAAATGCAGCATAAATGTTTAAAGCCATTCAGAGCTGCTCTGCAGAAGTCAGTGGGAAGTCACTTGAAACATCCTCTGTGGCAACCATCTGTATTACTGCTCTGTGCTGTGCCCTGTGCTATTTTTTTCATGAGCTTCCTCGAAGTTCAAGAGGAATGTTAAGGTATTTACTGATAGTATCAATATAGTACTTCATTATATGAAAACTACTTACCCCCCTTGCCTCCTTCCAGTGTTTCCTTACAAATTTAATTGACTTAAGGATAATTAGGTCCATATCTTTGTGAGAATCCCTGGCTCTGGGCTGCATTTTTATCCCAGTTTCTTCATGAGGTATAGTTGTGTTTCCACCTGTGCCATTACAGAGGAAGCAGATGTGATACAAAGGCATTAGTCATCTCCTTCGGGATGGAAATTGCTTTATCTGTTAATCTGTTAAAGGTGCTGATAGAGGCTAAACAGATTTGAGACTGAAGAGAACCTTCTGTTTTTCCATATTAGCTTTTACTCTCTGAAGAGCAAGGCCTACTGGAAGGAAGTCTCAGAGGTTAGCAAGGAGCAGGTCTGCTGTATGGCTGACACTTAAGTTCATGTATCCCTTCCATCATCCATGAACACTTCGTATTACACAGATAGATGTTGAATGCTAAACACTCATAAAGGTGAAGTCTTGATCTCAGGCTCTCTGCAGCCTGAGTAGATTAATTTGATTGTAAGGGAAGAAGTTGGAGCAAGAATCTGAAGACACTATCTGGCAGCTGTAGTTGTGGTACTTGAAACTTTGCCGTTTTCTTTTTTTTTTTTTTTTTCCCCCTTGAAATATGGGTAAAAGAAGTCTACATGAAATTGATTATATTGGCTGGCAAATGTGTTTTTGAGCAGAGGCAATAAAAAGAACTTCAACATAAACCAGTATTTCCAGTGAACTCTTGAGCTGCACTTAAAGAACCTCTGAGAAGCATTGCTGTCTGACCAGTGGGTGAACACATAAATAAGCAGATGACTTTGATGCAGCTGATGCTTTATTCACATCTTAAGTCTTACTTGGGTGTATATCAAGGCAAGGAATATATCCCGATACTGCTGCAGTGAGTTCTGCAAGTGAAAGCTGGGGATGCTTCATAAGTAACAGTAGTCACCTGTCACTGCAGAATTTTCTTTTCCAAGTCGTTCTTTTCTTGTGCATTGAACTTGTGCATTTGTTTGCAATCTTTGTGAACTTGGCTATTCCTCCTCCCCTTCCAAGGTATCTTCTGGGGGGAAACTGCAGGTTGGATAGTATCCTGTGCTATCATCTTCAGTTCATTATGTAGACTGCTTATCAAATGTGGTGAGTTGGACCACAGGTCTGATCATCTGGCTAAGTGGATTAATGCCATCTAATGCAGTGTTCGTACCCAACAGATTACAAGGAGCAGAAGAGGTTTGGAGGCTGAGGGAGTGACTTGTGGAAGGAGGGGTATAAAACCCCTCAGGAAATCAGTAGCCATCTCAATTTTCAGCTTTTGTACTTAGTGTACTATGTGCAGTGAAATGTATTCTTTGGAGTCACAGACTGGTACTTTATGGAGAGGTGTCGAAGAGGATGTTTGGTGTAAAGCTGCTTTTTAGAAGAAACAACCATAATGAAGTAACACTTTGTGCTTAAATCTTGTCTTGATTTCATCATCTTAAACCAAGTGCTTAAATATTTGTGGTATTTAAAATGCATATGTAGTGTTTCCAGTAGTTTGTTTAGCCTAACTAGGCAAATAGGGATGTTAAACATTAACTGGGTGTTATATAACCGTGGATATAATTAAATCTGTTTGGTCAAGACAGTAAAAGAATATTCTGTGAAGGTGATGTAGTGGTTGATAAATGCATTTATATAGAGACGTTCCACTGACTTGCCAAATAACAGGTCATTAATGGCAAAGTTGACTTAAAATCTGAAACCACACCTATGGTGCAGGCACAGAAGTGAATACAGGCTGTATTAGCTAGCTTGACCTGCCCCAACTAAACTGCACTAGAACAAACTTGAGCATTTCTTCCACATTTTGGTCATGTCTGGAGTATAGACAAGCCGCTCGTTTAAACTACAGAGTCAGAGATGCTGTTCACGTTCTGCCTTTTTTCCTTCCCCTGCTCCTTTAAGCTTATTTGAAACCAGGGAGCTTCTTTGCTATTTCTCTTGCTACATAACTTAGAAGTAAATGGCCACAAACTGAGCTTCTGAGATGTGTATGTCTGAAAAGAGTGTTAGCAGATATGCACAGATCTCTGCTGTGAAGAAATAATTGCATGAGGAGTCTGCCAAAAGTGTATGATCCTGTGCACTGGAGGTGCCCCTGGGGCTGGTAAGGGGAGAGGGAGTCTGTGTGCTTATCAATCCAAACCTTCCAGAAATGGCTCAAAGTCCCTCTGGAGTTTGCATTTTATGGCTTGAAGTCCCTTTGACTCCTTACTCCATGCTTGAGCATTTTATTATGTGAATATTGGGGGAGAGGGAGGAGAGTGTGCGTGTATATATGAGAGAAGTTAAAATTTTATGTAGATGATAGGCAGAACTGCTTTATAATTACAAATCAACACCTTTAATGCACCATAGATTGGTAACTGTGTTCAGGTTTTGTGTTGGTAATTGAACTGGGCCTTTTTAGTGCCAAGTGATGTTTTCACTTGCCAGGTAATGGAGTGCTTCATGCATCTATCCAATGGTATTAAGTCAATTTTACGGCTCAATCAACTTTTTCCTGTATTTGGCTTTTAGGAACAGGACAGCTGCTAGATTTCTCAGGTGGTTTGGTTCACATGTGAAGTTACAGCCCAGCAAATTTCTTTTTCCTGGAATTACTCAAGTTATTTTAAGAGTGATTTAATAATAAAATACATATTTATTTACTAAACAAAATCAAGGCCATAAAACATATTGCTGAATAAGATTGCTTTGCTTTTGCTGATCAGCAGTAATCCATCTGGGTGTATGAAAGGGCTGTGTAAGTTGCTCCCACGGGATGTAGCCTCTGGAAAAAATGCTATGTAAAAAAACCCTCTGTCTCCCCTGTTACTCAAGCTCCCCATTCTCTCCTTATTTTAGTAGTAAAGCTTTTAGCTATCAGTTACATTCTTTTTCTTGTGTGCTATGTGGCTGACTTGAGATGTGGAAAAATTTTGTCTAAAGCTTTATTTAAGGAAATATAAAATAATTTGGAACTTAAACTAAAACTGATGGAGAAAGGAATTAGAATTGTTTGTACAGATGGGGTTAGAATGGAAATATTTAATTTACATGTAGGTATTTCCACAATACGTTGTGATTTGGTAACCTGATCCCCCTTTTCCATGACAAAAGGGCATTTTGGGTGTCTTACTCAATTTAGCAACCTAGTCCTGAATACTTTGCCGCTTCCACCTAGTTTAGACTAGTTCAACTCTATTGAATTCCATGAATTTTTATTGACTTGAAACTGATGTAAAGTGAGAGAAGAATCAGATTCAAGTAACTGCCAGTAAATCTGATGAGAATTTTCAGATGTCATGGAGTCAGCCTTTTGTTTTTAAGGTGGAATTGAGTAACATCACTGGAGTTGGACCTGCGCACAAGACTTGTGTGAGATCGGGATTTGGCCTTGTACTCTGAATGATCCTATGTTAATGGGCTGAGATTGGAAAGATGTCCTAGCAAATGGGAATGTAAACTGGAGGAGGGAATAGTATCATTTGGGTTGGAGAAGACCTTCAAGATCATCGTAACACTGGCATGTCCACCACTAGGCCCTGACCCTAAGTGCCACATCTACACACTTTGTAAATACTTCCAGCGATGGTGACTCCACCACTTGCTTTTCAACCCCTTCCCTGTAGGTATTTTTCCTAATATCCAATGTAAACTTGCCCTGACACAACTTCCGGCCTTTTCCTCTTGTCCTTATCACATGTTATGTGAGACAGGAGACCTTCACCTCACTCCTGTCTCCTTGATGGTGGTTTTAGAGACCAATAAGTGTTCTCCTGCCCCACAGCTCCCCCAGCTACTTCTGTTAAGACTTTTGATCCAGACCCTTCACCACCTTCATTGCCCTTCTCTGGACATGTTCCACCATGTCAATAGCTTCCTTTTTTTTTTGTGGTGAGGAGCCCAAAACTGAATGCAGCACTCAAGGTGTGGCCTCACCAGTACCCACTACAGGGGGACCATCAGTGCCCTGGTCCTGCTGGCCATGGTATTGCTGATACAGGCCACGATGTCATTGGTGTTCTTGTTCACACAGCTGGATCATGTTCAACTGCTGTCAACCAATACCCCCAGTCCTTTACTGCTGGGCAGCTTTCCAGCCGTGTTCCCCAAACCTGTAGCACTGCAGGGGGTTGTCGTGACCAAGGTGTGGGACCCAGCCCTTGGCCTTGTTGAATCTCATACAATTAGCCTTGGCCCATCAATCCACTCTGTCCAGATCCCTCTGCAGAGCCTTCCTGTCCTCCAGCAGATCAACACTCCCACTGAACTTGGTGTCATCTGCAAACAGGCTTAGTGTCCTCAATCCCCTTATTGAGATCATTGATAGATATTAAACAGAATTAGTTTAATAACAAGGTAAGCCTGTAGTACCTTTTACTAAATTGTTGAAAATGTGTCTGAGGTATTCGTGGTCTTCCTCCTCCTGGATGATGATGCAGTGTTGGCAGCAAAGAGGAAGCCTGTCTTGTTAATCTGGAAATTGTAATAGAAGACAACTCACTTCTTCAGTGTTGCAATGTAACATCACCTGAGTATGTCAGTGTGTTGGGAGGGGCTGAGGAGGGAAAACAAAATTTTGAGACCTTTCAGATCAATTTGGTCTCTTTCACATCAAATATGAGCAAGTAGGTAAATGTGAAACTATTTGAAAAGCTACTTTTTCCTTCTGAAATAGTTTGGCACAAGTTCTGAAGTGTAGTTGTTGAATAAAGAAACTTCCAACAACTGCCCTTTGATTATTTATAAATGTAGATTACAGCTGTCCTTTGGGGAAGGGCACATAACTCAGCATGTAAGAAACTGACACCTTTTTCTTTCCTTTTCAGAGTATCTCCTCTACAGAAGTCCGAAATAGTAGACATGGTCAAGAAACACGTCAATGCCATAACACTTGCCATTGGGGATGGTGCCAATGACGTAGGGATGATCCAGACAGCTCATGTTGGAGTGGGGATCAGTGGCAACGAGGGCATGCAGGCAACTAATTGCTCGGATTATGCCATTGCACAGGTCAGATGCAAAAACCAGCAGTTGGCTTACTGTCTTGGCAGAAATGTAGCATTGCAGAGCTTGATGGCTGCTTCTGCCCATCAGACTAGAAGCATCTTTCCTTGTTTCCTTTTCAAGGCAGCTAAAACATATTTTGGTTACATTTTTGGAATTTGTTATCTTTTTGTGTTCTTCAGGGCAAAGCTCCATGTCTCTTCAAAGTTTTAGCTTCCTCCTGGTAGCTGTGCAATATATTCATTCTTCAGTAATCAGGGGAAGCAATTTCTGTGATTCTTGTGCTTCCAAATAACTTGGTGCAAGCTCTTCTCTCTTACTATGAGTAGGGATCATAACCAGGTGTGTGAAAGTTTGGCAGCTGTTAGAGGTGTCTCCTTTTTATTCATCTCACCCCTATCATAGATCCAAGAATTGATCACAGCTCTAGGGAGCTGGCCCGTGTCTTCATTTTACATATGTTACTTTGAACATTATTTGGGTAAATACTCCCAAACTATTCCATCAAATTCAAAAGCAATTACTTCAGCTAAAAAGGAGAGTAAAAAACCTTTTTCCTTTTTTATTGTATTACTGAATAAAGCTAGATGTAGAATATAGACTTGAAAAGAAACATAAGAAAGGAAGGAGATGCTTCAGTTGCTGGGAATCCTCTTAATACTGTTTACAACTGACATGGCTTGTGTATGTGTTTGAGACTGATGCGGGACTAAAACAGATGGAGCTCGTGGATCAGAGACCAATCTACTGTCTTGTCAGTGATCTGTGAGCTTCAGCTGATGTTCCCTTCTGGCAGGGTGTAGGCAGATTTGTTCTACCAAGTGATACAGAACACTACCATCTTCAGATAGTTTCAGTAGTAGGTGAGATTTTGAAAAGGACTGGATCAGTGCTGTTTGCACAGCTAACTGTTTATTGTGTTAACCCTGCTGAGAAGCCAAGTGGCAGTCTTGCATTGCTGCTCTGTTCTGCAGTCAGATGAAGCATGCTACATGTCAAGTTTGAATAACTGTGACCTTTCACCAAACTTGTCTTGAGAATTTTAGGCAATTGTTCCAAGTACTTAGTCTGTCATAAACAGTAGCATATTGTAAATATATAGCATTATAGGAACTGCCATAATCATTATCTGTGATATCTTGTAATGACTTTTTCATTTTTCATTTTTGAGGCTTATATATTGCCTCTGCTGTATAACTTACTTGAATGCTCTTTAACTTGCTCAGATGATTTGTTACTTTTATTTTAATAACTAAGCAAAAGCAGTGACAATTTTTCCACTGAAGTCTTTGCACACTTGATTTGTTACAATAGTGTTAAATCTGGTGAAGTAATTCCATATTCATGTGTTGCTTCTGCATTAAGAAAAGCCCCTGTATTTGTTCAGCGTTAGAATGTGGAAGTTGCTCTTAGTTTAAATAACAGTCAGTGAGTCACTAAAAATAGCAATGAATCTTTTTAGTTCAATATGAAATAAAAGCTGGTCACACCAACACAGAATTGCAGCTTTCAAACATTAGTAAAACACTGTGAAACTGTATTTTTGGGATTGTGTAGAAGAGCTTTGTGCCAATTAGAAAGCATATAAAGAAATCTCGCTTGTAAAGGATACTGATACTGTGTGTAATGTGTGCTTAAAAGAAGGTGTTCAAAAGGAAAACTCGATCTCCATGGAGTATGTTTCTTTCAGCACAGACATATAACTCCCACTAAAGCATTACTGCATGTGCATGCCTTGAAGGCAGAGTATGTTCTTATTGAGTAATTTAAGATGACCACTATAATGGAGCATCTCATGTTCAAATGGTATTTCAAATGCAGTGGTGCCAGAAGTAGGCACTTACAGAAAGTTTCTATATAGGCTCCTTCAGGATTCTAGGGAGAATCAAAGCATAAACCAAACAAAAATAAAAAGCCAACTTGAGTCTGACTCCACTCCAAATAGCTTCCACAGGTGCAAGGAGCATCTGTGTGAATCATCCTTTTTCCTTTAAATTTCTTAAATGAAATTGTACCAGTGGTCTCTATTTAGCGAATTCCCAAATCAAATGACCTAACTGTTTAGAGACAGTAGTAGACTTTAATAACTTTTTTCCTCAGTAACTGACTTTATTATCTTAATCCAGAGAACATCTGGGCCCTAAGGGCTGTTCCCTTTTCTTAACAAGGAAAACTGCCTTCTTCAACAAATGTTCTTATTTCAGTTTTCTTCTTTGGAAAAATTGACTTGTATTGAGCATGCATTTTCACTGTCTTAAAACCCCCCAACATGCCATCACCTCACCCTTTGGTCAAGATGGAGGCGTCTTTCTAAAAGATAATCTCTGTATGAAAGAAGTTGTGCTAGGGTTGCTACAGAGATGACTATGAAAACTTACATAAACTGTTTCACAGGTAGGCTGGCCAGATGGTTGTCATGTTCCCTGCTGTTTTAAAACTCTGTAAATACAAGAGTGTCCAAACAAAGGCACTGTTGTAGTAGAGCCCCTGTCTCTACTGTTGCTCTGTGCCAGTAACTTTGTGCATGCATAACTTCAACATCAAAACAAATTTATTTCTTTGCCATGTGTTAATGTTGCTCTTCACCAGTGTGAGCAGGCTCAGTGTGTTATTTAGGCTGTGAGTTCCTTCCATGCTGTGTTCTGTAGTGCACTCATTTTCATGAGAGCAATTAATGGTAGTATTTTTCCTTGCCTTGAGCCTCAGAGAAGACTACATCCAAAATGGTCCTTCTTTAGATTTAGCAGAGAGAAGTTTTCAGGGTGTACCTGTCTACAAGAGGTTTGGGGAGAGTTGTAAGGACATAAAGGCAAGGTTCCCATCACCTTGATGTGTTCTGTTAGTGATTTTGATAAGGAAAGTTGTAACTGTCCTGCATATTAACTTGAGGTACGACGTGTCTAATAGGTTAGCTACTGCCTTGTGAGTCTCCCAGTTTCAGCCCTGGCTGAAGTCGGGCAGAGACTGAACCGTGACACTTGGTTCACTTTTGTTTTCTCTCATGTGCCGGCATATCCCAACAAATCTGAGTTGCCGATGCAAGGGAGAGGGGCTGTCCTTACAGGATTTGTGGTTCAGTGATTTCAGTGCTGGAAAGCATGGGAGCAGCACTATCTCACGACAGTCCTAACTCATTACTTTAGTTTTCAGTTTCAAATAAGTTTTGGTTAAAATAAATGATCTAGAATGTTAATTTAGGAAGACAAGCTTTTCCTGTGAAGTCCCTTTGTGGAAAATGAAGGAAAGCAAATTATGACCCCACCTTAAGTGTCCCAGGTGCCTTCAGGTGCACACATGCTAAACAGTCAACACAGTCCCCAGTTTGATCTGCTGAACTGTACGAAAGAGGAATGCTACAGGCCACAAAAAATTTTGACTTAACAATAAGTAGGAAATTATCCATTTCCTGGGCTGGATTACAAGACTGATCCTATAAAAGTACCTTTTTCAAAAATCCTGAATTTGAGCAGTATCTGTGGTTGAAACTAGCATTAAAAGGTATGCATTTGTACAAGATCAATTTACTTGCCCTTTCTGGTAAATGCCCCTTTCTCTATATATGTATATGCCCCTTATACAATAGCTTAGGTGCTTTGTATAACCCATGATTGCATACATTACATTGACTAGAAATGGTAATGTAAATATCTGTTATGTATAAATAACTCTATGAATCTGTTTCACTTCTGTTCTCCCTTGTGCCTTTGATTTCATTTCAAGACAATTCTAATTATTAGATTGTTCATTTAACACAGGGAGAGGGGATTCTGAACCTTGTAGGCTCTTAAACATTGATTTGCTGTCAGAACGCTGATACCACTCAAGGACTTCTTGCTGTTGCAAGCCAGTGAAGAACACTATCAAACATGCAGAAGTTTTCTTACAGAAAGGATGCTATCTAAAAATATTCTACATGTTGTTTTTTGAATGTGCTGCTAAGCTAAATATCACACTTCGATAGCTTTTTTTACCCGATTGTAGGATTTATTTTTTTCCTGAGGGCAGGGTTTTACTTTATTCACCCTTTTTTAAACAATTAGTTCTGTATGTGAATCCTTCTTTTCTGTCTTTCAGTTTGCCTACTTGGAGAAGCTGTTGTTGGTCCATGGTGCTTGGAGTTATAATCGAGTAACCAAATGCATTCTGTATTGCTTCTACAAGAATGTGGTTTTGTATATTATTGAGGTAAGAGTAACTAAATGGATGGGTCTTAACTGGTTTACTCCTTAAATTTTCTCTTATAAAAAGAAAAACTCATTGAAAAAAGTACTGCATGTTCTTCCACGATTAACAACTTAAAATTCAGTTTTCCTCCTCAAATTTTATTCACTGGAATCTTTTAATGTTTGTAAAAGGAAAAATGAAAGTTTCAATAAAGTGAAGCCTAAGATATGAGTTCTCAGGGACAAAGTTCATTTCTTTTGTACAAATGTCCTTACGGAAAATATCTTTGTTTTCATGGAAACATTTCAAGTGGAGTTTATAAAAACTTGAATTTGGGGCTAATTAAAATAAAGCTTGCTTAATAGAATTGGGGAAAAACTCTATAGACAAATAGTAAACTAGGCAAAGTTATAGCGGTTGTTTCCAAATTATAAAGACTACAGCTTAGCTGGAACTGAAATTAGTTTGCCTTGTGTTTTTTTGGAAAGAGAGGATGTAATTTTGCCCTACAGTGCCAGTGAACTTTTAAAACCAGTCAGGTTATTTGATTTCATAGTTAAGATGTAACTGTCTTCTGAAAATTTATTGCCTGAAGATGTAAAGTAGTGAACTGGATTTTCAAGAGGGTTGAGTACTGTTACAAGCATTAATACATTGCATTTCAGCCTGCACAGATAGGAGTGTAGTTCTCATGCTGCAGAATATAGTCTTGAATATAAGTAGTATCAGGAAGGGATTTTTATCATGTGCTGTTGCCTAGTTAGAAACACATGAAAATATATCTAATTTCAACCCATTCTACTGCAAGAGTTATCCCATTCATCATGTTTTTAGGAAGGGTTTTTACCTGCTGTTGGAAACAATATTATTTGTTATTGTGCAAAAGAAATACAAATAATTTTTATAAAAACTTTTCTAGTGGATTTCTTACTGAGCGTGAGAATTTCTATGATTCTTTTTTCCATTTGAAAATTAGTTTGAAAGTCCTGCTTGTAGCCCATTGTAGCACTGTGTCTTTGCTTCATTTACTATAGTCTGACAAGTAAATTAAGTTTTGAATTAAATGTCATATGGCTAAATTATGCTTTCCCATCGAGCAGCTGTGCAAGGGATTGAAGACAAGCGAAGATCTCTGGGACCTCCAGTGTGAGGTAGCTTAATCATTTTGCCATAGGGAGGAATTTTTTTAGCCAGATATCTCAGTATGATACATAAAATGCAAGTTTGCTCTGAGAATCTGAGATTAGATGGTCTCTTCACTGTCTTAGTCTATGTTCAGTTCTTTCTGCAGACTGTACTGGGGCAAATTAGCTTTTGTATCTCTTCATGTCAATGACAGAGTGAGTTCCATCAACGCCTGAGCACTGAAAAATGTTACAAGATGCAGCCTTGTACCTTGGTGCCCCCTCTGTGCTTCTGTTGCATAGAAGTTGGGAGCAAGTTTAAGGCCTAAGGGAGGTAAAGTGGCAGAAGTAATCTTGTGGTCCTGCAGTAATGGAAAGAGCTCAGTTTGGTTTTAGTTTCCCTGGTGAGTTTGCTTTACTATCAGCCTTAAGGAACTGCCCCTCCAAAACTGTATAAAACCAGCCAAATTGCCTGGAAACACGAGAGACACCAGTTTTGGTGTCCTAGGGATGCAGGGGAGATAGGAGATGTAATTCGCTCCTTAGCTTTGCACAAAGAAACCTGAGTTTTTTGTTTCTGCTGTGAGGTTTGGGAGTGCTGATCAGTTTCTGGTGTGGAGTGATGCTCATTAAAGAGAAACTCCAGGATGGACTAAATCCTTCAACTTAAGTGCCCAGCACTTCTATAGTGTCGCACAGTTGTGCATATGGTGTGTTCCTGATTGTCTCCCAGCATTCTAGACAAGTTTAATACCTGCCTGTGCTTTCTGTTTGGATGTGTGGTGTACAGGGAATATTCTCTTAGCATCGTAATGAAACAGGGATTTGAACTTGAACTACTTCTTAAGTTTACCTTCTGAAGGATTGTACTGAGTAAATATTTATGTAGTTGAATCAAAAAGCACATTGTGAATATGCCTGTCAGTTATACCTTTGTTACTTCAGCTGTTTTATTTCAATGCAATTTTAACACCTGAAGAATAGGTATAGTATGCCTTATATAAATAGGTTTTGCAGCAATGAGGCACTAGGGCTCTTAACTCTTATTCCCTGATACTTTCCAAATACCAGAAGGAAAAGGTGGTACTCCGTTTAGCACGTGAACATCTGGATGTAACTTAGAGAGGCATGCTTTAAGATTAAACTTAATTAAATGGCACTAAATGCTTGGGAAGAACATATTGCTGTCTCCTTTCCTAGCCATCCCAGTGTTGGTATGTTAAAACCACTCATAGACTTAGAGGTTCATTGCTCTTATACCTGGAGGATCCAAAATGTTCCATCTCTGAAACATAAAATTTTATCGGCTTTCCTTCAGGTTCTGGGTTGAAATAGGAGTTTTGGGGTTTTGTGGAGAGGGGTACTCAGGTAACAGCTGTTGTGGGCTTTACTCCTAAGAGATGCTGCAGGGTTATGGCTGCTGCTTACCTTCCAGCAGTGGCTGATTCTTTGTGGAGAGACAGGGGCCTGGGAACTGTTTTGAGCTGCTTTTATGATTAAAATGTGCACCCATATTGGGACAACTTTATGCAGCTGGAGAGGTAGTACAGCAGAATGCAGGCCTTGTGGTTTAATGATTGCAGGGGAAATGAAGATGACTGTGTTTTGCTCTTCCACAATAAGGCTCTCCTAGTATTTTTCAAGAGGTGACTTACTCAGCTTTATTACTTTGATGACCTAAAGTCTGAGAAGATTTTGCCTTGACTTAACAGATGGAAACTGTGTTCCTCTTCTTTCTATGGCCTGGTCTCTCCTTTAGCTTTTTTTATCATTGTCCTCCTGACATTCTCTTGATTTCTCTCCTTGATTCAAAATGTAGAACTCTGTGACATAAAAAGCTCAAAAAGAAGCAGGTTCTGGAAATTCAAGTCCTTTTGTTGTTATTCTTAGCCAGATTCCTGAGCACTTGTTCTTGCCAAGGTGCTTCAGGATATGAAATTGAGGTTCCCTTGCTTACGGACTCCCTTACCAAGAGGGGTGCAGAATCAAGCCTTTCCATCCATGATGCTGGTTGAAAGATTAATTGCTGCTGCTTCCCTGCTCTTGACTGGCCATATTGGTTCTGTTCTAGTAAAGTCTGTAGCTTTGGAAAGCTACCAAATATGGCTGCAGGGATGAAATATGAACATAAAGCCCTCTCTTTAATGTCCATTCCTGGTTTTACTGTGTGTGGCTGCAGTAGCACTGTACACTAAAGCTGGTTCTGAGGAAAACCAACCAGTCAGCATCATCTTGAGGCAGAAAATCAGTGACAAGTTTTTGACTTTTAAAGATTTGATGGACAAGTACCTGGGCATCCTTACAAAATACTGTTTCATTCAATTACTCGGGTAGCTGACTTTAAACTGACTAGTGAAATGAAAGATCTATTTCACATGTGTTGAGCAGATACATTTCACTTGAGATAATAAAAAGTTGTCCTGATAATATCAGAACTTTGAAATATAGCTGATTTCAAGTGTAAAAGCATACAGGAATATTGCTTTCAAGTCATTCTTGGGGAAGTAGAAACACAGCAATGTCAAAGGTGATATCAGAAATATCAAGTAAGAGTTGAAGACCTTTGGGCATTGTTCTGTGGAAACAGTAGCATGGAAGATAGCTTTCAGGCCAACACAGTGTGCAGGAAAAATGTGCTCAGTACTTCACTGGAGCCCGTTGGTTTTTTGAAATATACTTAATATGAAGTGCCTTTGTATTATATACTGCAGAATGAGTTGGGGGCTGGGAATAGGTGGTCCCAGTGTCAAGGTCTGGCAGTGGAGAGCTATGATAGAGAAATGCATGACAAGTGGGAAGAGAATAATAGTGTCCATACCCTGATGCTGCATTATTCTAATTTCTGCCTTAAGAACCCAAAGATCAGTTGTAAACACAGATTAGAAAACTGTTTCTTTGTGGATGCTGGAAGGGAAGTCTTAATATGTAAGCCATGTTAATCAAGATGAATGCACTAAAGAACAAAACACCGGAATGATAATTTTTTCTTTTAGAGCTGAGTTTTCAAGTTTCAAAAGCTCTGAGTAAATACAGAGCCTAGATAAACATGCTCTTAAATAAATGATGATTTTGTGAGTCAGCAAGTCTGGCAATGACAGCTGTTAAGTGCTCCACACACTCCTTGGTCACCACTTAAGAAGAGCCTACAGCACAGGCTGCAAAAGCATGGAATGTTGTTGCATGAGGTTTCATTTGTTTTTCCTGTTTTCATGGTTTCCTATCAAACAGAACAGGTATTTTTAAAAATATGGAAAGCAGACATGGGAATTTTAACCCTCTTATCCAAATGGTATGTGGAAATAAGTGTATCTGATACGGTACTAAAAAATACACAGCACTAATGCTTCTGTGTGCTTATTCCCTGATTTATGTAATCTGACTTCTACCTACATCCCTGTGCTTTCTGTTTCCAATTGACTTTGCTACTCTGAGGTTGCAGCCAGGCAATAAAAAACCTTAAATGTGGAGATTTTTGCAGTAAGTTGAAGCACAATAGCTGTTGTCATATAAAGCAGCTTTCTTAAGAGATAAGAGCACTCTGTCCACCCCAGCGTTAAATTAAGGATGAGAACATCTGGTTGCAAAACTTTATAACAAGGATAGCAAGAATATAGGCAGCTAGCTGTCTTGTCATACTTATTTATTCAGGTTATTCAGTTGCCGGTTCAAATATTTTAAATGCCAGTAGGCATTTAATAATGATTACTTCTGTGTGCATATACTCAGTTGGTGGAGTAAGCTTAGCACAGTGCTCTTACTGTGATGATGCAAAAGAGGAATGTGTGCGTGACTTGTGTTTTTATATCATCTGTGTGTCTAACCTTTGGATTCTCACAAATGCTTGAATATCCTGAATAACTAAGTTACTCTCTGTGGACAGGTGCTTTCAGGTAGGTGAAAGGTGGGGTTCAGTGTCCTTAGGATTGGTATCAGGTGTAAATTAGGTGCCCAAGAAAAATTTATATGAATTATCTTTATGGATGCTGTGCTCATGGAGAACAGCATGGGACTGGGGCATGTATGTCCCAGGACCTGCTGAAGACCATCACCTGTCTGAAGCAGCAGTACTAAGAGGTTTGTGTTAAGGTATTTTTAATACTATCCAGAAAGTGAAGGAATATTTTTTTTTTCCTGTTCCATTCTTATTGTTCATTTGTTTTTGAAACAGGTTAAAAGAAAGGAATCCAAATCTCTCAGTTTGGGAAATGTTAATTAGTTCGAAGAGTGCAGAATATCTGCAGAGGGTACAGTATAGAACTTGGAGACATGGAAGGCAAAGTAATGGGCACTGTGAGGAGCAAAGCATGTGAGACTCAGCACTGTCACAATAATTTGTGGAAAAAACACTTTTACATGCTTGCCTATTTTTCTCTTGCTGTGTTTATCAGCCTCATACACAGGTTTAACATGCAGAAGACCTGGGGCAGCACAGAACACTCTCCGCTTCTTGCCCACCAAACGAGCTAATTGTAGTCTCCAAGAAAACATTCCTTAGTGGCAACAGTTACAGGAAAGAGATCCTACAAATAGCCTGCCAAAGTTGTTGGAATATAGTAAAAACAGAGTTGTTCAACCTAATCCAAAATTGTCCAGATAGTGCTTTGCTTTTTGTTCTTAAAAAATCTATCCTAATTCTTTTTACAATACCTGGTTTATATTGCTACCACTGACAATTTATTCTGTATTTCAACCCCCCTCTTTTCCGAAGAAATTCAGCCTTGTGGTCTCAACAGATTTAATCCATGATTGATTTTTTTGTTCTTGGCTTCTTAATTGGCCGTGTTAATCCCAAGAGTTTCCAAGAAATCAGTCAAAAAGATAAATCCATGCTAATTTGCCTTTATTTTTTTAGTGCTCTGCACTGCACAGTGAATCATTAGAGAGCAGTCCATCTTCCCTGAAAACCAAATTGACCCAGCTATGTAATAGATGGGTTGGAGTTTTTACCAACCATTTTTAAAAATTATGGAAACTGTCAGCACTGTTCTGAATTTATGAACACTGCCTTGATTACGCACTGCCACCAACACAACCTGTGATTTTTTCAACATTCCAAATATTTTAAATGATAAATCAGGTTCCTTAGTGTGATCTGAAAAAGCTCTGGGTAAAATACCCGTCAGGTTCAATACATACTGCAATAGATGCCTTCAAGAAGAGATCTACTGTGACATCTTATTGGACGTATAGTAAGTTAAGAGTGTCTGGGTCAATTTGTTGTGTACATAAGAGGAATATGAGACAGTGATTTTTTTTTTGTTGTTTTGTTGGTAAAATATGCTTCATTGGTTGTGTGTAATCTTAATTTAACTTTTGGTGGGCTTTATGACAAAGCAATTATAATGCTATTCTCTAAATTTGAGGTTATCAGATGTGAAATATGTAGTCATCTAAGCAATGTGTTCATCAAAGCCAGAATTCTGTCATCAGTAAAGGTTTATTCAGTTCAACTATGTCACCTATAAAAATGCAAATTCATGTTTAGAAGGGAGATAACCTAATGTGAGGAAGCTTTTACTAGGGAAATTAAACCTATATTATGAAAGTGAGGAAAGTCCAAACCTTGGGGTTTTTATCACAAAACCAGGTTTGGAATTGAAGTGTTCATTTTTCTTAATTTGAAGCACAGTCTCTTTCCAAAAGCTAGAAGTTTTTGTATAAAATATAATTCCTCTTATGGCTTTGAATACTGACTTGAAAATCACTGCTCTTACTCAATATTGGGTAACCCATTGTTTTAATGAAAACTAAGGGAAATGAATCCTGCTTTCACCTAGACTAATTCAGTGCATATGATATTAATTGTAGGTACAAAGGCAGCTGAATTTCAGATTTGTATTGATGTTAAAAGTGCAAATAAACCTTATCAGGGAATTACTTATGCTTAGCACATTCATGCTGAGTTGAACAATGTATGCTGTGCTGCACTGAAGGGAATGATTTTGAGGAATTTTTTTAATTCAATACCATAGGTGCATATATGGTAATACAGCTATTTACAAATATATCCTTTGAGCCTGTATGGGTTTTCTTTATGTCTGGCCTGTATTCCTTATATTACTTGCATTAGTAGAGACATTTGTCATTCGCATAGGAATAACAGAGCAGAGTAAGGTCCTATGCATATTGCATTTGTATGGAGTAGTGGGTTTTGTCTGTTTTGCTATTTGCGAGACAAGCCATAGAGCTGCCATGCTTCAAGTAGCAGTGTTTTTCCATTTTTGCCTGTGTCTCATTGCTCAAAATAGCAACGATCACATTGCATTCCTACAACAATTTATTAGCTTTTCATAGAATCATAGAATATCCTGAGTTGGAACAGATCCACAAGGATCATCAAAAGTCCAGCTCTTGGCCCTGCATGCGACAATCCCAAGAATCACACCATGTGCCCGAGAGCATTGTCTAAACCCTTTTTGAACTTTGTCAGGCTTGATTCTGTGACCACTTAGCTTGTGAGCCTGTTCCAGTGCCCAGCCACCCTCTGGATGAAGAACCTTGACCTAATATCCAGCCTAAACCTCCCTGACAGAGCTTCATGCCATTCCCTCGGATGCTATCTCTGGTCACTAGAGAGAAGAGATCAATGTGTTTGAAAATGGTAATACATGTGCTTACAAAGGAGGCTGAGGAGGACTTGCTCTGGCACCAGTGATCACTGACAAATGGGAGCAGTGAGGCTGATTCTTTGGTGTAGCTTTGAGGCACTTGAGTTAAAGTTGCACTGTAAGCATACATGTTCTGTGACTCAGTACAACTTGGGAGACTTCAGTCTTCCAGGGGAGAGAGTTACTTAACTCAGCTGAATCTGCTGCAGTTAAACTCAGATCTTACCTTGGTATTTAAATACACTTAGCCTAGGTGTGAAGAGGGATATGCTGCAGTTCTTTTTGCACAGGTCTTTGTATAGCATCTTTAGGTAGTGGCAGAGAGTTCAGAAGTGTTGCAGACAAGGTATAATATTGATTCACAAGTCACGCTTTTGTGCAATTTCACCATGTGTAGTTTAGCTTGGAGCCTGCATTTGACAATGTGTGGTGGCTTACCTGTGAGCAGTCCCACTGACATCACTGAATAGCAACTGCATTTCCTATTTCCCTGCCAGTTCTTTAGGAATAGAATGGGTTGGTTTGTCCCAAGCCAAACTGTGCTTTGCTGTTGTTTGCTGTGTGCACACACAGTGTGTTCTGGTCTGCATGGGCTGTGTTTGAATTGCTGCATTGAAGCTGCCAGCTGCTTGCCAGTGGTACAGTCAGGCTGTATTGGTTGGAGTTCTTCCAGCAGGAGTAACTGGATTGTAACACTGAAACATTGATTTGTGTTCAGTTTTATCATCTTGAAGCATTTTACTCATACTTTGTATGAGTAAATGAGACATTTACATGTCTCTTTGTTCTTGATAAGGTGAGCAGAAAAGCTAGCCTTACCTGAACTCCTGTCCGGCAGCAGTCTTGGTGATGACTTCTCCCTTCTAATTGTTGCTAAGGGTGTTTCTCTGGAATATTTGGAGGCACTAATGGAGTATATCTTTCTAAGGGTCAAATTTTCTAGTGAGTCCTTGTAGTACAGATGCGTGCAATTAATGAATTCATAACCCTTCACGTCTTAATTCTGTTTCATAGACAACTCCAAAAACCTTCTGAATGCTACCTCAGGAACATAAGGTCACCAAATTTTTGGACTATAAAATTTCTTTCCAGTATCTGTATCATGAACTGAGCTGGTCCTGATTATTTTGAGGTTTCTTTGGTTTTTATGCTCACGACCCAAAGAAGCTAGGGCAGAGAAGAAGTTTAACTGAATACAGATTCCACTTTTACATGCTGATAGAAAATAATTTTGCCATTTCACTTGGATGAGCAGTAATGATAAAAATACCTCTATCCAGTTTCACTAATTAACCACTAGAGATTCTTGTCTTGGGATGCATAAAAGGCATCTGTAACCTAGTTTAAATGCATGTACAGGACTTGAAATAAATTGTCTTGTCAAGAAAAAAAATACACAGAGTATAGGTTTGAAGTGTTTTCTTGATTTTCAAGGTCTGGAACCAAATTTTTTTTTATTATAGCAAGGTCAGAGGTAAAAAGTATACCATATCCTCAGTGATCAGTCTGCAGTGTAAATCTGGAGCAGCATAGGTGTTGTTTTGAAATGTGCTTTTACGGTCTCTTCTGCTTTAAAACCCCTTTAGTGGTTTGACTGTATTTGACTCAGGGGATATCTGCCCTGTAAGGAACCTAGTGCTCTGTGGCTAGAAACAGGACAAAAAAGTTATCACTCAATGCTCTTGAGAGGCTCTCTTGAGATGCAGGAATCCTGCATCACTTAATTGAATGGGCATTAGGAGGTGTTATGACAGGACACAGCAGGTGTAACAGCTTTGAGTAACCTGTCCAAAAGAGGTTATCATTTTGTTCTGTATTGAGATGTGGAGTTGGTTCAGATAGCTATGACTGTTTATATGCTTTTGGTTATTATGTGCTCTGG
The DNA here is from genome assembly GCA_013399695.1 of Formicarius rufipectus. Classification (NCBI taxonomy): domain Eukaryota; kingdom Metazoa; phylum Chordata; class Aves; order Passeriformes; family Formicariidae; genus Formicarius; species Formicarius rufipectus. The sequence continues at coordinate 419,966 of VXAU01000862.1, read as the reverse complement.
GGAGCATGTCATTGCTTTTTATATCTCCTTGCTCTTTTCAACAAAACGATTTAGAACATGTTTAAATGCACCAGAAATAGCAAATTGTGCTGTTGATAGTATTACTTCTGAATTACATAATCTTTACTGAGATGTCAAAACTGAGTCAGTTGGAACTCCTGCTATGCCATTGACAATTCATAATGTTCATAATTCATAATGTTTTTCTCCTCTTTCTCACTGTTTTGAACCTGATTCTTTTCATGAGCCACTGCAATTTGAGTGTAACAGCTGTGAAGTAAGGGCATCCTGGACCAATGGGGGTTTTTTGGTGTTTTCTGAGCCAGGATTCACAGCTCATTGTAACCAGGTCTGTGTCAGGGAGAAGGAGATTCAGGACCAATACTTAAAGGCTGAAACTATCATTATTTTTAATAAAAGTTTGTGGGTATACTTGAGTGTAGAATATTAAAACAGGTAATCATGGACTTAAGCTAAAACCCCAAAACTGTACCCCAAAAGGTACAGGGGCCCATTCTGTGGAAAAACAAGAGCTAAGTGTTCTTGGTGCATTTTTGTGTGTATGTTACAATCTGTTTCTGTTCCAAGACAAAGATGTGGATAACCATCGGTGGCTTCATGCTTTCAGAAGTATGAAGGAGGTCAAAACTTGGCCCTGCCAGCTTTTAAATGCAACAGTTATTTTGCTTTCTTCCTTCTTGCTGGATTTATTTCCTTAACTACTTTTGCACGAATGCATTTGGAAAGTGAGAAGATGGCCTATATTAGCCTTAGCTGTATCTAGCTTCTGCAGGAATTCGGTGAAAGTATATATATTTTTGTATGAACTGTATAAATACTGCATGTTAGAAAAGAAATCTAATACTGTGTTTTCTCTTCCAAGCCCAAATAATGCCATCTTTATTAATAAATGACAATGCAGACTGATCTTATTAATGTTAGCTGACTAAAATATGTAGACAGCTCAATAGCAGCAGAAGCATAAGCCATTAGTACCCAGGAACACCTGAACCTCTCAGCGTTATTTGTCATGATAGTTCCTGTCAAGGTCTATTTGGTGGAAAAGTGAGTCTCCCTTTTGAGTTTACTAACAGTGCCTTGACCTTTTCTCCCTCTTGTTGCCAAGGAGTGACAGGTGTCTGGAGCAGCTAAGCAATGTGACAGTCAGCCTGTAGTTTGTGTCAGCTGTTATTCATTAGCCTTAAAAATGACACATGGTTCCGTACTACTCAAAAATGTTTTTTATGCCCATTAATAAATCCTGATTAATGGACGGTATAGGAATAGACTATTGAGTTGCTCTACTTTTCCTCTATTTTTCTTTTGTTTAGTGTTGTTATTGAATATGTAAATGTGTGGTATCTAGGAAGTTTCAAGCTGTGACTTCCATAGTGGCATTTTGTTAATCCTTGTTTGCCTACTGCAGTCTGCTTTGGTGGTACCACACAGTGCTGTCGCCATGGGTCCAGCAGCTTTCTGCACTGGGAGCTTTGTGCAGTGCTCACCTTCAAGATGCCACTTCCCTCAGAAAGTCCAGGTCCCTCCAACTGTGTCATGGATGCTGCTGTGCCTGTCACTGGGCTGTGCTTTCACCATCACTTGAATCCACAGCTGGGCTGTGCTCTAATCTGACATTAGCACAGACTACGGTTAAAAAGGGCAGTCTGGTTGTCATTTCTGCCTTAGGAGTGTGTACTTTCTCTCCTTCCTTGCCTAGGCATCTAATGTTTGCACAGCTGCAGGATGTTCTCTTTAAGGTTAGAGTTCAATCAGATCACCTTCCTGATGTACACAAGAGTCCTTGGACAAGAGGAAGGACCAGCTCCTTTTGTAGTTACAGACTTTTGTCAGACTTAAATATGTGTCTTATTTTAGTAAGCTAAGGTGGGAGCTTTTGCTTGTATGTATCTGCAGAAAAGACAAAACTTTGGGAGGTAGGCAAATGAAGGTTGTGAATTGGTGTTCATGATATCCCTAGTAATTTCATAGCATAACTGCTTGGGGACTTATAATCAACCACGTTTTCCCTTTTGGGATGTCTGGGTATCTGTTACTCAAAGACATCTCAAATACAGACCTAGGTAAGAGAGAAAGAAGTTGAGAAGTGGTAGTTGATCCCAAAGGCACATCTGAACAAAACCCACCCCTCCTGTATGTCAGTTACATGTTGTTCATGTGTATAACAAAGCTGTGATCTCTCAAAAACTGAGAATGCATTAGAGACCATAATTTTAGCAAAGTGTATGCACAGTTACTGGATTTTATGGTGTGTGATTTGTGGGGTGTATGTGTGTGGAAGTCTTAAAGAATGTGTGTCAGGCCATCTGGGCAACAAGGAGGAGCTGGCCTGTGCTAAAATACAAGGTATTTCTGCAGTGGAGGAGTGATAAAATGATACCAGTGAAAGTTCTGGCAGACTTTACTTCTCTGGAAGCAGTTCCTAAGTAACGCTGAGTTGAAATAAGAAGGTGGGAGCAATAAATCTAGGGGGAAAAGGAGGAATGTTACCTAAAACCAGCATAGTACTTCAAGGGATGTGAGACATGAGAGTTGCCATTCTCTTCAAGTTGACTGATACTGCTGAGAAAGCATTGTAGGGAAGGCATGGGAGAAAAACTGCAACACTTAAAAATATGAATTAGGATTGGAAATCCTTGTGCATTTGCCTTTTGGGAGTGTAAAAAGTTACGAGTAAGCCTGGCAAGACCTCCATTCTTGGACTTGGTGAAGAAAGGGAAGTGTGTGATGGTGGTCTGAGGGGTCTCTGTGGGGTTTGTAAAGCCCAGTTTGGTTGGGGGGATGGGGTGGGGGTGAGGTGGAAGGAGGTGACATTGGGATAGGCACAAAGCTCTCCCCCTTTAACATATCTCCCTTCCTGAGGTGGAGGTCTTCTCTCTCTTTGACAATGAAGTCATTACCTTGTTGACATTAAAAAGGAAACACACAGAGTAATGCAACTTTTATCATGTTGATTCTGGTACCTAAATACACTGCTGATATCTACATGTATCTAATGAATGAGACTTAGTTCTGTTTGCTGTCAGGATAGCCAATCTCCCTGAGAACTACTCATGAGCATGAAAGACTGCCCAAAAGATTTGTGTTCATGTCTTTAGTTTTGTCTGACTGTTCCCTATAGAACATGTGATCAGATCAGTAAATGATGATCTCCTGAGAGCTGTGTTTTTGAATAACTCAACACAGTTCTTCTGGTTGTTGCTTGTCATTCTTCATGTAGCTGAATACATAGTGATCTGGGTGTTGGTGACTGTTTTTTCTTGGGTGGATGTTTTGGCTCTCGTGATGGAAACTGTCTTCCTACTTATTTTACTGCAATGTTGGTGGTAATCACACTCATGAGAAGTTTCAGGTGCTCTCTTTACCCACACTGGTATTCACTTGAGATTCATTACTAAATTGTTTAGTCCTTTTTTACGAAGATGCAAATCTACATATTTGCGTTGTAGCCCCAAAGCAGCAGTAAATGATACAAATGTTGGGTGCAACAAATTCTACTTGGGGTGGTGCCCTTGGTTAAATTTCTCACTTGTGAGGGGAATTGCTGCTGCAGTACTCCCACATCTGCGGCGGGCGTTGGCCAAGTGGTGAAAGTCGCCGCCTCTGGAGCCGGCTCCTCCTCTGAGGACGCCAGTTCGAATCCTTAGGAACTCGCTGTCACCGTCCGAGCGTGCTCGGCCGTGGCAAAATGAACCTCAGGAGTAAAAGGGGTGGGGCCAGTTCCGCGCACACAGTGCTTCACCTAAAAAATCCATTGCACAGGCTTATCCCAAAATCTTCGTTCGCGAAGTCCAGCCAACAACAACAACTCCCACATTTGCTGTGACATTAAAAATAATGAAGATACAAAAAACTTATTATCATGTTTCTCCATTTAGAGGTATAGCTGGAAGCTGCTCTGGTGGGCAGGAAATGTCTGCTCTGCTGTGTTTGAACAGAAGCAATTCAGACCTTCACCTACCAGGCTTTAGTTATTTCCCATTCCCCCACTGGCATCAATCACATAATCTCCTGTAGTGGGTATGTATCTCATTTCAGAAAGCAGTTTTGGCAGATGACCTCCTGCTTAATAGTATACAAAGAACAATATCCTAAACAGTGGCTATTGTATTGCATTTCTATAGCTCCAGCTTCAATTGCAAATATGTTCTCCTGGCCTTGTCTTGCGGAGTTTGATGCTGACATCCCTCGTGTGGTAACACTGTAAAATATATTACCAAGTCTTGTCAACACACCTGGAGCTGGTGTAAATTTTGAGTTGGACACTTCCTCTGCTGGGTGCCTGGGTCCTGTAGCAGTGTCCTCAAAACTATTAATTTTCTTTTTTTGCCAAACCGTTTATGAAGTTCCATTCCCAGAAAATGATTTGGGCTAATATCAGTGTTGTTCAGGTGCTTACTGCTGCCACATCTGAGACTAACTGCAACTCAAGCAGGGAAGAATTAGAGGTTTAAGGCATTTTCTTAGAAATGCACATGTTGTTCTGTAGCACTGTTGGTTTTTTTCCCTTCCGGCCCATGAAAGGCTTCCTTCTAAATTGAATATGCATGTTTGCATATGCACCACCTGAAGGTGTCTTGTTTTAGCAGTCATAAAAAGGTTTAATGTCAGCTGTAAAGCAGAAACGTACCTGTATAGAAGTTGTCAGTCACAGCTGTTCCACTATGTTGGGGAAGAGGAGTGGAGAAGGGGGATGGTGGTGGATGGAACCAACCAAAAAAATCCAAGTTGTGGTAGTACCAAAATGAAAACAGATTTAGAGTTTCATTTTAGTATTTCAAACAGCTGGAAGTCCAGCACAGTTTTGTTTGAGAGTAGCTTAGTAGAGTCTATTAACAATAAGTGAATTTCAGCTATTTCCTGGTAAGCACTATGAACTGACTCCCTTGGATGCACGTCTCTTTGTATCCTTGATGTATTTCTCAAAGAGGAGCTATTTCTATGTTTGCATTACTCTTGCTTAAACCTGTTTCCCAAAGTATTTTGAAATCCCCATTGTATGTACAGCAGGAAACTGTACAGTTGCAGTGTGTCAAACTTCATAATTCCCAATATCCCTCATCTTTAAAAGAACTCAGTTGCTAAGGAAAATATGAAAGGAATAGAGTAGAACAAGGATATTGCAATTAATATTCTTAATACTTAAATTTGAGGTGATTTCCTAAGATCTGAAACAAGAATTATTTACTGAACTTTGTGATATAAATAAAATCTTCTAAATATCTGTAGGCTTAGGAAAATTCATCTGATGCAGCCAAATCGCTTGCCTCTGTGGTATGGGTATTAAATGTTCCTGCTTGGTGTTTCTGAAAAGAAACGATCGAAAAATTAAGCCGTCTCATGGTTTCCTTTCCTAGAACGGCAACTTCTTTTGCAGCAACAAGTCATTTGTGTTCACTTCTCCATTGTATTGATGGATTGCTCTGCTTTACAGAGTAATAGGAAGTTTAAGGTGAACTGCTGTGAAAAAGGTCAATAGCTTGAAGATACTGCATTTTGGTTTTTTTTCTTGGAAGTGTGCATAGTGTTTGAGATGGCTGTAATGTTGGAAGGCAAAGTTCTGTTGAGAAGCCATGTTGTTGGTATGCACAAGAAAACTGACCCTCAGTACCATTTGTCTCCTGTAGTCACTAAAATTAAGAAGGAAATGCCATATTTATTGTTTGGAGGAGGATTGGGGCCATTTTGTACTTCTTTGAAATTGCTGTGCACTGATGACACATTATCTCTCAAAACTCTGCCTGTCTTTCTGCCCCATTTTTGGACATTTACCTGCACCAAATCTCTCTAGCAAAGTATATATATAAAGGTGTATATATGTATATAAAAATATATATATATAAAACCCTCAGGTACCTGAATATAAGATCTTATTCCATGAGGTGTTTCAGGACACTAAAGGATTTAATCAATAATGCTCAATATTGACAACTAGGTAATGCCTGAAAGATGACACATTGTCACTAGTGATGACACAGGATGTACTGTGTGTGCATTTTTAGCAAGCATGAGTCTCTTTAGAGCCCGAGGTCTTAGGAAATGCAGGAAGCTTGAAGAAAATGCCATTCTGGCTAAAACCTGCAGGAAAGTAAGCTTGTTTTGTTTGTGATAGTGTGTGTTAGTGCTGGTTAGTGTCTAAGTTTAGAGAGCTTAGAAAAATTTATAGCTAAAACAGAGGGACAAATCTCCTTCAATTTCAAAACAAATTTTAATTAAGATATGATAAATGGAAGGATAACAGTTCCTAGCTATAATTTATATATATATCTCTATATATGTATTTAAGATAANCTGGTGAGAGTGATGGTTGCAGTCTGGTGGCAGTCGCAGTCTGCTGGTCCCCTTCTGGATCTGAAGAGAGCTCCTAGGGCCAAAAATTCTCTGTTTATATTCACTTAGGCTCCGCCCAGTCCCTCCCCCAGGGCGGAGACTTAAACAATGGGTGATTTACTCTGTGAGTAAATGGCCTAATTTTGATACCCCTGATGGGCCATTAGCAGACATGACCCCTCAGGTGGGTGTGGAGGCAGAAGAACTTCCTTATCTCATAGAAGGTCCAAAACACCCAGCCTGCAGCCTGAGGGGTGTGCTGTCCCTTAGACAATAGCTGCTAATGTGCCATTGTGAGCAGTTCATGGGAAAAAATGGCATAGAGGCTTTAGAATACACACCCACACAGTCACAAACTGATCTTGGCTACTAAAACCAGGACAGTTAGGATCAGGAGGATCTCTAAACTTCTGGAAGGTTTTTTCTAGAGGGTCATGGTTTTTATAATAATCACAGTGATTATGAACACAGCTATGACTAGTGTTGGTGTGCAAAGGTCAGTCTTTGCACTGTGAGGGAAAGGCACCCTTTTGCTGCACTTGTTTGTTCTCTAGTCATTCTTGCTGGCCCACCACAGATAATCTTTTTCTTTCTTTCTTCACATTACTTAGTTGTTTTAGAAGCTAGATAGGCTTACCTGAAGTGATTCTGCTTGTGTTGCTTGCTCTTTTACTCAGAACTTGTTGTGAAGTTAAGTATTTACGTGGAGTCTTGTATCACTTATTTCTATAAAATACAAGCACTGAAAATATACAAGTGAGTCTTGGTATTCCCTTTCGGTCTTCTGCTGCAATGTCACTGCAGAATTGAGAGGTTAGAGTGAAGTCCTCATTGTTTCTCGGGCTTGATTTCTTTGAACATGAACATGGGTTTGCCAATTGCCAGTTGCCTGCAACAGATCCTTGTTTAAACAGGCAAATCACAATCTCGGAAAGGGAAAGATGAACACTGACACTTGAAGAAAATAAGGAAATCTCTATTTTCAACTTTTTGAAAATATCGGAGTACAGTAAAATTATTCTTATAGCTTATCAACTGAAATACAGCAAAATTATTTTATTAGGTAGGTTGTAAATTATATGTATCATATATGGTTCTCTTTTTCCTTAATTGATGATTTATGGCATGGCTTTCCAATTGAGGTGTGTGGTGTGTAATACAATATATGTACTGAAGTTTTGATTTGAACTTGAATAACCTATGTTAAGTTTGATCGTGTGTGGGTATTAATACAGTTTACAGTCAATAGTAATAAATCATAATAAATTACAGGTTTTGGTACCAAGTTCTAACTCTTCTCAGTGCCCACAGCATTGTTCTGATTTGAAGCAACCCATTGCATTTAAATTGAGTGCATACACACCATTGGCTGAATTTAATTGCCTGTTTGTTAATGGCTGTTTGTTTCCATGATACAAGTTCAGAGTACTGAAGTCTTTAAAAACCAGGTGTCCAAAGTTTTCAGCTCTTTCTGTCAGACATGGTGAGGTAAAGCATAGAAGACCTTTAGAGGAAAGACTGAGAGGAAAGAACACCTTTAAATCACTCCAGGGAGAGCTTCAGAAAAACAGAACCCAACCCAGTACTTTGCTATTTTCAAAGCAGCATATGCAGGCATAGCTGCATGACTCTCATTAAGTTTATCTGAGTCATGCAGCTAAAGCCCCATGCAATGTTTTGAAAATGTAGGAAATAAAAATGGTCTTAAACCAGACATCTGGGCTTCTGTCCAGTTTTCTGGTGATAACATCTGAGGCATGCTGTTAATAAAGCATCATCCATGGTTAAATTATTAAACTATAGAACTCTTTGCAGAAGGTTTGCAAGTCAGTTTTATTTAAAAAAGAAAACAAAGGGGGTTTGTGGAAAAGCCAAAAGGTTCTGTCCACTCTTCAGTAACCACTGCTAACCACAAGGCCCTTTTCCTTTTGAAGTATGTTAACGCTTTTTTTCTCCTCATACTTTTCAAATGTCTTTTTGACTTTTTCCAACTAATTCTCACAGGGTACCCATCTGAAGTCCATGTTCTGCTAATGATTTTCCTAGCAGAGGGAAGGATGGTGCCTTCTCTTTGCTGGTTCCTTTGTCTCAGGTGAATTTCTATGCAATATAGGTATCAGGATGGAAGAAACCCACACTGTATGAGACATGCGACTACTGTTTCCTTGTCTTTTGTATTTTGATACAGACTGGAAGGTAGTGATGCTTTAGAAGCTTAATATGACAAGAATTCTCAATAGTAAGGAAGGGGATCTACTAAACTACTACTGTAGACAAAGGCCTTCATGAGCAAGGTTTGGTTTTGCCTTCAAATACCAAGACTGTGTATAGGTAAGGGGTATTTTATAATTGCCATAAATGCAAGTAACTTGGTCATTACTGTACTGTAGTTTCAAGTACATTATTATTTCTTTAGTGTTACCAGATTGACAAAGGTTGTATTTTGTCTTAATCTGGTGTAAGTGTGGGAGGAACTACTAAAAATATAATTGTGAAAAGATGACCCACTCACTTTGCTGTGACTCAGCTGTCTTCAGTGGATTTTTGGAGCACTGGAATTTAATAATTTCATGGCAATTTCTTTAATTCTGTTAAGTTGATGGAAATGCATGCAGAGCAGGGTAAAAGAAATATGTTTGTAATGGCTCTAGCAAGTAGAAACACTTTCAGTCATGAGAAATAGCTTGCAATATGCTTTTGTGACATACTTGTGTGTAGGATTTTCTGATTAACCAAGGTATAAATTATTTTGCAGCACTGGATTTACTTCAATGTTTATGGGTCATCTTTGTGAGATGTTGAAATTGTTGGTTCTATCTCTAAATCTAGTGCTGTGTTGAGAAGTAGTATTGTGCTGTATCAGAAATTGATAATCTTGAAAGGTTTTTTAATTTCCATACAATGCAAAACAACTTTTCCACGGGTTGCATGTTACACCTCATGTGAGAGACCTTGACACTGAGTGCAATTAAACCCTGAAACTACCAATGTTCTCTTTCCTCTTCCATTAGTTTTTTTGGGAAAACTAGAACAGCATCTCATTTTAAATACAATTTAACTTGCAGATTTATCCATGAGAATGAGTGAGGTGATTTTACAGTTCAGTAGTAGGTATACGTATGTCATACTGTGAGCTTTGCTGTATCGAATGAATGCACTTCATTTGCTATGTAGGTGCTTTGTTCATCTTTTTTAAATAATAATGCAAAGCTCAGAGTTCCCAGTGCTCAAAAGTAGTCATATAAACTGGTTTATTCAGAGAAATACCTTGTTACATGACACATTACCCAACAGTAGCCCTGGCTACTCCTCATGTCCTTAAATCTCTCTTTCTGTAGATTTGAATTGTGTGTTTTCTTGTGTGAGGTTTGTTTCTTGGTATCTGAACTTGAAGTCTGGAAACATGTAAAATGGTTGCACTGCAGTTCTGGGAGCAGGGTGGTGATTTCAGCTGAAAGTTGAAATAACTTGTGCTCTCTTTGAGAAGCATTTGACCCCAGAGAGGGTGTGTTGACTGTGAAGTAATTCAGGTGATTAAACCTAAGATGCTGTGCCTTTTACTTTGGGAAATAATTCCTGACTTGTCAAATTCTCTTCCTCTCAAAAAGAAAATACTCAGTAGTCTTCAATTAGGACAGTGTAGTATCTGAGCAAAAGGAACCTGTGTTCATGCTAGAACCTGATACTAATAAGACTAACAAGGTGGAGGATTGATTGAAGGCACCAAGGACCAAATGTTTGCATGTCAGCCCCTTACAAAGGACTTCCAGCCTAGTGCAGCCCAGAAATTACAAGTGTCATATACATACAGGGGTTCTGAGGTTGGGGCTTTTACTCTGTGTTATTTTCAGCACTGAGAGGAGGGAAAAGAACCCAGTTCTGAATGGCAGGATAACTGACGTGAGTAACTACTTGCCATCTTAAAATGATCTGAAGAGCAGTGACGGTGGATTGGATAGTGTTTCTGAGGATTAAGCAAGATTAAAAGAAAGTGTTTTTGTTTAAAAAGCATTACTCAATTTATAATTTACCTGAAGAATGCCAGGTTTACTAAGAGTAGAAAGTCTGACATGTAAATTCTGGATGTATTTATCCAGAAGAGGTTGGATGTGTCTGTGTGTAGTGGTACATTCTCTGTTGTTAAAATTGAGTGACTGAGACAGATCCCAGTGTAACGTGGTTTAAAGTTTCTTCTAATATTTGAGTAGTGCAAGCAAAATAATAAGCTTATTTCCCCACCTTTCAACCTTCAGAGCTGAAATCCCCGAACAGTGAAACCAAGGCTATTTCTGACATCCTTTTTCTCCTCATATAGTCATCCAAACTATAAACAAATGTTCCCTTGCCTGTCATACAGGCTTGTCTACACAAGGAAGTTACAGTGGTTTAACTGCGACGTGATTGTAAATCCACTCAAATTGGTTCCAAATGTTCTGTGAGCACTCTAAGCCTGATTCACACTAAAATGATAGCCCGAATAGTTTGTTCCACAGACTTAAAACCTGCATGTAAAATGGAGTTGATTATTGTGCTGCAGAATGGAAGACAGTCTTAAATGAAAGACTAAGTCACTGTCTGTTATGATACTGTATTTGGAGTTGAAATGATGACTCCTGAGAGTGCTCCTGAAGAGCCTGGAGGCTGGGAAGCCCCATGCAACAGAAGGGTGAGTTGCTGTGTTTAATTCCAGATGTGTCTCTGGTGTCTTTTCAGGAAGCAATAGCTGTGCTGTGTTTTTCACTTTTTCCAGAGAGCTGACTACCAGGCTTATAAATGTGGGCTGGCTTGTGTCCACACTGCTCAGTGTTAGCACCTGGAGGAGTAGCAGTGTTGACTGTCATGTGTCCCTTTGTGCTTGTTCTGAGTAGGCCAACTCTGGGAAAAAGGGAAGAAAAAAAAAGGCTTAGAAATGTTGGAAAGAATGAGGTTTGTGTTTGTAGCATTAGTGGGGGTCTCGTGTTGTGGATATAGGGCAAGTTAAGAGGATATTTGAGGGTGGTAAGCCTACCAACATAGCTTAAAGGACTGCGTGTGTTGAGGGTGACAGTTTTCAGACTAGCTGAGGGCTATAGGCAGTGAAAGGCATTTCATAGCTTAAATGCTTCTGCCAATGGATAATCTTTCTTATGTCTAGATTAAAGGAGTACTTCTCTTACCTCTTAGCAGCATTGTTTAACACAAATATTTTTTTCCATCATCCTGGCCCCAAAAAATGTGTTGGTGATCTGGGGTGCCACTTAGTTTCACACACATATTGGTCGCTGATTCTGTTTTTTAGATAGAGTTGGTAAAAATCTGTTGTTACGCCAAAGTATTTGATGTTGCCAGGTAACTGGCAGGGTGACACATTGAAATTTGTGGAGAGGCAATCCTTCAACTTTACGTGAGTCACTGATGTCCCATTCTTCTTACTCTTAGCCAGGTAGGTCCTAAAAAATAAAGCTGTCAACTGCTGCACTATCTTCTGCTTCATGTAAGGCTTGCACTTGAGCTCTGTGTTTTGAACCATACCTAAAACTCCTTGTCACAAGGCGTTGTGTTGCAGGTGCTAGAGGAAACAGAAAAGCCACAAAGGAATAGAGCTGTTGCAGGTTAGTATATAAGCCGGACACGTGAGGCTTGGAAAATCTATAAAGCTGGATATTTTCAGATAGTGGGTGGGTACCTGGTAGCTGTGTGGTTCATGCTCCTCCCTAGGGCTTGGCCTGCATGCATTTGCTATTAAAAATAGGCATCAGGGTGGGCTGAGCCATTTGTTTGAATGTGTGTGACTGTCTTGATACTCTTACGCAAAGTTAGCATTTGCAGTTCTTTTTGGAATTGAGATGTTGCTGAGCCCTTTCCTCAAGATCTTAGGAACACTGATATATGCTTCCAGGCAAGAAAGAATCTCTATATAACTTTAACAGGAGTCTCCCCACATAGCTAATTATTATTCTTATTTTCTGGTGTCTTTCAATTTAGATAATATACTGTGATGGGTCTTTTTTTGTTTGTTTATTTAATGGTCTTATTGTGTCTTCACTCAGATGCTAAATGTCTATATTCCACACCAGGGAGAATTCCTTTAAAAAAAAAAAAAAAAGTTGTCTGGTGTTCCTCTCCAGATTGAGGGAAGAATGCAAGAGAGGGAAAACCATAACTGTAATTTAATTGGTCAAGGTTTCATATAATAGATGGTTTCCATACAGAAAAATGTTTTGGAACCTCTGCTGTGTTGGAAGAGTTCACTGTCCCCAGAATTCATTAAGAGGGAATAAATAGGCATCTCCCCAGAATTTAATTAATTTGACTTGCAAATAGAACACATCTGTTTATCTCCTCTTGCACTCAATTGGTGCACCTGAATCTAATTCTGAAGTACAGCTGCTATTGAAAGACTAGAAGGGGTGTGTACAGCAGCTAAATCAAGTAAATCATGGTATAGGGTGCTTTTTGTGCGTATATCTCTGCCTCTCATTTTCTGCTGTATTAAAAGTTAGCAACACTTGTTTTCTTCAGTTAGTTTTTGGAAATTCTACTTTGGATATAAATTAACTTGATCTCCAAAATAGCTTTGTGATCTTGTACATATTGTGTTTCACATTTTATATGTATTTGCTAATTTTTAAGTATGCTTGTAGCTACTTCTTTTTCATATTTTTTTCTATGTTGTGTGGAAGATGGCAAATGCATCTTCATTCTTACAGATGCTCTCTAGAGCATTGCCAAGGCTTTGTAAACCTTATTCATGTGAGTGTCATCGCAGATTTTAATTGTGTGTAACCGTTCAGTCTCAGTGTGGTTTTGCGGAACTTGTTAAAAAGTTGCAGAAACCAGACACATATTCCTGTCCTGTGTTCAGAGGCAATTTGGTGGTCATTTGTCTTGAAGTGTTTCTCAGCAGGATGGTGGTGGTGGAAGTTAACTTGCTTTGGTTAAAAATTCATTTGCAAAATGTTATGAAACGAAAAACTGATTTGTAGCAAACATCACTCTGCCATACTTTCTCCTTTATTAACCAGCTTTATAGGAGAGATTTGTAAAAAGAAGCAGTCTCAGCTGTATGCTTGGTGTAGTCAGTGAGTGTCCAATGACTTCACAAAGCTATGTAATTAAATCCTGGACTGATTTTTGGGAATCATCTGAATGCTTTGCTTCTGTGTGAACTTACTTTTTTCTCATCTAAGATATTTTTCCTAGCTGCTTTGATTTTTCTGTGTACACAGCTCTATCAGAAGATAGAGAAAATGCTGTAAAGGCTCACCAAGGATTTCTTTGTACGTATTGCAGTGAAAGCAAACTAATCACTTTGCAAAGGAGTTCAAACATTATTTCTTTAGTGCGAAGTACATCAATAAATAATTTACCAGTGAAGTGATTGCACATGTTTACAATGTGCTGCGTATTTTGGCAAAAGATTTTAGGACCCAATTCTTTCAGCTTTTGCCAACATGTAAAGAAATAAATTTAGACTGAATTTGACAATATTATATGTATTTTCTACGTGAGAGGAGAGGCAAGGAGAGCAGGGGACAGACCTCTTGTGAACTAGTCTTGGAGCCTTAAGGGAAGGTTTAGCATGTTTAAAGCAACCATGTCAAAAAGAAAATGCTAACTCCTGTCTGTTTTTAGATTGTCCCACTGACAAAGAGGGTGGTTTAATACAACCATTACTAAAAATTGAACAAACACAATAAAAGTACTAGGAAGCTTTTTAGATTGCATCATGTGTCTTGGTAGTTCTGGGCTAGAATGTTGTCTCCATGCTGGAATGCAAATAGAGTTATGGGTAATGAGAAACATGGGCTGCTCCTGGGATTACCCCTGTAAAGGTTTAGTCTTGTTGGTATGACACAAGATGAGCTGCAGTTTCTGTAGTGGTCTGGTGCTTCTGTTGCTAATTTTGCTATTTTCTTTGGGTTCCAAGCTGTCAGAAAACTTCATATAAACTTCCTGAATAAAAGTAGCTTAATTCAAGGTCTTACAGAGACTGAATTTTATTTCATAGAGGGGAAGTGGAGGGAAACAGACTTGCAAGGGGGACCAGGCACTTCATGTAGCCATAACAGGGAATCCTAAGGGGACTGTGGTTCCAGACCTAAAATGACCTTGCTGCAGAAGTGCTCTTATTACACTTAATTCAGCAGCTCTGCAGAAGGATTCCTTTATGTGGTGACAAGAAAAGCAGTCTGTGAACCTGCATTTAAAACTGTAACATAAGGGACTTTTGCAAATAAAAGTAAAAAGGGAAAGCATTGAAGTGAAATGTCGTATAAAATAGCAGCTGAATAGTGACAGGGTCTTGGCCACCATCAGCTTTATTCAGTCAGTTCTGGGATTATATCTGGTCCTTGGAAATTTTATAATAATCTTCTTTACTCTAAGACATTGCTGAGGTTCATATCCAAGAAATAAGAATGCACAACTATATTTTAGCTATATTAAATGAATATTGATTTCTTTATTAATTTTTATCCTAGTGCCCTTTCTGCCATATGCAGGGACAAATAAATGCATTTGGATGTGGATTGGTAACTATTAAGCAACACAGAGGTTAAATGGAAACCACCAGCTACACAATGCTATGAGAAGAAGCAAAAGTGGCACCATTTTCATAATGAATTACAACATTCTATACAGTCCTTTCTCGAACTCAATACCTATCTTGATCCCTTCTGATAACCTCTACCACTAAGGGGTTAATGCTTCTAGACTGAAAAAAATCTTCACTGCATGTTCCCGTGCTATCCTGGGTTACTACATGGGTGAGGTCTGGATTTGGGATCTCATTTTGTTTCACCATGTGAAAACATGATGATATGGCTTTAGAGAAAGTTTTTTTTTTTGCGTTTTCTGTGCTTATTTATAGGGCCAGGTTTGTGTTCTGTATTTTCTTATTTTGCTGTGAGAGGCATTGAAATATTTTGTTGCTACACTCTGTAGTGATGTTTTGTTTAGGCTGCAGTGAGCCCTAAGTGTACATCCCAGATATCAAGAGCCTTGGTGTGTTTAGCCTTACTTTGGAGTCATATCAGACTGGTTGATGGTTTTTGTAGCTGTTTCTGTGCTCTCTTTTCATTACCTTTACTTGGGGTGTAGTAGCAGCATCCTTTCTTGCACAGTTCCCTAATCTTCTATTTCAAATACTGCCTTTCTTGCTTTGTGACACATTTTTTCTTAATGGATTCCAAGTGCCTAGCAAAACTTCAGGTGGATAAGTTACCTGAAACTGTTGATGTTTTCTCACACCCTTTAACATAAATAGCTAAACTTCTGGGGTTTTTTAAAATCTGTTTTTCAGCACTATAGAAGAATGAAGAACAAACCCAAAGCACTTCTATTACTTTATCATTGGTTAAAGACACCACTTAGCTTCAGAAAAGCCAGCAGGTCATATAAAACAGTGTAGTAGTATGTTCTTGTCTTTTGTGTGAGGTGTGGGTCATTACACAGTTGTTAAAGCTGTATCAAGACCAGTCTGACATGATTCATCATGGCTAGACTTCGCGAACGAAGATTTGGGAGGGTTTTACCCACACTTGCTGCAAGCGCCCTGATGGCTGATAAGGCCAATGCGAGATAGGCAAGTCCGGTTGCAACTGACATGATTACATGCTAAGGAGGCACCATAAGCTATTAATAGCCACGTAGTACTTAGCCGTTCCACAATGATGTGCTAATACTCAAGGGCAACTAAAGAAGTTGGTAAGGCAAATCTGGGAGGCAAAAACACCCCAAAGAACATGTTCCCCCTCCCCCGTTGTTGTTGGCTGGACTTCGCGAATGAAGATTTTGGGATAAGCCTGCGCAATGGATTTTTTAGGTGAGGCACAGTGTGCATGGAACTAGCCCCACCCCCTTTACTCCTGAGGTTTATTTGCCACAGCCGAGCACGCTCGGACGGTGACAGCAAGTTCCTCAGGGTTTGAACCCGCGTCCTCAGAGGACGAGCCGGCTCCACAGGCGGTGACTTACACCATTCGGCCAACACCCGCCACTCCCCCATTGTTAATATTAGTGAATTGACTCCAACTCTGCAGTCACTGCTCCTGTGTGCATAAACATGTCTTCCATGACAGTAGAAATCTTTCTTTACAGTTTCTTTCTTGATGCTAAATAAGAGTGTTAGAAGTAGTCTTTGTTTTGTAAAGGAAGGCAGATGATACTGGACATTCACGTCAGGAGTTTCCATTGCTCAAAAGCAGACAGCAGTGTGTGGGATGTTTCCAGCCTGGCAATGAAGCAGCTTGAGCCCACCTTGCTCCCCAAGCAGGAATGGGAGGAGGACATAGCCAACATGTTCCTGCCTTGTTTTATCTCAGCTGGTACCTTCCAGCTGTCTCAGGCTGACTCCCAGCCAGAACAGAACACTTTGCTGGCTTTTTGGGAAGATGATTGGCAACTGCTCAACATCGTCAGTCCTGGTAGCCTTGCTCTGGCTGTGGTTTACCATGAAGATATACTGAAACTCTGCATCCTGATAGAGCTTCACTCAACTGTCCTGAGCAGTGTTGTTTTTCAATTGGAGTTTTTGAAAAGTTGCTATGTGAGTCCTGTAACTTCAAGGTTGTTGCATTATACAACAAACAATCTTAGTGTAGCAATCTCAGCTTTCTTGGTCCTCCAGAAAAATTAAGGAAGGATGAAACACAAGCTGGGAATAGAGCTGATCCTGGAAAAGAGAAGTGTTCTGAGAAATTGCTAAGTTCAACCACATCTTGTGGCAAGTACATCTGCCCTTTGGCAAGGCAGGCCATATCTAATCACATTATCATATGCTTGCTTCTGCAGCAATTAATGTGCTAGACAAATATTAAGTCCATGGAATACTTTATACCAAAGGAGCTCGAGAAATTATTCTGCCTTTTCTCTATTTGGTATCATCAGATTTTTAAAATGAACAAAAACAAACAAACAAAACCCCCCAAAACAAACAAAAACCAACACAAAAAAACCAAACAAACAAACAAAACCAAACAAAAAACAACAACCACAAAATGTTAGGTTACAGCTCTGTTAAATTTGTTCTAATGGCCTGCGTGTTCATTTTACCAGTGACGTAATCATTAAAAGTATACTTTGGCATACTGATTAGATGTTCATGTAACTCAAGGAATACAAAAAGTAAACCACCACTGAACTGAAGGTGTTTGCACGGCCTGTTGAATGTTACCTGTGCTTTGTAGGAAGGATATTGGCAGTTGATTGGTTAAAGGAGCACAGAAACAGCTTGTATAAGGAAGGAATAAAATTTTCTGCATGTGCCTCTTCTATAAGCAGAGGAAGATGAAGCTGATAAAATCTCTGCCATATAAACTATATGAAGTCGGCAGTAGAAGAAATAACAGCTGTTTAGGCTTATTTAATAAACGAGTGTTTGAAACCAGGAAATCTCTGTTGTACTGGCTGCTTTGGTATCTATCTGACAGTGTTGCAGTCAGTGCATAGGCTTTTTTTGAGACAAAAGCATCATGAAGCTTTGAAAATGATTGTTAACACTGGCAGACAAGACTGGAGATGATTTTTAACCTTGAGTAGGCATTTGCTTGGGATGCACAGGCCTAGAGCAAATGCATTTCCATTGTAAAATATTGATCTGTTTTCAGCAAAGAGTTAATAAACACTGGGGGGAATAAAAGGAGAGATGGAAATACTCCTCAGCAAATGAAGTGTGAGTCTCAGACAGTCATGTCTACCCTGTCAAATTATATTACTAAGACACTTTACCTGTATTATAAAATTGGTGCTGTACGTTCTCTAATGAAAGGGTTATTTTAAGGCTGGGAGCATTTGGGCAGGAATAAGAGGTTGATGTTGAGATACACATCTGTTATGAGAGAT
Organism: Formicarius rufipectus; assembly: GCA_013399695.1. Lineage (NCBI taxonomy): Eukaryota > Metazoa > Chordata > Aves > Passeriformes > Formicariidae > Formicarius > Formicarius rufipectus. The sequence continues at coordinate 401,795 of VXAU01000862.1, read as the reverse complement.
TGTAAATCAGGATGTATTATTAATGAACTGCACAGGAGACACACAAACCTGCTTTATTGGGCAAACTGTAAATGAGCCTATTTGGTAAGAACATGAAAAATGTGTGTATGCTGAGAGAGGATATTTTGAGAATTTAACTAATTTCTGAATAGTAAAGGCATCCAGTCTGGCTATAATTGGTGCCTGTGGCAATTGTTGATACCCTGACTACATTAGGTTTCTGTGCCCTTTAGCAGAATTGGAAAACATTTCCAGTACTCGTCAAGCAGTCTATTATCAAGACTTCATAAATATACACATTTAGAATAGATGATTTGTTATCCCAATGCCTTAGAGCACTTAAACAAATTAGTTCCTACTATTTCAGGCATTAATTTTGCAGTAATTATGCATGAAGCAATAATGCAATTAACATTGCCTTCCAACTTGCTCAAGTGGGAATATTTTTTGAAAATAATACTTGATCTTTTCTCAAAATATACTCCAGAGCAGGTGGATGGACTGTGTGGCTTAAAACAGCAGTGTTGGGACTCTTCTACCTTGAGATCTTCAGTTTGCCTGCAGCTGAAGTCAATATTAACCAAGTATTACCATCTGCTGGCTTTTACTGACCTCTGATTTATTCCCCTCTCCCCTTTCTTTAGTGGCAAAATGCCCACAATACAGCTGGCATTGAGTGCTTCAGCAGTGGGGTTTCTTATTTAAAGAATGCAACCACACTTCAAGGCAGGAAGCATGGGCTGGTTTTCAGTTTGCAACATGGTCCAGTTTCTTTTTGCATAGTACTGATTTCACATCTTTGCTGTGCTTTATTACAGCAGACATAGAAATATATCGACCCAGACTTCAGCCTTAGGTCTGAATCTCTTTACTTTTAAATTGGACCTCTTGTTCCTTGGAAGAAAAATGTGTATTTTGTAGCTGAGTTACAAATAAGCTTTTCCAGCTTTTTGGCAACTAGGTAATAGTTCAAGTGAAAAGATTTCTTTTTTCCAGCCAGAAAAAGGGGTTTAATAACTTTGGGTCCATTTTTTCATAGCAGTACTGGACCTGAGCCTTGCAAACCCCTGGAGCTTGGCAAGTCAGGCAGACTTGGCAAGTTTTCCTGCGAACTTACCAAGTCTGAGTCAAACATGGGTTGTTGCAACTTCAAATACATTTAGTACATTTTCTTAACAGGAACGTTGAAGTGGACAGGGTTTTTTCCCCTTTGCTGACCTTAAAGTATACCATACTCTCTTTACAAATAACTGGTCCTTAAATGATGCATGACAGTTTATGGCTTGTATTAAATTCAAAATACATAATTTTATACCGTGTCTAGTTTACTCTTGATGCTGAGATACTGAGGAAGTATAAGAGTATCCCACAGTCTTTCTGTCAACTGGCATTTGATAATGTGAATGGCAAAACCAAGCAGAGCCACTGTTTCTCGCTGTGTTGTAACAGCAACAGCTTTTGCCCTCTGTTTGGAATCTGTGATGCATGCAGACATGCGTAAATGTTGGGAGTGCTCATGCTTCTAATTCTCACCTGTATGGATCCTGCCAAAAGAAAAGGAGTTCAAATTGGACTTTTGAAGTGGCAGAACACTCAACTTTCTACATGTCAGTTCTTGCCTATCTAAATTATAACAGCTTTGAAATAAGAAGAAAATTTTTCTAGAGAAAATTTTTCCATGTTGAAAGATGCTGCAGAAGACTAAAGATTTTGGCACCTAGATACCTATTTACCTCAGTCAGACACCTCTACCCGAGTATTTTCCGATAGTAATTGACTCATCTCAAGGTGGTTCTAGCAGGGTCTTTAATGAATCCTGCATCACACAGTTGTGGTAGGGCAGTACCTTTTGGGTAGAAAGAATTGGAATGTTGAGTGGGTATTTTTCAGCTGTACTTTGACAGTGTCTGCTGCTTTGTAAGGTGACCTAACAGCTATACATTTCCCAAGTTTTATGTGATTCTACCATCACTGCTAATATTTTTGTTGGTGAAATGTAGATCTAAGAATCTAAGATGTTAGATTTGCCTCATTTAGGGCTTGTCTTCCAGCCATGGGCCAGCTACAGAAAGTCTGGCTGCTTTGTTTTACCCTCTTGATGGAAAATCAGCAATGTCTGTTGCTGGAGGACTAGTTGTTTGAGGCTATGGTTTCAGAAAGCAGTTGTTTCCTAAGCAGCATGAGCCAGTGTTATAAAAGATCTCATCATTTGCTACCAAACCTTTCAAGTTTGCTTTGCCTGGTGGGATCTAAAATACTGAGCACAGTCTGAGATTGCTAACTAAACCAGACAGGCTTCTGATTTGTGAGCTATTTATGGTTTCTAGAATTGCTGCCCTCAATCATCATTGCAATTAATTGCTAGAAGCCTGGAGATGATAAATGCTTAGATCATTATTGCTAAATATCTGGGAGTATGCTTTTTTTTAAAGCCATGATTCTTTCTAGAAGAAACCCTTGAGTTGCTAACTTGACAGGCCTGAATTAATTGTAGCTTATTTTTGGGACCTCAGGCTTTCTACCCAAGATCATTGTTATGCTTCATTTGAAGACCTGATTTATACAACTGGCTGAAATACTTTCAAGGGTGAGAATGTACCTGGTCAGTATGCTACTATGGGCCATTAATTGCACCATTAGAATGAGTTCAGAGAGTATTTGTTCAAGGTATCAATACTGTACCAGTGATAATAAAAGGTTGGGATGTGGAGTGTCTACTGCCTCTCACTTAAATGCTTATTTAATTTAGTGCATGGTGGACAGTGTGCAATAGAGGTACTTATTTCAAGAAACTTAAGAAATATTTTGCAGCGTATTCTAGGCAGGTGCATTTCAAGTGATAATGGAATGAAGCTCTTGGCCTTAAGCATACGAGGGCACTTGTAAACTGCAAGCTGCAAGAAAGGCAGCAAGTACTGAAAAGTGAAAACTTCAGAATAATATCGTGTGAAATAAATAAAAACTCCCTATTAGAAAGAGCAGCTGAAGGTACCAAAAACTGTAGGAAATAAGTTTAAGTAGCTGACCTACTGTGCAAGGCATAGCTATCAACAGATGAGTTGGGATCGGTGTCATTGCTTCTTTCTTTGAATGCTGAGAGAGTGCATTAGAACTGATGATTACCTTTAAACAAGAATGGCAATATAATAACTGTAAGAACAGCTGAAGGGAATCGGAATAAGAGTTCAACTAACCTTGCTTCTGATTTATGAACACTGATAGTTCTCTGGTCTCATCTGGTCTCCAGTTTTCCTTCCTTGATGTTTTTGTTTGTTTTTTCCTAATTGACTTTAGCATCCACAGCATCTTCTATTTGACATTTCCATGCATCCATAAATCATGTATTGTATAAAAAGGTTTCACTTTTTCCTTGCTAATTGCGTATCTTGCAGCAGTGCCTATTTGAACAGCTCTTTGTTATTCTTGCCAATCATATCAATATTTTAATCTTCCATTAAGTTGCCTCTGTCCCATACTAGAGGGTCCTAGTCTATTTAGATATTGCATCTGTGAAAAACAGTGGTAGGTTTTGATGCAGTCTCATTTAATTCTCTTGTCTTCTTTCCTAACTATTCTGTCTTCACTTTGGGTGGGAGTAGAGAAGAGATCAGATGATATACTGTTAAATAATTGTTTAGTGCTCTGCAATAACTAGTGCATCCAGTGCAACATGAACTTGTGAACTAAATACAACACAAAATATGTCGAAAGGGGATAGGTAGGGGCTGTGTTTTCACACAGTGTTGAATTAATCTTGAACAAAGTAATGTGGTGTACTGTGGATTTTATAAGGGTCTATAGCCACAAATTCACAGAAATCTTTTGGAATCTGCTAAGTGTAATGATCTACATGCAAACTGTTTCAGGATGCCCTTACACTGCTGTTATTCTTCCAGTTTACAGTTTACTTAAAAGAAGATAATTCTTTCCCTTCTTACTTATATTTCTTCCTAAGCTTCTTTCACTGCCCACCGACTAAGAAACTTTGTTCCAGCCCAGTAAAGCAGTTTGTGCTTCAGAAAGGTGCTTAAGCAAGAGGCTCAGGAAGCTGGGTCCAACAAAATGCTCGAAAGAGTTTACCTGTGCACTGAAGCTTACAGCTGTTTCTTGGGATCACAGCATTACAGAATCTGTTGGAAGGCAACTTGGAGTTCATCTTAGTCCAACATCATCTTTAAGTAGGGTGAACATTAAATGCAAAGCAGGTTGCTCAGGGCTTGCCCAGTTGGGCAAGTTTTATAAACTTGTAAAAGGATGGAGACTCCACAACCTCTTTGCACCATCTCTTCCAATTTTAATTGTTAAGTTGGTAGTTTAGTGACTAATAATGTTTGCATCATTTAGACAATAAAATTGTCATATAGACATGATGACATAACTGACAAGTAGATATCATTGTAATTCTGGGACTGCAAAAATAGGACACAAGTCAAGCAGAGCATCCATCAAAACACATCTTGAAAAATCTAGTCTTTGCCAACCGCAGTAGAAATGAGGTGGGCTTCTGGCTTCAAGCTTGTTAATTTGCCAGTGATATAAGGATCTTGAAATAGTTTGAGGCTATTTTCTCTCTTTTTT
>VXAU01000862.1:273026-397201 GCA_013399695.1 Formicarius rufipectus | reverse complement strand
TTTTTTTTTTTTTTTTAGAGTAATGATTCAGGTACAGCAAATTGCTCCATTGCTTGAGTATTTTATTTTAAACAAGGAGCACTCTGAGAGGATTTAAAACATAAGATTTGAGAGTAACTGCTTGGCACTCCTGATAATTATTTTAAAAGCATGACAAGCAGCTGTCTCCAGGTGGTGGTATCTATTCCACATCCTTCTGTACTGTAAATGGAAATATGTACTGCAGTTGTAGTCTAAAGCTTTTTGTAACTTGTCTCTTTTTCAGCTTTGGTTTGCTTTTGTAAATGGATTTTCTGGGCAGATCTTATTTGAGCGATGGTGCATTGGTCTGTATAACGTGGTAAGTGCTACATGTTTTGACTTGATAATGCTTGGGACTTGTATATTACTTTGTTGTGTCCAGTTTTTCAGAGTTAACTGTCTTAGACATATAGCAGTAAAGGTGAGTTCACTTTGAGGTACAAAAAAATAATTGAAAATTATGCTTTTATGGTAAAAATAAATTTGGGTGAATGTCTTGAAAATAGGTGTTTAGCCTAATTTAGCCTGGATAAAACTCTACAGATTTTTAGGTGGAATTTAACTTCTTATTTGAAACCATCTTCAGTCTTTTGTACTGAATATTTTGCTGATAGTTCATGTTCAAAATACAGAATCCTAATCTTTGAGTTGTAATTCTTTTCTCTCAGACCCTGTAAGAGTTAGATGCTCAGAAATGTTATGCAGATGCTTTGGGTTGACTCCTACTACATTAGGTACAGAGAGAAGTAGCATCACTGTGTAACCAGCTTTTTTTCACTTGAGCCAAAAGCAGGATGTGTCAGTCTAGGAGTGATTTCTAATTTTCACCATGGTCTGCAGTGTGCCACACCGTGTAGTATGACTTTATTACTTTAAACAATAATATTATTTAATCAATCACATTGATTGAAGTCTGAAAGATCTCTGAAACCAGGTTCAATAGCATACCATAGACTTAGGTTGGCATTTGACAGTGTTACCTTTGTAATGTTACTAGTGAGTGGCCTGGTGCATGGATTTTTAAGCGGTTAGAACACTGTCAGTGTTGAAGAGTCCTTTGCGTTTCTCTTTGCAGGGAAGGAGTTTAAATTTTTTTCTGTAAGAAAACTCATTCCAAATATATGCTAATACAGAAAAAGCCCAGTAAATTATCACTGAGTAGTATTAATGGAAACATTTCATTTCTGTCACATTAATTTTGAAAGTGATGGCACAAACCCTCATATTCCATAAAATTTCATACTCTTAGTGGAAGATATTTATTCAAGGATTTATCATTTCCTTGGTTCTATTCACCCTAATTTCCTGTTACTCAGTTTCTGTCATTCGTGTTTAGATATTTGCATCTATTATCTTTAAACCTCATTTGATGAATCTACCTACCCTACCTAAAGCTTCTGGTTGAAACTCATCTGCTATAATCAGTGAAGTAGAAATTAAGCCTTGTTTTGTAAGGTCAGTATTTTCTAAAATTAGAATTGGTTGTGTGGACTCATGAAGAATCAAGTGCTAGTAGGATATTAGGGACTTGCACAATTTGAAGGGGTTAGATTTTGAAGTGCTTTTAGAACTGTCATTCTCTTCTGTGCAGATTAAGCTGTTATTTCATTAGTAGGCTTATTAAAATCTGAAGCATATGAACTCGTAGCAGCATGATTTTGTACTAGTTCACACTGAAGGTTTGCATTCATAACCAGAATCGCTAGAAGATTTATTTCAAATGAGAGTAAAAACGGGAAACCTGGGGGAATACATGAAAGCTGTATGGGAACTTGGCCTTCTTTGGAATATATTGGACCAGTGGTCTTCCTTTCAATTCCCTGCCCCCAGCCTGCTGCCATTTTCACCATCTGGTTTATCACTTTATGGGCAAGAGACACACTCACTGGATGGATGGTTGTAATTACTGATTCTCACTAGGCTCTATCCTTTTGTGGTGTTTTTTGTCCCCAAGTGTCAGCTCACCCCTGGTGGGAGCCATAGCCCAACTTTCGCGGATATGCATTATACACTAGAAACAATTAATTAAACTCCAAGCTGCTTGTTTTAATCTCAAGAACACTTCTCAAACTTAAAAATCTATGTATGTATGAGATTAGTTGTGATCTTTCTGACATGATCTGTTGAAGTACAAGGAGTTGAATGAAGTTTAGTATTGAGACTTGCCTCCTGGTGTTATTTTCACTCTGTGCCTGCACTGCAGACTACAAAAAACATGGATACCCAAGCTGGCTTTAAATGAGCTGCCTCAGATCCTGGAAACACTTTAAGAGCAGCAGTGTCAAAGTCAGTAGAGGCTAATTTACTCTCCTTCTGGCAAGGAGTCCTGCTGCCTCTCTTGGAAAGCTTCCGAGGCTTGGTCATCGAAGAGTCTGCCCATAGCACAGACACATACTGCAGTTAATTTGTTCCTATTGGTTCATGCCTGCCAGGGGAACCCCCGAAGTACCATAATGCAGAATGGCCTTTGTTTTCCAGTAGATTTCTCTTTTTAATGTGATTTCCACATTTGCTTTGTCTGTGTTGGTTAAGCATATTGCACATTTAATTATGGGTATATTGGAACCCATTCTCACAAGGCTAGTTTGTAAAAATGTGTTGTCTGTGCAGTCTGAAGTTTGACCCTCACTAGATTAACTGCTACATCAGAAACTAATGATGCTTAACTTGTTGATTTTGAGCTTATCAGTTAATAACATTAATTTTATTTCATGTTTCTTTTGTTCATTTGAGAGTTGTGAATTGCTATAATTCATGTTTGGACCATTGAAAATTGTCAATGTGCTAGATGGAAGTAAGTTTTCATTGAAGGATGGAAATTTTGAGGTTTTCTAGATCATGAAATATTATCTGAGATCCACTAAAAACTAATAACTGTTTTTAATTAGTACTTGCTTTCCTTGCAGATTTTCACAGCGCTGCCACCCTTTACTCTGGGAATTTTTGAAAGATCGTGTACTCAAGATAGCATGCTTAGATTTCCACAGCTATACAAAATTACTCAAAATGCAGATGGTTTCAACACAAGGGTAAGGGGAAGTCTGTTTCTTTAAGAAGAACTATGGGCATTTTTATTTTCCAGACTTTTCTTGTTAAAAAATAGCTTATTTCCCACTGTTACTACTTCTTTATGCTAGCCAGTTCTGTTCAGGGGATTACTTTCTTAATTGAATAAAAAAGTCCTTGTTTCTAAATAAGGGTTTTCTGCTATGGCTTCAACTGAAACTGGTCCTGAAATATCAATAAACTTTGATTCAAATATCCACAAACTTTGATTCAAAGTAAGATTTGTATCAGAGTATGATTTTTCAATTCATAACTACCAGTAAGTCATGGGTGTACCACTTTCATAGGAACTAGATAACATGGCCTGGATTTTATTTAATATACATGTTGTTACAATGTTCTGCATTAGGGTGCTTTTTCACAGATGCTAGTCCAGTAGTTCTTTTGGAGAAGAAAATTTGAATGGTTTATTTGGACTTCTGACACTTAAAGAACACATTTTATTTTGCTTTTTAAGTGCTGGGAAATGCCAGCATTTGATATTCCATCTTTATAACAAGCACATCTAAATTTGCTTCTGAATCAAGGAAGCTATGCAATCAATTTGTTTGAAGAGGAAATCGCTCTATATAAAGCTCTAGTTTGTGCTGACCTGGCATTATCCCCAAGATATGAACTGTAGGACACAATTTGAAAGAAATTAGAACATTTTGTAGTACTGGATCAGTCTTTTAAAAATCACTCTTTGAGGTAATTAAAGAAGGTTGACTCCATCTGTCTGCTGTATTTTGATAAAGATATTAAATTGCAAGTGTGCTTGCATATTATGTTTTAAATTGGTGGAATAAAATGATGAAACTGAACCAGTGTTTTCTTGTGAAAGAGCAGAAATTGTAGGAGGAAATAGATCCTGCAGAAGTTTAGGTATTTCACTTCAGGACAAACATTGTCTGACTCTAAACTACACAATGAAGTGTTTGTTAGGAGTTAGAGAGAGGTCAAGAGTTTTGGACTTTACTGATGGCTTGGTTTGTTTTCCCTCAGGTTTTCTGGGGTCACTGCATCAATGCCCTTATCCATTCCATCATTCTTTTCTGGTTTCCACTGAAAGTGCTGGAGCATGGTAAGGCCTTCATTATTTCTTACGTCAGTAACTGATGTTCAGTGTTAAAGAGTCAGTGTGTTTGCAGGATGGGGGGTCATGACAAGTCTCAAGAAAATAATGCTGACAGCCAGTTCAATAGTTTGTAGCTGCTGAACTTGGCTAGGTGCCTTGTGGCTTTCAGAAATTATTTTAATTTGATGTAGTTGTTGTTCATATAGGGTCTTCAAAATGTGGAAAGTGAAGCTGTTGCTTTGCAAGAAGTCTTACCAAATATTGAATAATGTGTTACAAAATGTGCCCCCATTGCCCCCCCTTTTTTATTTTTTTGGTAGTGGGTTGCTATCTCAGCTTTTAACTGCATGATGTTCTTACAGCAGCTACCTTAGAACCATTTGTTTATATATTTTTGAACCTTTCCCATTCAGTAATACAGTCTTGTGAAAAGTAGGATAAAAGAGAGAGATTTCCCTACTGTTTAAGTCTTGGGTGGGGAATGAATGGACTGAAATGAAGGTAAACCAGATCAAGAGTCAGATATTAGGGAAATGTGAATTTTTGTTATACAAATTAGCATTATTAAGTCTTGCTTTTCATGACGAGTAGTGTGATTACATGGTATTTCAGGGACCAGTAAATCCCATATGGTTCCTACCTAGCTTTACAATATAGGTGTGTGGGAGGGCAAAACCATGGGAAATCTGTTGTTCTACTGTAGTAAGAAATAAGACTAGATCAAATGAGGAACTTAGGGGTGGTGGTGAAGGGAATAGTATTTATCTAGAATCATAACTTTTTCAAAAGTTAAACACTTCCCTGGGAAACACAAATTTGAAGAAAATCTTCTAAGCTCTGGGATGGATTAACTGGGGAGGAGTTGAAAGAAATGGGAAGGGAGGGAGGATGAATGCTCACATAAGAGGCATGATGGTAAAGATATCTGTGGGTGTCAGGTTCATGTTTCTGTGAGTAAAATGTCAGTAAAACTCCTTAGTGGGAGTTTCACATGCTGTCTGAGGACCATATAGGAAAGGGACTCCCCTCTTCTCCATATGTGAGCCGAGAAGGTTCAGTTTTGTGGGAGGGGGATTTTTATGGTTGAATGTTTTTTGTTTTGATTTGAGGGATTTTGTTGCTCTGCTTCAGTGTTTTTATGAGAAATGTTAATCTTGAATAGCTCATTTTAAAATGCAACTTGAGAAATTTTAGGTTGACATCTCTAGTGGGTACAGCTAAAGAAAATGACAGGTTTTGTTTTACTCTTCCATAGGTATTTTCAAATAGATAAGGTACTTTTCATTTTAACAGTAAAATTACCCAACTGAAATGCCAGCTCAAAGGGTAATTTTCTGAATTCTTTTGAATAGGTTGGTTAACTTGCTTGGCAAAGAGGAATGAATATTGAATTTTCAAGTTTCTTTTTGGAAAAGGATATTTCAGTGCCATAGACAAAAATGTGTCATTCACACTGGGATGTTTTTAACCTCTTGAGTTCCTTTGAGTGTGAGGTACATATAGTCCATGAATGGGCACTTGTATGGCTTCAGAAATGATTGTTCACTGAGCATCCTGCTGTTCTTATTAACAGAAATACCGTTCCTTTCAGGACTGCATAGCCTCCCAAAGTGAAAGGTCATGGAAATCTCTGGGTGGGGGGAGAAATTAACTTACTGCATTAAAGTGTAACTTTAAGTTGAGACTGAGAGCAAAATATATTCAATTACTTAAACATGCACTGTGATGTTACACTGGAGCATTGCCAAGTCATTATTTCAGCTTAGTTTATCAAAATTGATACGTGTTTAAGAATGCCTTTTTTCTTAATAAAGGAGAGTTTTGACATCAGCAGGGTTCACTGGGCATGGAAGACTAAACTCTCTAGTACTTTTCACCTTTTTCATTGTCAGCAGAGGAGAGAGCAAAATGACTGCTTAAACTTGATGTGTATTTTTGAATGATGTGGTAAATGCCTGACACCACAGCAAATACCGTGGGAGGAGTTGGGCTGATAGACATGCCAGTGGCTAGAAACCAAACCAGTTCCTAACCAAGCTGTCTCAGACTTTAGCTCCTGTTGCGATGTTAGTGACTTGTCTATGTGCTGCTATTTCTTAGTAGTTAACTTTCAAAAGAGACAAGCAAGCAGGGAGACAGAACTAGCAATTTCTGGAAAATACAGCCTGTCAATTCTTTGGAGACACACATGCAGCCAGGGTAGAAGAAAAACAAAACAAGTAGCTTGGGTTAACTGCACTTGCTAAATATATAAGGGTTTTTACATGTAAACTGGGCAGAGTCTTCACCACAGAGGTCAGGCTATCAGGAATACTTCTTTATAGGCTTAAAAACTTACTGATCCTTGAATACATGACCTTTGTTTAAGAATGTCAGATTCATTTCTGCAAATAAAACTGAGAAAATGGTACTGTCATAGTAGAAGCACACTGTGCTAGGCCGTATGTGTTCAGGAATGGGTCCAGGGTTTTATCATCAACCTTTTTCCTCCCTGCTGTTCATGTATTTCTCTAGCAATTGTCTTAAAACCTGTGAAAATAGCAATACTTAATATGCTTCAGTAATGCTTGAAAACTTATGTGAGTTCAAGTTCATTTGGCATTATTGTGGCAGTCTGAATGCGTTTTCATGGTGTTCCAATTTTATTCAGCAAGAGCTAAGAAAGACTAAATGACATTTGAAGTATTGCCAAGGTTGGCACTTTCACATGAGAGATTAACATGTACTTACCCTTGTGCACACTTGACTAGAGAAAGAGTGCATGGAGGCTGAATACTGCTCAGTTACTAAATTAAGTTCCAGGCAGATATTTTAAATATTATATGCGTCCTTTATGCATAAAACTTTTGCATCTCTTCTTAATTCAGCTCTCATCAAAAATCTGCTGGTGTTGTTACTGGCTTTTTCATTGCAAGAACATAAATGATGAGTTTTGTTAGCGGTGACTATAAGTAATACAGAATAGTGATAGAAGAAGTGACTGACACACCTCAGCTCTTAGAGGCAAACTGCATGTTACAGTGTGATAAACACTTCCCGTTTTGCTAGGCCAGCTGCTGGCACCCAGGACTATGGATATGCACTCTATCCGAGCATTGCACGTGAGGCCTGGCTTAGCACAACTTCTGCATTACCATTATCTCACTGCTTCTAAAAGTGCTTTTAGATGTTCAAAAAGACAAGGCTGGGACCAGCTATTTTCTCCTGTGAAAATCTCCTTGTTATTTTATCCATTCTTTTGTTGACTGATGACAAATGTGATTATTTCTATGTTCCTCTTTCAGATGCAGTATTCACAAATGGCCAGGGAATCGACTACTTATTTGTTGGAAACATAGTTTACACAGTAAGTTTATATATCCTAGCAGTTTTTGAATGGCAAAGGTTTTTTTACAGTCGTTTTTATACTGCCAGAAAACCATGTAAACCTGAAGAAAGTGTGTGAGTAAAATAAAATCAAAATGTTGTGTGCCTGATTTTTCCCTCTTCAATTTTTTTTTCCAGGCATGCAGCAACAGTAGCTTCTGCTCTGTTCTTCCCCAGTCCCCAAACACTGCCAAGTTCCTGGGTTGCCAGCTACCTAAATGGTAGTAGCTATTTAGGTATAAGGGGGAGATGGAGCCATGAACACTTTGGAATTTGAGAGTGTTAGTAATGAATTTGTCTCTGTCTTTTTCCCTGCAGTATGTTGTGGTCACTGTTTGTCTGAAAGCTGGCTTGGAAACGACTGCATGGACTAGAGTAAGTACTTTGCAGTATCTTTTATTTTATTAGCACACCTTCCTCCCTAATGAGTATTAATACGGAAAAATACTAAAAATCACTTGAGACTTCAGAGTTTTAATTGGATCTTTCATGTGAGGATAAACTGCTAAGCTCCCTAAGTAGGGAATGTGAGAGGAATGAACTCGTAGATCACATGATGTGTGTGATGAAAAAGGGCAACCTGACAGAAGCGTCAACATCTCTATGAGAAAATTTTGCATGAAATCAGCATACTACTGTAATCGCTTAAGGAAATAGATCAAGAAAATTATCTTTTGTACTCTGTAGGTCCTTTCAAATTAATGCAATACGGACCAAAAGGTGTCTGCCCATAGATTAAAAAATGAGGCTTTGAAAACATCTATGAACCAGGTAATAAGAAGTAATGACTTCACATTGGTTGAGAGTTTGTTTGGAAACTTAGTGTAATAAGGATGTTAGTTAAATAGTTGATTCCTAGATTTGAGTTATTTATTTGCAGTGAATATCAATGTTTCCGGTAGGAGACAGAATCCAGCAGGGCAGTGACCATCAAAGAGTATGGGGACATAGAGGAGGGTTGCTGTGTTGATGAATCTTCAACGCCTTTCTCTGCTTCTTTCCCCGAGCCCCTCTGAAACACTAATTTTTTATTCTGATGTAGTCCCTGTTTCTTCACACCAATAACTAGATTCCCATAAAGGATCTTTTCATGATGTACAGACAGACTCTGCCCTCAAGACCAAGCTGTTTGGAGTCTCGTTTTACCAGTTTCTTGGAGAGGCTTGACATACATCTTGTACCCTCATTGTTTTTGTTTGTTGTAAAATGTTTTATTTCATTCCTCATAGGAGAATTGAAATCAGTGAGATGATGTCTGTTCTCAGTTTTAAAGATGAAGTGGTATCTGTATGGGTTATTTAATTGTTAGGGAGATGCTAATATTTTCTGCATCATTCTCTCATCTGAATGTAACATCTATTCTTTTTTTTGCTGTTGCTTATGAATCAGTTCTGTGTTGTGTGCCATTTTAAAATGCAAAAATACTTAAATTAGTCCCTCATACACTAGAAGAGGATATATTCAAGTCTGCGTTGGAGGCATGTGAGCCTGTTCAGATCCTGTTATATTGTAAATTATTTGATAATTCCTTCTCTCCTCTTCCTTGGATGATAGGTGTCTTTTCAGTCACTGGGGGATAATGATGCTCTCTTTTCCAAACTTTTGTTTTAAGATACCACAATGTTGAGTAGATCTCAGTGTTCTATAAGAGGCATTTTATAGAGAAATTGTTGTTATGCACAGAAAAGTCATTGTGTTTAGAATCAACTTTTTTCTATATATTATATATTCCTGCCTCATTGCTTGGAACAGTGGCCGTCATCTTGGAATCTGATGTTGGTTATAGTTATTGTTTCAGCTGTGAGTGAATCAACACACAAAAAAACCTAAAGAATCTTTGTTACTTGAATAGTATTAAATGTACAACACTGAGTTAAGCCTCTTTTCCATCATCAAGTGGATTGGTTACAGGCAGTCTGTTCTTGAGAGTGAGAGGGACACTGCCACTTGGGAGAACATGATGGGTTCAGCAGAAAGCTTTAAATAAATAATGCAGGGTCAAAATGGCTGGAAGCCTGGTATATACAGTGGGTAGTGTGGAAAGAAGGGCTTTGGAAAAGTGGTAACATGATGCATAACAAAATGCACACATTGAACTTATGTGAAGCAGCTTCATGTTGCGTGTTAACTATCTGGAATACTGCAATAGCTTTTTTCCCAAACACTTAGAGCTTTCTTCACTGCTTTAATACACTGTGTGAACTGTTTCAGATAAGGAGAGCCATACACTGTGTCTAGTTTTTATGTGAGAGCCATAATTGGTTTTTCTGACTGTCATTCATTTAATTCATCTGATGGACTCACTTCTGCTTTGTATGTGCATTCTCCAGTGACAGATCAGTGGAGAATTAACAGTGAAAAGATTGGTAGGGTGGGATGAGTGTAAGGAACATTTTCAAGCAGAGCAAGGAATTGCTAAATGCAGAAGCTCTTTTAAAAGTAGAGAAGCAATTCAGGTAGGTATAAGCCTGAGATGAAGAGATGATTGGGACAACCATGAAAAGAAGATGAAGACAACATGAAATAAACTAAGTCTGCTGAGCTAGAAAGGGCAAGGTGAAAGCCTGCAAAACTCAAAAACTGCCCTACCAGCAGATTGCAAAGGAAAACTTCAGTGAGACAAAAAAATTGTTACTTCATTAGCATAAATACACATCCTGTGAAATAAGGCTACATCTTAGATTTGATTCTCTACTTGGTTTTATTTTTACTGTTTTTAATTGTGAAGTCTAGAAATTTTCAGCTTGGAAGCATTTGTCCAAGCTATCCTGAGCCTTCTGCCCACTTGTCTGAGAGGAAGACTGTGGCTCTAGAGAAGGTATCGTGTCCTTTCTTGGAAAGCAGTGCTGACACTGTTCTGCCATTTCATGGGACTGACCTTTCATAAAGCAAGTTCTTGCAGAAGCCTTGCAGTACTTGGGCTTTGGGAAGCTGGAGCAAGGCTTTTCGTCAGAATCTTGACATGAATTGTCCCTAGTTTTCAGAAAAGCAAGTAGACTGAAATAATAAAATCCTTCTTCTCCTCTGAGTGTTAAAAAAAAATTCTAAAAAAATCATTGTCTCCTCCTTTGCCTCACATTAAAACTGGATCAAGCATGTGTATGGGTTTTTTTGGAGTTTTTGCTTGCTTTGTTTGGGATTTTGGGTTGCCTTTTTTGTTTGGTTGCTTTGTTTATTGCTTGTTTGTTTTCAGTTAAGTAGCTGCTGATCAGATCTCCTGGGTGAAACAAAATAAATAGCAAAAGTCGTAAACAAATCTTCCTGCCCACTGTGTCTGTCCATGAAGGTTCCTGTGCCATGTTCTGCTCATTAGCCCAGCAACTCATAGGGCTGAACAAAATTCCAGCTTTCTGAGCATGCCTAGAACAGTGTTCTTTCCACTCTCTTTGACATTTTGCTGTATGAATGTTTCTACTGTAAGGTGGCCTCTAGTTGGTCCTGATTATTTGCCAGTTTGTACTGGCACTCCAGACTCCTTGTTTGTTTGTTTTCTCTGCCTGTGCTGGAGAAAGCTGTCCTTTCCAAGGATGTTAAGTGGTTCTAGAGTAGGACCAATCTTCTTCCAGAAAGTTGTGTGTATCTCTGTGGGCAGAACACAATACTCAGATGCTTCTTTGGTTCTCAGACACACTGTTAAAAAAGCCACAGACAGTCATCAAACAGGAAGTATAAAGCTGAGAACTGAATAAACTCGCTGTGTCCACCAGAGCAACCTGTATGTGAATTTATTCCCATGTTCCTAAACTCACATAATTAGTAATTAAGATTTATGCAGATACTTCTCTGAATTGGAGCCAAAGTCATCAGCCACAGGAGTTGTTGGCATCCAGAAAAGCTGGAGCAAATAATGAGCTCAGTTGCTTGTTACTACTGAAATTACTGATTCCATCCACTACAGTGTAAAAGTAAAACAACTTAAATCATCCTGAACAGAAAAACAGTTCCGATGCATGGAGAAAAATTACTTACTTTAATGCAAATGAGATTAAATCTGTGCTGGACTTGTTCTTGGTCCCTTTAAAAGTAGTTTTATTTTCTCTTAGTAAGTCTACAGACTAAAGAATCAGTACAGATGTAAACTGCATTGCATATCTGTAAGTCACTTAGAACACCTTTAAAACAATGAAAAACAAAGTTGATCAGTACATGTTAATCATAGTAGTATTTTACATAACACTAAGTTTTCATCTGTGACAGGTGAGTAATACATGTGGCTTGTATGCATCCAGTGCCATAAGGGATTTGTCCATGTGAACTTTAAACCTGAGTGTTTGAAAATTTCCAGCATGATTTATATATTGAATCTGGCATGCAGGATGTAGGAACTAGATGAGAGCAGTCAGATTTCCAAGGAAAATCTGATGGGGTTTTGGAGCTCCAAATAAGATAGATTGGCTGAGAAGGCTATCTGTCTGCCCTGTTGTGAGGCAGAGATTAAAGGGAGCTGCTGTGCTGTTTGAACAACCTGTGGTACTGGCCTGAAACCAAGAGCAGCAGACAGACCTGAGTGAGACTGACAAGAGACCTGAACAGGGCAACCCTTGTAGGTTGGGTGGCTGGAGGAAGTGCCCTGTGTTGACTCTCCTTTCTCTTTTCCTTGACAGTTCAGTCACCTGGCTGTCTGGGGAAGCATGCTGCTCTGGCTGGTGTTCTTCGGTGTCTACTCAGCCATCTGGCCCACGTTTCCCATCGCGCCAGACATGCTGGGGCAGGTCAGTACGAACGCTTGGTGTGCGCTGGGCTGCCCAACACGGCTCCCTGAACACTCACATAGTGCTTGGAAAAGGAATTATGCTCTAGTGAGAGTGCCTGTACTTCATTTGAACCTTTTCTTAATCCCTGTATTCATTCAGCTTAATCTTCTCATTAAAAGAGCTCTCTTTCTCCCCAGAAGTGACATCATACGTGATTATGTGCACTGGGGATACTATATGACAATTCTCAGTTCACTTCAATAGCAGTGAGACTGGCTCTTTTATTAGTGCTTTCATGGTAAGATTTTGTGTGTTGGACAAAATGCCATATTTGGTTTGGGGTTTTGTATCATAGATTCTTTCTTTTCCATATATTTTACTTTCGTGTTGTTCCTTTTTTCTTCAGTTGTATAAAATAAACAGAATTTCCTTGAGAATAGGGTGAGGTGGTCAGAAGCAGAAGGGGAGCTGCTATGTTACTGATCCTTTTATAATACTAGAAGAGTTTGGTATTTGTTCCTTCCATGTCAGCTGTGTTCCAGGTGATGAAATTTTTCCTTTGGTGTTATTATTTTAACCCACAGTGAGAAGATGGAGTCACCAGCCTGTCAAAATCACTCAGGAGCCTCGTGCGTATTTAAAATAGGGCATGACCATGAACAGTTAAGGACTTAAATGTATGGTAAAATGTTATTCTGTAGCAGTGGAACTGCTTTCAAAATTACCAGAAAAGATGTATTTTGTAGTAAATTTGGACTTTTCTTTAATGGAAAGATGCTCTTTGTGATACAAAAAGAAGAAAAGCAAACTAATAATTCTAACAAATTAGCTAAATATGCTTATATTGCCACCCTTGTGTACTAAAAAATAATAAAAATATAAAAAAGGCAAGTGCTGGCAAGCCAGTTAGAGATTTTTTTGAGGTTATTCCAGTGTGTTTGTATTAAACAAGAGCAGTCAGGCATGATTTTGTTACTCTTCTGGCTTAATACATATTTTATTACTGTGTGCTAAAACACTGAGGATAATGGAGGCTATGGTCGATTTTCCTGGACAGCTTTTTACACAGAGACTGACAGCTGACAGGCTGCAATCAGCAAGTAAGTGACTGACAGACAAAGCTTCAGTCCTCTGATAGTATTTCATGGTGATCTTTGTGTGTCTCACAGCATGTACAGCATTGGTGACTCTAATTTGCATTTTCATATATTGGGCAGAAATATGACTTCAGTATCATACAGAGCCATGAATGACTTGTCCTTTACAGCAGACTTGTAATGCTGCCATTAACATGTCAGGCTTCTGAAATACAAACAATATGGTGAGATGCTGCTTTATACAATAAGGGTCAGACTGTTGGCTTTAGCTTGGTATTTCCTTCCCCCCCACACCAAAGTAGCTCTCATATTTTATTGCAACATAAGCAAAATTCATATTGTGTTGGTCATCAGCATTTGCTCCAACATACAAAATCATGGGTCTTGGGACAAAAGCTTCATGTTAATAAGGCTTTGGTTTTGCTTGAATATGTTTTTAGAAAGTGTTTCTATTTAACCTTTGGTTTCATATTGTGATTTTTTTGACACTATGACTTAAGTGGTGCTAAGATCTTGCCAAGATGAAAATAACCTAAAATAATTTTTTTCTTAATGAAGAACACATTTACTTTGACTAATAGATGTCTGGTCTGGTACTCATGGAGCTGTGTCCCTGGGTCAGTAATTATCAATCAAGAATGTTAAGAATAGGTCATCATTCTACAAAGATGCTTTTGGAATTCAAGTAGTCAGAAATAAGCTGTTGTATGGCTTTCGGTGTGTGTTGGAAGAGATCAATGTTGTTCTTACAGTTTTTTGGATTTTTTTTGAGAGAAGGCGCAGCAGTGGAAGAAGGTGTTCTTTCTTTTATCCTTTTTCAAAATCAGGGGAAGCTCTAAAGGTGAGGGGAGCTTGTTTACCACTTGCATTAACTGCCAGAAAGTCTCTTGAGTAATGGGTTGCTGAGCCGGGATTGTGCTAGGCTCTAGTCAGTAAAATGAGTTGTGCTGCTGCTTCCCAGACATAAGCAATTCCTTTCCTCTTGCTATCTTCTTTTCTTCATTTGTAAGCAGGGTATCTTAAATGCTTTATTTCGGTTTTAAAACTTGTTAGTGTGTTTATCTTCAAATAAACTGAATTCCAGGATATTTTAGATCCTCATGGTATGCAAATCCACTAGCGCTCAAAGGAAGCTGATTTTAGCTGTCATTCTCCTCTAGCATTTGTGCCAGCCAGGAGTTTGTGCCATCAGTAGAAGGCATAGAAGTGTAAAACGTTTTATTCCGTCCATTCACCAAATGCCATCAGGGAGCCTAGCAAACTTTCAAGTATCCAAAAAGATGCATTGTTTCTGATGGGGTTTATTTAAGTATTTCCGCTATTTCTTTTTCTTGCCAGTAGTATCTTGAGCATTCTCACAGGGAAAATAATACCATTTTTCCTCTTTGAGGGCAAAGGGAAGCAACTTAGCTGTTCTCTCTTGTCAAAGAGTCAATGTATTTCTTCTGTTTCTAGTACAGTATTTGTAATGGAACACATGTGACATAGTAAGTCAAAGCTGTGATTAAAATCTCAATAATCCTCAATAGAAGTTTTCCAGTAGTACGATGGCTGGCACTGTGGAAGTAAACTCTCTGGCTGTTTAACGGTACCTTTGCAGACGTACAGTTTTTCATTAATAGTATCAGAAATAATAAGATAAGAACAAGGAAGCCCTATGGTAGCTCATTGGCTTTCCTGAATATTTGTCTTTTTTCAAGTGAAGTTCTTTTTATATTTGCGGAGAACAATGACACTGAAAAAAAGTTGATACCTTTTTTATTGTCATGCCTTTGGAGCCAGAATACTTAAATGGAACTGACTGCTCTTGAATGGGCTCTTCAGGATAGCAATATTTTGTATGATAGATATGAATCTTTTCCCACCTTTCAGTAGTTATGACTTACCACCACAGATGGTTGAAAACAGGTACATGTCTGTGCTTTTAAAAAGTGCTATCTGCTTTGATACTTCTTTAATTATAAGAGGTAATGCTACAGAAATGTACCACTCTATGGATGTGAGTACTGTTTAAAAGATCATTTTCCTGAATGTTTGGGGCTTGTAGCTCATACCCAGTGATATTTTGTTTACCACCACATTAGCTGTAGTTCTGCCCTCTTTCAGTCTTGGGTATTCTGTTTGTTTGCCTGGGGGTGGGGCTTTGGTGTCCTGAAGGGAATAGTGAGTGCTGACATTTGTGCTTGTTTCTTCTATATGTCATACACATGGTGTGAGAGATGCTGCTCGTGTTCTGTTGTTGTATGGATTTCTTTGTAGGCGTTGAAGCGTACTTTGTTTGTGGGAATAATACTGCACTGAATGGCATCAAAGTCCATAGGTATTCCCATCAACACATATATCTAAATACATGTGCCTGAAAGCATGTACAGGAAGGAGGATGTTATGGAAGTGATCATGCTTTGAGTCTTGATCTAGATGATATCTAAGAGGAAGAAAAAGAAATTTCTTCATTCCCCACCTCAAGCTGAAATTTTTAGTGTCTTAAGAAAGAGTGGGGTTGGCAGGGAAGGAATGTTGCCATCACCTCTCTGGATGATCTACTGTTGTTGACGCAAGAAATACGACTTAGATGTGATTCCCCTGCTTGTTTATTTACCTAAATGTAAGTGTTGTGTTTTGTGTCTTCCTCATGAATTGTTCTTACCATTAAGGAAATGTCTCATTTTGCCTGGAGAAAAAAGGGGTAAAAGAGTGGGGGTTTTAATCTGGTTTTGAGAGGGTCATTGTCGTGGTTATTCTAAAGTGCAGGTTTAGTGTTCCTGATAATTTTGACTTTTGCTTTGAGCTCTATGCGGTTATATCAGAACTAGTATTTAAGAATCTTTGAGTTTGGAACCCATTATCTTGATCTCAGGATGTCATAGGGAAGCCCATCTCATGGCTGGAAGTTTTGAAGTTGGAGCTCCTGCCCTGAAGTTCCTTTTATACAACTGCGATTGAGAGAAAACTCATCAAATCACAATCCAAATAGTTGTACCACCAGCATAGTGGAAACAGCTCGGTGTAAGAGCCACTGTCATAGCTGTGATGGCAGGTGTGCTTTTATTTCCTAGTGTTCTCCACATTCCTGACAGAAGACATTTATTTATTTTCCAGCTGAGCTGTCAGATTCTTGCTATGTTATTTGTCTGCTTATGAAGACTTTTGAAGAAGCTGTGCGTGAGCTTTACCTAGATTAGAGGTGTTTTTTCAAAGATCTCAGTAACAGAGATCTTTGGCTAATCCCATGTAATGTGACAGTAGAAGAACTTGCTTTGTATTAATGGTTTGTTAAGAAAACATTCATTCCTCCTTTAGCAAAGATGCCTATTCCTCTCTGTATATGGCATTAGCAAGGTGGGTTTGCCTCAGCTATTGCACTGTTGGCTTTTGAGGGACAGAGGTCATGTAGAGGATGGGATGGACTTGGGTTACATAGTTGGTTTAGTAGCTGGCCTTTGGTCTGAAGTGCTCCGAAATTACTCTGGTTGAGTTCGTACCAGAGCATGTGAGAAAACTTCATGGGTTACTAGACTTGGAGACAACACAAAACCAGAAAATCCTGAAGGCGAGATAATGATTATTGCAGTGTAATAAACAAGTTTCACATTACTGCTCTTTCAAATTCACTCTGCAAAACCGACAGCTTAATGTATATTTTCATGTTTGCCAGAACTTTTTTGTCTTTCTCTCTACATTTGAATCTTTTTCCAGAGGTCTCAGTTGTTGTTCTCTCTGGCTTCTCATATTTCTGCAGTTTGGTGCTAGTTAGAAAACTGGCTGCTCTGATTGTGGTTGGTTTGTCTTCAATTGGTTGTATATTACATTGTGGTGTCAGTGTTTTGGTTGGTGAAAATGCTTCATCCAGCTGTTATGGGCAAATCAGACTTGGCCTGCAGATTGAGGTCCTTAATGCCTGCTGATCATGTTTGTTTTTATTATTATGCACAGAGGTCTCCATGGCACTTGATGTGGTTTTGGAACTTGTTCTGCAGTTTTGGACTAGGCTCTAAGCAGACAAATTAGACTAATGAAGCATGCATAGATATTTAAGCATCTGTTGAAGGAATGGGTTTGTTGTTTTTATGACCCACATGTGGTTTTCAGCAATTAATCTCTCACTTCTAGATCTCTGGCATGGTTTTCTACTATGTCATACACCACAGAGATGAAAAAATTAATATAAATGAATATTTTAATAAGTCCTGAATGTGAAACTAATAGATTAAGCATGCTTATTTTCTGGAGGTGAATTCCCCAAAACATGCCCCTTTACCTATTTGGCAGCTCTGCAGCAAACCTGTCTTAAATATTTCTAAAGGATGTCCCAGACTTAATTTCTTCTTAGGAAATACTTTATGAAGGCTTTGAAGCAGGACTGTATATGCAGCTGTGCCCAGCACTGTGCTGACATTTCCTATTTAGAGCCATGTGAAAATAGGGTTAAGCCATGAGCATAAAAATTCATTCTGTTTTGGGAAGTGGCAGTGCAGAGCGAAGCAGTCAGCTGGCCTTCAAATTTCTCTGGAGTTTTCCTGTGCTCACCTTCACTTCTGAGTCCTGCCCTGCAGAAGAGCTGTGGCTAGAAGGTGAGCATGTTAGATGGAGGATCAGTGGGAAAATGAGTGGATATGAATGGTTACCTGCAGGTTGTACAGATGGTGTGTAAGAGGTCAGTTGGTTTTCCTCTAGTGTAGCAGTATAACCTGGACGCTGGCCATGCTGTCTGGCCAAATGTCTGTTTGGAGATCAGATAGCCTTAACAAGTTTAAGTGCTGCTCAGTAGCTTAAATAGAAATACAGAACATTTACACGTCTGTGTAACTGGCTGATTATCCAGATTTATTGGCTTTGGAGTGGGGTGTAGTGGTGTCCAGGAACAAGCTCCTTTATTCAGGATAGAATTATCATTCCGTGCTAATGGACTATACTTCAAAAGTTCCATCTTTTTTCAATTTAGAGTCCAGTGTTTCTTTGTGTCCTTCAAAATTCAACCAAGTAACTTTTTTCATATATTAAAAGTAGCAAAGCCTTGTTACAGGCTCGTGGAAAGATGTTTGGAAGATGTCCTACTCTGTATTTTCTTAATTAGAAACAGCTGGCTTTTAAATATAGAAGAGCAGCTACTGTACTGTACCAGAGGCTGTGTGTACTAATATTCATGTCTACAAAAAAAGTCTGCGTTTTGAGCCCTGTTGACAAGCAAGGACAAACTAAGAACATATGACTTGCCATACTGCATCAGAGCATTCCTGATGTAGGCTGTGTTCTGCATTTAGAGACTTAAGGAGAAAAACCAAACATCTCTGCAGTGTGGGTTTGCTGTGTATGGCAAGGGCTTGTGTGCATCACAGTGAAGGTGAAAACCCTTTTTCCTGTTACACAGCGTAACCGGAGAGTAGCCAAATAGGTTTTATGCCTCCTGTATGAAATGCTCAGCCTCTGTGGCATCTCTTGTGGATGAACATTGTAGGCTGGCACTGCCCTGTGTGGGGAGGTGGGTAGGGTGGGCTTGGAGGGCAGTAAGCGAGGCTTTGTGGCCAAGAAATTTGGGTTTGCCCCTGCTCACTACGGAGCACTGCACTGTGAGCTTGTCGTGTGGGAACTGGCCATATTTCCAGGTGGTGTGAAGGAATCAAGCAATTCCTCTGTGGAACATATTGCCTAAATGTCTGGCATGATAAGGAGGGGCAGGAGAGAGAGGACATGGAAGTAGATCAGTATGCTGGTATTCCTATCATCTGTGGGACAGAAAGAGAGGACGATGGTAATTGCGTATGTCAGATGGTTTTTAAAAGGGTGTTTAAACTCATAGCAATGCAGCGGTGGCTCCTTTTGAACAGAAGAGGAGCAGCAGATGGGATCTATTCCAGAGGGCAGGAGGTGACTGTCTGTGGGTTGGAATTAGTGGTTTTATGGCTTTCTTTGGTCACAGTTAAGTCACTTTGTTTTCTGACGGGTGCAGGGAAGTGCAGATAGCAGATATTTGGGGGTTGGCTGGGATGTTGTTTTCACCTTTGTTCCTTCGGGACTGAAGGGTCATGTTATGTTTTTGTTTGAATTTGCCTATTATAAAGAGGGTTTGTTTGTGAAAGGGTTTTTTTGTTTGTTTAGCTGAATTTGTGCTCCATGCCATTGTTTCTTTCCTGCACTAGTTGAATTGCATTTTTTTAAGAGACAAGCATAACGATTTCACATGGGAAAATATTTGAAGATCAATTTGAAACATACCTTTATTCCCTTTCCTCCCTACAGTATACATTTCATGAGGTCGTTTTTTTTTCCCCCAATTGTATTATGTCAAAATTTTATCCAAAAAGCCCTGAGGAGTGGAAATGATCTCCCTTATATTGTTCTAAGGCAAATGTGGGTACACATGCTTCAGGAGTAGTGAATCTGGAAGGAGTACAGCCCTCTACAAGTACTTGCATGCCGATGTGTGTCAGCTGGTGCAGCCTGTCCCCTGCAGCTTTCCTATTAACATGAGAGTTGATGGCAGTGATGGTATCTTGTGCTGCCTCTCTGTTGGCGGATATGGCAGGCAAAAAGCAATTCTAATCTGAATGCAGTAACTGTTGAGAGTGCCTTTGGGCTTTTCAGTCTTTCCAGGAAGTCAAACTGCACCTAAATGGCTTGTAGAGTGTAATTTCTCGTTGGGTAGCACTTCAGCTGGTGTCTCTATACCAGTAAACCTTGTTGGAAGGTCTAGGAACGGGACTGTGGAAAAGAGTCATGGTATTAGATAAGTGGTGATAAGCAGGTACACACATTTCCAGGGAGCTGCATTTTCTCTAGATTAGTGCATGTTTCAATAGGATTGATAGGAGTAAAGGACAGAATAATACAGGTGTTGGCCATAACATAATGGCTGAGGTGTGGAGGGGCCACATATGATCAGATGTGCCCCCATTGGTCTCTGTAGCATAAAAGTGCTTCTCAATAGCTTGAATGTTGGGAAGCAAGTTTCTTCCACAATTAAGAGCTGCAGCATCTTGCAGCTCTGGACACAGCCCCCTTTTCCACTGTATAACTGAAGGCATGTTATATGCTTACTGTAAGGTAGCAAGCCAGTACAGGAAAAGCTTGGACAGTAGTGTTGTCACACACAAAAACTGAACAAGTCCTTTCTCTGTACCACAGAGTGCTTTATGAAGAATGCTGGGGCAGGACAAGGCAGGATACAGGCTGCACTGTAGAATAAAAGTTAGAATTGACCCAAAATGGCTTCTTTTGTATTCAATAAAATATTCTAAATTCATGGCATCAAAGAGCATTTGTCACTTCTCTGAAGGTACTACTTAGCACTTTATTACCATGTTCAGTATCTGTGAGGTACCAGTTCCTTTAGAATAAATGAACCAGAACAATATTGTATGCAAACTTTCTCTCATTCTCTAAATTCATGGGCTTGCTGAGACTGAAATTGTGTGTTTCTTATTTTCAGAAAGTTTCTGGGAAGGAAGAATATCTGCCAGCCATCAGTAATAGTACTGGTGCAGCTCACAGAGTGCGCAAAGGAAATGCTGAGAGAGATGGAATCTTAGTTGGAGGGAGGACAGGGAAATATGAAGGGTAGAATGAAGAAACACTGGTTTTGAATGTTTTCGCGCCATACTCAATTCATTGCTTATATAGGTGTGGAAAACGTGTGACTGACTCAAAGGCAAGATATGGTTAGCAGAGGGTAATTTTAGATGCTACAGAAAATTACTATCCCCTTTGCAAGGACTTTTTGTGCAGTGTTTTGGAGTAGGTGTCTGTTTAAGTAAACATCTGAATGGTTTTCTTTTGGTATTTCTTTTAGTCCTCTGGATCCTGTATCTATCTATGTACCTTGTTGCTTGCAGCATGTTATTCAGCAGTGTATGTACGTTCAGTGGAACTGCCAGTGTTAGGCATTTCATTTTCACGTGTGGAATAAATATTTTGTAATGGGGTCCTGAGAGAATTTGTAAGAAAGGATTTACCAAAAAGGATGTTTTTAGGCTATTTCAGTTTTAGAGAAGCATGAGAAGTAACCACTTCAAGCTTTGCTTCAGCTATGAAGTTGCATTCAGGGAAAGCCTTTCCAAATTCAAGTGAAATTTCTCTATTCTGAAGCAGAAATCAACGGAGTTTTTGTTAGTGTTATACAGTTTGCTTTCATTGTACTTTCATAAAACTGGATACCAATATAATTTTTTTTTTCAAATGGAGGAGGGAGAAGTGAGTATATGGTGTAACAAGATGGGTATCTGGTAAGGAGGAGAACATCTAGAAAAAATGCTCTGTCAAGCAGTTTTTCTTAGGTGCCTATAAAAAGTACTGGTTTTCGCATTTAGGGCAAATCTCATTGAGCTGACAGGTCTTAGCACTACTGTTCATTTCAGAGTGTATGTGAACAACAGCTGAACCCTTCAATCACTGGCATCCTTGTACAGACCAGTGCATGAAAGAAAGCCACAAAATCCAAAATCTTTTCCGAGGACTTAATTAACATTTAGTGGCAAGTGTATTTGATACAAGCTGTGTATAAGGGAGAAAATACTACTGAGAAGTATGGAATTTTATCGAAAGGTTTGAAACAGCCACAGAGTGGACTGAGAGGGAGCTTTCAACTAAAATCACTGTCTGCATTTAGGGTTGGAATTGTGAAGAGTAGGTGTAGTCTGGTCTCTTGGTGTTAAAAACGTGATAAGCTTCTGACTTTTAAGTGTTTATCATGTTTTTTCTGTGGAAGCAAGCAAAATTGTTTAAAGACATAAATAGTCTATATCAGCTTCTATTGTAAGCAGCCTGCTGGATGTCACAAGCAAAACAGTGTAAAGGACAGCCTCTACTGGATCTGACTGTTGTGATTTATTTCAGAGCCAGAGAGATTAACACTCCTACTCTGTTTAATTATTCTCATTTGCATTCTCCTCCTACAGTGTTACCTTTCCTAGGTCCTGACTTGTCGTCCCTGCTGGGAGGTCACTGCTGGCCTGGAAAACTGGGCAGAGAGTTGAGTTGGTTCCTGCTGTTCCACTGCTGTCAGTGTTGGCTACCTCCAAGTGTTACTGGAGAAGGTTCCTGGCCATACCCCAGCATTCCTGTTTACACATGTCCCTGTTCTCTGGCATCCTCTGCCACTTCCAGGGTCTTTCCTGCAGCCAGCATCTTCACATTCTTTCCAGACTTTCTCCCCCACTTTTTTTTTCCAAGGCAGCCACTTACTTTCATGGACCCTTCTTTGTGGCACCCAGGCTCCCACCAGGTTATTTGCCTTGTTGACCTTTCTGCTTGTTGACCTTGCCAATGAACTCTCCACCCTGTTATCACCACCATCAAGTTCTAGACATTCATAATGCTCCCTAACAAGGCTACGCCACCACCTCTCCTTCTTTGTCCATCCCTTCTGAAGAGTTTATCGTAATCCATTGCAGCACTCCAGTTGTGAGTCATCCCATCATGTTCCCATGACTTCATCACACTTCCCTGTTATGCCACAGTTTCCAGCTCATCCTCTTTGTTATAGATGCATAATTTGATATATATACATACCATACTGTGAGTATTGGTGTAAATGCACATCTGTTGGGCTAATGAGCCTGCCAGCTTTTGGGCGGCAGAAGCACTAGTTTCTGTGTGGCCATTCTCAGGAACTTCTACAGTTACTATCGAATCTATAACCCCTACGTTTTTGCTGCAGCATGGATCTTCATCCCCTGCCTCGACTGAGATGTCAGACCAAAGAACATCATTTAAGCATTGGCGTGCCACCCCCAGACTTAGATTTATCGAGCCCTGTTATATCGCTTTTCCCCTTCAAATCTAGTTCAAAGCTCTTTGAGTGAGGTCTGCTGCTTGGGCAAAGATCCTTTTCCCCCTCAGAGACAGGTGGACCCCATCTGTTACCAACTACATTCTTGTTACTGGTGAAGTGCTGATGTGGCAAATGAATAAAACCTCTAATGATACATACCTTTTCTGTAACACTTCAGGTAGAAGTATATGCCTTTTGTTCTAAGCCTTTCAAGCCTCATGTGAAAAACTCAGTATGTGAGAGATACACACTGTCCAGGGTGATAATAGAGGGGAGAATGGACTTTTTTAGTCACATGGATGTGACTATTTGGAGGAATGTTTTTGTGCTCTCTCTACTATAACACATTGGAAACACTGCACTGGTCTGTTTAGCAGCAGAACAGAAGCTTCCTCTGTGATGTGTCCATATGGTGCCTATAGGACGTGTTTATGGTAGGACCCCTTATGTTGAGGGTGCAGTATTTCAGATTTCTGAGGGTGGAAATGGGCTGGAGACACCTGTAGAAATTACTTACTAAATATAGTGTGGGAACATTGACTGTAGGTATGTTGTAACATCAGCTGCTCTTGTCTGTTGCATCAGAGCTCTTTCCAAGACTGGGTCTTTATCAGTCAAAGTTTATTGCTAAACTGACAAAGTTGGTTTGAACAGAACAAATAAGTTCTATTTAACCTTCCAGATACTCATTAAGGAGATCCTGGGCTTTCCATGAAGTAAGCTGTAAGCAGGCATTTTCAAGTCTGTCAGCTTAAATGGGTCTGCAATTACTTTTTTACACCAGAATCACTTCGGATACTGCTTTAAGGCAGACTACAAGAGTGGTTGTGTGAGAGAAAGAAATGTCAAGAGGGGCAAAGAGAAACAAGAGCTGTGGAGGACATTGCCTGAGTTATATTATGCTCATTAATTCAATTTGAGGCAGGAATGTGTGTAAATAAACC
Source organism: Formicarius rufipectus (assembly GCA_013399695.1). Taxonomy (NCBI): domain Eukaryota; kingdom Metazoa; phylum Chordata; class Aves; order Passeriformes; family Formicariidae; genus Formicarius; species Formicarius rufipectus. The sequence continues at coordinate 373,190 of VXAU01000862.1, read as the reverse complement.
CTGGCAGCTGCAGCAGCTCTCATTTCTGCAGGGCTTTGGCAGGAATGCAGGGGCCAGTGGATATGAAATCCTGGCTCTCTTTTGAGAAATTGCAGGCAGACAGCTCTGCAGCCAGGAGAAAGAACAATCTAAGATTTACTGAGAAGATGTAATCACTTTAAGCGGACTTGAAGAGTGTGGAGTTTCAGACATGCAGATTTGGAGGTAAAATTAGTGCAGACGAAAACTAAGTCATTGGAAAACCATGGGGTTTACCTAATTCTCCTGGGTTAATGGCATTATTCACGTTCCAAATATCCAGCCTCAGAATGGAGCATGAGAACTGTAGCTGTACCACTCTGGGACTTCAGAGTAACCAGAGTCTGGGTTTTCACAAGCAATTGTCTGTAGGTAGTGTAGCTGTTTGTGCTATGTCCTTAAAGTCGGATATACTGACCACATTCAGTAAACTGGCCTGCGTTCCGAGGAACTTACTCTTTGGTCTTCTTCCTCATACTGGATCCCCACGAGAGTCTGCAACAGCGTTCCCATCACTTCACATAGTCCTAGAATGTATGTCCCCACCAAAATATTCAGAGGACAGGTATCTCAATGGGTCCTGCAGAGCTGAGGGTGGGAGAAGGACAGATCTGCAACATTTGACAAGCGATGATGGATTCTCAGATCAGTGGATTTTTCAGCTCTTGTTCTTTAAGTAGTGGCTATTTGTCTGAAACTGATTTGAATATGAGCTTGATATATCGGTTACATTAAAAAAAAAAAAAGAAAAAAGAAAACAACAAAACAAACAAAAAATTACCCAAACAACATGAACAGAAGAATACTTGGTTTTGCTGGCTTGAATCTTGAATTTTAAATAACAATGTCACCTAAAACTAAAGCAGTTGGAATTTTAAAGGCACCCATATGAGTGCTTTAATAACAGTACCAGAGGTAACTATTATTTGGTTATATTTTACCAAATACTTAATATGTGGGAGTTACTTTGCTGATCTATGAAAAAGCAAGATTTTTTTCTCAAATGGAAATGGTCTTCAGCATAGGTCTCTTTTTTTATCCCTGTTCTATTGTCTTAAAATATTTGCATATCCAGAAATTTGTTTAAAGTGTGCTAGGAAGGGAGTCTGTGAAACCGAGGTCTAGCAAGGTCAGAATTATAAAGCAAAAGCTGCAAATGGAAGAACTTGACCTTAGCAATAATAGTGCTGCTTTGTTACCTGAATCTTCACTGGTTTTCAGAATAGCTTCTTTGCTTTGCATTGAATTAGTGCAAATGAAGGTGCTGATGTATTTAATTGTAACTTTTTTCATGTAACAACAAAGTTTGTCACTAACACTTTGAAATTTCAAATTATATTTCCTAAATAGCGCTTTGGAATATGTATATACTCTGACTTTACTGCTGTATTTTTCTGTAGTACAGGCACCTATGTATTGCAGATGATAAACCAGAATGTATCCAGGAAGTCTCAAAAACCAATTAATTGTTCTGATTCTGAACTGGAAACTTTTTTTTAATTGCTGTTTCTCTGTAGCAGAAGCAGAGCTACATTAAAATACGTTAATTGACACATGGTAAGTTTTTCTTATTGCTCTTTGGGAGAGTTCAAAACAGACTGAAGATTTTTTGCATTTCAATTTGGTGCAGTGATAGATGTTTGGAAACATAGGTCATAAAAACAGGGAACTGGAAAAAGGCAGCCCAACAGTCAAGCAAGGATAGATCTGGTCAAAGCTAATATTGGCATTGATTTTGTGGCAAGTGGCATAAAAACAATTGCACACAGAAGTTTACTGGTCCTTCAGATAGTTTAATTATAAGCTTGTAATTTTTTGTGTTTCTTTTACTGTGAAAAGTAACTGTATGAGAAGTGGTGGTCAAAACTGAGAGCAAACTGCTGAGACATTTAGTACGTTATTTTATGCTCCCCTCTTTTATAAGCTGTTGTGTACATCCAGTGTTGTTATTGCCCCTTTCAGCGCAGCTCACCCTTGACACTACTAGCTTCAAGCATCACCTAATGTGTGATTTTAGCAATAGAAGAGCAGCAAGATCCTCTCACACCTGCTATCTTTCAATAGCTGCCTCTGGGTCAGTAGCCTCTGGCTGGCTTTGCCATTCTTGAGAAACTTGAATTTTAATCATTTGCTCCTGTCAGGAGCAGCATAAGGAACACTCTTTCATCAGCCTCAGTAGAGTGAGTCTGAACACACATGTGCAAATCCCCTGGAAGTCTCTGCTTGCTGCTAGTTTTTGGCTGGAATAAAATCAGTTTTGATTTGTATTCTGCCTCTTGTGAGCTTCCTTGTTGGTATACAGAGGGCTATCTAGTGTTTAAAATTTGCATGTAGCAGTCTCTCTGGCATGGTTGCTTTCTTCCTGCTTTTCTACCCATTTCTTCCCAGCACCCTAGTGTATATCCTCACAGAGGTACACCTGGGTGCAGCCACAGTCATTTCAGTTCACAGCGGCATGTGTTTTTGTATATGTTTGGATGCATACAGCACTTCAGAACTTAATTTCTACTAATGTGCCTGCATGGCTTTGTAGGTAAGATTTTTCTCTTTGTTTCTCTTATGTGCTAGATTTACACTCTTTTTATTTTTTTTTTCCTCTTACTGCTCAGAGACGGATGAGGAGCAGCTTTTACAGTGTCAGGTTTGATCTGGCTTCTCCTTGGCTGGTGCCTTTCAGGGCCCCTGAGCTGTGTAGGGCTGGCAGCCTCAGTCCTGCTTGCTGCTCCCTCCCTGGGCCCCCTGCACCTGTTGAGTTAACCACCTCAAGGAAGGTCCCATCCAGGGAGAGCTGCTCCTGTGCCCCAGACTGTGCAGTGCATTTTCCAGCAGAGCTTCAAAAGACCAGAAAGGACTTGAGCGAGCAGTTTTGTTAACCATCCAGCAGTCACAGCATGGGATTGAAGGGCGTTTTCCAAAGTGCCCTCAATTAGTGTTGCAGTGGCTAAAGACTTGCAGGAGCCCAGGTCCAGCTTTGAGTGCTAACACTGCAGGGAAGGCCCTGAAGAGTCATTTCAGTCAGTTCTTTGCTTTATGTTTGATTCCTTACTTTTTCTTCCAGTGGGACTTAGCTAGGACAGGAATCACAGCCTGGCTGAAACAGAATGTATCATAGTAGAATACATTACTGAGTTAGAGCACTTACTCCCTGCTTAGCTACTGCTGGCCATTTGTGTAATCTGTTAAACAGTTTGGAAAGTTTTAGACTCTGTGCCAGAACTCAACTATGAAGCATGAGAAACAGTGCTGTCTTCAGCTGAAAAATCAATTTGATAGTTCTCAAACGTGGCTGCATTGCTGTGCTTTGGTCATCAGAGTGACATGCAGAGCCCTTCTTTGCCACAGCTGCACTCTGCAGTTAGGATTTAGCATTCCAAAGCCCAGTGAGCCTTCTGTTCTGCCTCTGTGGTCTACTTGGTTTGGGGATTTTTATTTATTAAATTGGACATCCAAAGAGTTTTTCCTCTGTGCATTTTTTTCCAAATGTTTTTCATCTTCCTTTTAATCTATACTGGCCAGCATCTCAAATTAAGTGGTGCTCTTTAAGCCTTGAGCCAGTGATAAGCTTGAAATCTGTCTTAAGGTCATAAAGCAAGAAGCTGAATTGGATAGCAGTGGAAAAGGAAGAAATTCATCAGTGTCTTATCTTGCACATGGACTGACATATGCTTTCTACCACAATAGTGTTGTCATGCCATTTAAAACACTTGATAGGGATGTTTTTAATCAAATTAATTCCATTGAGAATAGTTTTCATATCTGCTGGGGAAAGTGGAGGCTTTTGTTGTTGGAGGCCAAAGCTAGAAGGCTGTGAGGATGGGAATGTTAGTATGTTAAAGTAATTATTGCTGTGATTTTATAGACTAATAGGTTGTGACCTTTCTCTGCCTCTCACTGGAAAGCTGGAGATTTCCCCCTCTGTGGTAACTGAAATTTCCTATTGTTGAATTCTTATGGTGAAAGATCCCAAGTAGCTGTCAGCTTTCTCATAGAATCAATCTTCCTGTGGGCTTGAGCAGTGTGTCTGTAAGACTTGGGCGGGTTTTAATGTGACTTTAATTCTACCATTGATGTGTGCTTTACAATATGATTGCTACTATATGGCATATTTGCTTTCAAACAATAGCTTGCAGTGCTGTGTAATTTTTTTCATTACTTGGATACATGTGTCATGTTTGATAGTGGTACTTACTGTGATGTTTGCAAGATGATATATTCCTTGAAATCTTCTGGGGAGAGGGTGTGGGGGTGTGGAGTACAGTAATCGTTCATACACACCAAATGTGCCAAACTGAATACTAGAATATAGGGTGATTGTGGGAATGTGGTAATTTTTAAGTCTGTCTAAATTAGCTCTCTAGCCTACTGCATCAACCCCTGAAGTCAAAGAAATGGCAGTACAGAGCCACCATCTAAATTATTAAAATGTGTTCCTTGGAGAGGAGATATCTTCATATATAAGTCTAACTCAATAAAGATTTATTGGATTTTTTGATAGTAGGAACTGAGTAAACAGACAAGAACGGGGGAGGGGTGGAATTACAGAGGAATAGGTACAAATGATCAGGTGGTGAAAAAGAAATCTTTGTAATGAATAACATTTCTATTTAAGCAATATATATGGAACATTTTAAGGATAGTATTGAAATATTGTGCTTTAGCTGTAAGATACTCTTCCAGTAGAGGAACTTCAGTGGTGCCAGTTCATGGTCATTCTTTTTTCCCCTTGGCTTTTTCCCAGCCTTGAACTACTGCTTTAGTTCTGTTATTTCCTGTCCCTCTTTTGTCTACCTATTTGTCAATGTTGATTTCTATGCATTCCTTCCACCTTACTCAAAACCTTTAAGGAAAGGAGAAATCAAGAGCTGATACAGCTTCTCTGTTGTCTTTTCTGCCATCAGCAGCATTGTCCTCTTACGCTTTTTCCAGTGGTCCTGCCCCAAACACGTTGTGTGCTGTGTCTCAAGTTCTTTTGTGGCCATTGGCTTCCTTTTATTCAGTGTTACTGATTTCAGCTGACATATATCAAACCACACTGTTTTTTCTACCTGTCTCACGTAATGTTTCTTTTTTTCCTTTTCTCCTGTTGTTTCTTCATTCACTGTAATGTTGGTGACCCTTTGTGTAGCTTCTCCTTCTCTCCAGTCAGAATGTCTTCAGTCAAGTTCTGTTATCTGCTTATCACAGACTGGTACCTTCTTGGCTAATTCTCAAGCCACTGGCTTTTATTTGTCTCTGGGGTTTTTTTGACAATTCTGTTATTTTCTTTGCAGAAGACTCCACTCGTTCCAAGCAGTTGTGTTAGTGTCTTGCCACTGAGTTCATGTGGGAAAGAAATCTGATCATAAACAGCAAGTTTAGTTGTCTTTTAGTTACACAAGCCACTGCTGAGAGAAGGTGAAGTAGATCCTGTCCAGAGTGTCCCAGCAGAATAATGACAGAGTAATAGACAGAGCAGAAGTTTTCTAACTATTGATTTTGAGTCCTTTTAAGCAGGAGTAGTGGTGTTTTGTTCTGTGTGGGAGGCATATGGCAGATCCTACTGTGACAGAGGGTACTAGCTGTATGAGTAGTCCAGGGTCACAGGTAGTGTGCAACATCATGGTAGTGGTTTCCAGTTACTCAGTTTGAGTCAGGAAAAGCAGTGGATTTTAAAATATTATTTCTCTGTACTTAATTTCAGAAACTACATGCTACACAGTTCGCTCAAATGTGTGGTTGACAAGTACTTGTAAATAGCATTCAAAATAAATGTGCGGCTGTGACATCTTTCTAATAATCTTCACCCATATTTTGGCATAAAGATGTGTGTGTCAAACTTTGTCGAGCGGTGAAGTACATCAAAAGGGTTAAGAATCCATAAAAGAGATTAGGGATCAAATGGCTCCACAGAGGAAGAGGGAGCTCAAGACTGAATAGTGCTGTGAACTTTCTTGGAACAGAGCACTGCCAGCTGCTGTTATAATCCCATCACTCTCGACAGGCACACAGCAAGTCTGGGACAATTGTGTCTCTGGGTTCCATATTAAATGAGCTACTTTTGAAGCTGGCATGCAGGGTTATGTCATCCTCTTGATGAAGTGGCCTGTAGTGTGCATCCTTTACACATCTGTAACCACTTAGGAATGCCCCTAAAGTTTTCCAAACTGTTATAAACCAGAGGACGAACAAGAGAAGAGCAAGTACAGAGGCAGTGGAATACTAGATTTTAAAAGGAATAAGCGTCCAGCCTAGAAGACAGTAAATAAATTTAGAGGAGAGACTTCTGCTCTGACTAAGCACTTTGCTTTTTCTTTTTTTGGAAGCTAATCTCTTTAATACCGTGTCACTGGATCTCCCTTTACATGGCTTGTACCAAGCAGACATCTGGACTTAGACCTCTTAACAGGCAGTATGCAAGCTCAGCAGGGTAGCAGTATTTGCAGGATATCATGTCTGTGTAGTTGCTGGTTTTCTCACAGATACTCTGGGGTAAGCTGAGAGATGTAGATACAAGTAGGTGATTGTGAACACCTGAAGGGCTTAGACTTTCTTTTTGAAAATAATTTCCCCTCCACTTGATTTTTCCCTTTCTCTACCCCTCATCTTTCCTCTGTCCATCACAATGACTATCTGCATCTTTCAGTGCCTGTATTCCTTTCCACAGAAGAGATCCGGAAACAGGTTGCCATTTCCCATCACATTGGAGTTACAGTCATCATCATGGCTAGACTTCGCGAATGAAGATTTGGGAGGGTTTTACCCACACTGGCTGCAAGCGCACTGATGGCTGATCCCTCGAGCCTGCACAGTGGATTTTTTAGGTGAGGCACAGCGTGCGCAGAACTGGCCCCACCCTTTACTCCTGAGGTTCATCTGCCAGGGCCTAGCAAGCTTGGACGGTGACAGCGAGGTCCTCAGGATGTAGGTTTGGTTAGAGTATCCTTCTCTTAGATGGATGGCCTTACAGGGCTAAGCGAGCTCCATCTGCCCGGGTTTGGAGTTAGAGTTGTCCTTCTCCTAGGATGGTTGCCGAGCGGCTGACGAGCCCATCCTGCCCGAGGACACACTTTGTCTGACCCTTCAGTTGAGACCTGACCAGCATGGGAGAACCTACCAGAGGCATAAACCACCGCCAGCACAGCTCACAACTTCATAAGGGCACACAAGCTTCTCCCCCACGACAAGGGAGTGTCCGTGGAGAAGGGAGTTACAGTAGCTGGTCTAAAAAGTACAAGGCAGAGGCCAGCCCATTCAACTCCAGTGGGGATTTTACTGCAACGAAATCTAATGTGGGAAGAACTAGTGTAGAGCAAAGAGTCTGAGACCACGTTCATACTTTTCTGCGTGCCCTGATAGTTTCAGTGAAGCTGCCCCAGTGTATGTTATAGATCAGACTGTAACACTGACTAGATCAATATCACTTTTCCAAGAAGAGTCAATAACATCTTGTTTTCTTAATGCTGAATCCTTTGAGTGAGGCACTAAGGGTCTACAACAGGAACTGCTAGTAAGTTAAGGGGCCTTCTAGAGAGTTGTGAAAGAGGTTCTGGTACTCAGGCCATCTTCCTCTCCTGTAAAACTATAATCCTGCCTCCATCTGAGGTGCCTTTTTCTGAACTGTTTCTTGCCATGTAAAAGACTCCCCTTTCCTTTCTAATACAGGTACAAAAGCAACTTGATGATCTGACTGGAGTCATCCTGAGTCTCCACATACCTGGGCTGAACTATGCCACCATTCTGTATGCCAAAATTTCTGACTAAACTCAGTCAATCAAGAGCAAGGATGTTGTTTAGCAGCCAACTGCCCTTGTCCACTCTAAATAACTTTACACATCTATTCTCTTTTAAATAGGAGAATGGAAGGGATTAATTTTAAAAGGGAATTCAAACCATTATTCCCTAATGTAAAGTAGGGTTTTCACTCAGATTTGCAAATGCATCTTAAAGTTAACAGCATTTTTGTATGCCCTTGTGTTTGCTGCTCAAAGCTGTACTTTGTGTTAATTATCTCCATTACTCCAAACTCTCCACTGTTTTGATATCCCTAATTCCCCCATCATACTTGCAATTGTTCCAGGCTTCGGCATCAAAAATTCTCCTTTTAGCCCATTAACCAGACCCTACATAATTTTAAATTCTCCTCAAGCTCTTTGTGCACTGTTTGTAGTGTTGGCAATTCTTGGCAATTTATTACAGCCAAGTTGAGGCTGGCCTTTGCTCAGGAGACTATAGGAGCAGAAATCTTGCAGTATACCCCCTTCTGCTTTCATACGCTTTGGAAGATAAGTAAGTCTTCACTTGATGTACTGTAGCATGAAGGAAATTGCTCTGTTCATCAGACAAGGATCCTGTATCTTCACAGTTGTTAGTGACAGTCATTTTGTACATGTAACACTCAACCTTTTCTGCTATTTGGTATTACTTTGGACAAGCGACCCATTTAACACATAACACAGTTAAGCTTTTAAGGGTGGCTTCAAGCCATGCTAAGAATAAAATTTTTTGTATAAATAAAAAATATGTAGTTCTTTGCCATACTACCTAAAAAGCAGTCTGTGCTATAGGCTTAACTATCCTACACTTGTACATAAAATGTCTTAAAGTTGGTGGTAATGTCTCTGTGCTAGTGTAGAAGTCCACTTTGACCTCTCTGGTATATCACATCAAGTGCTGTTGTCTTTTTTTTCCACTCCCTGGTCATGTTAGTACAGAGTACTCTGCCAGTACACCCGGAGTTAGCCAGGGCCATACACCTGAGATACGAGATAAAGCAACTGAAACAGTGGAGGGTGCTACTTGAAGCTTTGTAGCTTACTGATTTAGCAGCATAGGTGAAACTTTGCCATCTCCTTCCACATTCTGTGGTAGGCCTACCATTGCGCTACATTTCTTTTCCATAAGCTCCCTTTTGTTACAGAAGGCATCCTATCCTTCAAAGCATAGGATGTTTGGTGTTAACCTTCTGGCATTGTCAAATCCTGGCTCTGGTTAGGTCTTTGCCTAAGCAGTTCTGCAGCAAGGCACAGCATGTTGCAGTATGTGATAAATTTTGTCAGTGTTTTTTGGGTGTCTTCAGAAGAGAGTTTAAAATGAGAACACAAATTACTTAAATTTTATTTGTCATTGAACTGACTGTTGGTTTTATAAGTGATTTTTCAGTATTGGCTACTTTTATATTTCTTGAAGCTTACTGAAAAAAGTCATAAGTATGATTTATTTAGTTTTATAGCTTCTGAAGCTCAATGATCTGTCTATCCTAGTCTTCCCTAATGTTTCTGGGGCTTAGTTTTGTATTAAGAATATTTTTTATGAGAAGGAAAAGAATATGTTTTGTGGAACATATGTAATAAACAGACTTTACCACACCATAAACAACTGAACATTCGGTGGCCCCTGCCTGCCAGCAGAAATTATGGTGTTTGTGCATGACCATCTATGTAAGATGACTTCCTGTGTGGTTCTATGAAACCTTGCCAAATGATGAAGTAAAATTTTGTTCAAAAGGGAAGCATCAAAGCAGATTTCTGATGCTCCATTCCCGAAACTTTGTGAATAGTCCAAAGATGTCACTCTAGATCTTAACAACTTTCCAATTGAATCACATTTTTAAAAAATGAAGCCACTAATGTAGATTTCTACTTTTGTCTTTGCTCCTGAAGTGTGTTGTGATTTCAGCAATGTGGGTGTCAGATAAGCTCCTGTTTTGCTCTGTCATTAGAATTCTGTCTTTGCTCTAAACAAACCCCTAGTTTGAACCTGAGTCACTCTCCTGTGGGTTATTTCTCCAACATGTGAATTTACCTTGCAGCTTTTTCCTTCCTAGGGCACTTGGAGGGGCACTTGGAACATCTCCGTCTGCCTTCCTAGTTCAGTGAAATTTGAGTGAACTTGCCAAACTTGAGTTCAGCCGATATATTCCAAGGTTTAAAGAGAGTCAGACAGAACAAGACATAATAACCTATTTCTTACTCCCAACACAGAGGCTAAAAAGATATCTGTGGTAGTTGTTCAGCACTAAATTCTGCTGTTGTGTTTTGAAGCTGTGATGGTAGTCTGCCAGAACAGTATTGCATTCCTGAAAATGAATCATCTTGTGTCCTCCACTAGAACATGCTGCTCACTTCAGCATGCCTTATTACTGTTTTCATTATCTTTTAGACCGGGATTTGAAAAGAACATAAATACCTGGCTTTTACACATCCCAGATCATTTTATTGATATTTTTGATAGGTTCATAAGCACAATTGCACTGAGTGCACATTGCCTTGAGGGATTCTTGGCCTCTCATGTCCTGGTCCTCCTGCTAGTCTTCATATTGTTTAATATTGATAAATATATTGATGAGAATTTGGACCAAGCTAACAGCCCTCCAAAGAGGGACAGTCACTATCTGAGCATGAGTTCAGGCTATTGCGTGGATTTTGGATGGGGCTGAATGCATTATGGCCAAGACTCCTGGGAGGTGCATGAAATATGTGAATTCCAGCATGATTAAGAGGTGAGGCTTAAAGACAAGTCAGTAGCCTGTGGTGTAGAAGGAAAACAGGTCATGAAATTTTACAAACCTAGACAAATTGCTGAGCCTGTTATTTCTGTACAGCTTAGACATGGCCATTGCATTTAAATGGGAGGCTCTTTTCAAGGTCACAGGGTGTCTTTAAGAGCTATGCTTTTTTCTCATAGTTTGACAGAGTAATTCTACCTATTCCCTTCCATATGTTTTGCTTAGTTCAGGTGCTTCTCAGGGAGAGATGATCACTATTCTGTATTGCACAGTAAGAGTGCTGTAGCAGATGGTAGTTACTGAATCTGCTAATGGTGCCCCAGACTGGGGAAGCACTTCTTCCTCAATAGTTGGGACAGCAGTACAGTATAAAGAAGAGCATGTTTTACTTCGAACAAGGTCTGTGGAACACTTCTGAAATCACAGTAAGTAGCTTACTCCTGCAGCAACAGAATCAGTTTGGTTGAGGAATATGCCTAGTGCACCACTCTGTACATGGCAGTATGTCTTTTTGTTAACTGCATTTAGTTTTTAATCCTATATAGCCATTTCATGGAATCATAGAATATTCTGAGATGAAAGGGACCCACAAAGATTATTGAAGTTCAACTCCTGGTCCTACACAGGACAGCCCCAAGAATCACACTGTGTGCCTGAGGATGTTGTCCAAACAATTCTTGAACATGTGATTTTTCATGTGAGATTTTCACTGACAATTGTTGCTCGTAGTACTTTAATGCCACTGTTTCTTCCAGAGGCTTTGCTCGTGCTGCAACCATCCTTTTTGAGGTGTATTTAACGACAAGGTAATTTATGTTAATTTTGAATTGGAAAAAACATCTTGTGCTTGGTTTTATCATTCTTTGTAAAACCTGGGAATACTGTCAAATATATTTAAAAAATGATAATGTCTCTGTTCCAAAAATTAAAACTTTCAGGGCCTTTTTTCTGCCTTATGCTTCTGCAGGAATGACCTAATTAAAGTCATCTGAAGATTCTTGTTTAAAAAAAAAATCCTCTGTATAAATGCAAAGAGCTGAGAATGAGAGGATTTAACTGGCTTATTGTGAAAGGACACAGACTTATTGAGTGCAAAGTTGGTTACCCTTTCATCTCTGTACTCTATGCTTTAGGTAACTTCCTAGAGACTCCATATCACCTAGCTGACATCTTGCCCTAGAAGAAAAGGAGAATAGAAGATCAGAGATGGGGTGAGGACAGCAGACAATAGCTACATATCTCTGCAGTCACAAGCAGCCTTCTGGACAAAAAGTTTCCACCCTCAGGGCTGGCTTTAAATAAAAGTTGGGTGAATTTGGAGGATTTGGTTTTGTTTGGGTTTTTTTAGTGTTGGGTTTTCTTTTCCTGAGAAATTAACTAGGTCTAGTACAGTTGGTTTACAGACAACTTTGATACAGGGAATGCTTTTCCAGGTAGCTTGCATGTTGTGTAGTGTTGATTGCTGTTTGTAACCAGCCTTTGGTTACTCTCAAGGCCCTTCAGCTGGTGTCCTTTCTAACTGCGTATCCTCCACCACCGTAAGGCCCTGGATGTGGACTGTATAGCTTGTCTCTTTCTTTCCTGGGCTGCTGTAGTTAAGCATTGGAGCTGAAAAAGGCAGCAGAGTCCTACTGTCTGACTGAATCCTGCAGGCTGCCTGGAATTCAGGAATTGCAGCCCTTTGTGCAGGGCTGAGCAGTTTCACAGTGGTGGATGAGTGCACCCATCATCTGGAGATGGTTCTGTGCTGTTGTGGCTCTGGAATTTTTGTGGTTAGGCATGATGCTGCCTTCCCTCAGTTTATTGACACTTTTGCTGCTAACCTTGATTCTGTGCCACAGAGAGACACGGGGACAGCGGTGACCTCCAGCTGATGGATGCATTGACATTGCATAAAGTTCTGTAGGTCTTCTGCAGCAGGGCTGATTGGATTCTAAATGCATTTACGTAAGGGGGAAAAATATCTATAGTAAAAGAACCCATCCAGTTTTTGACAGGTTTGTTTAAATACTGTAGTGGCTTTAGTTTACAAATCTATTTTATATCATGCTTTTCATAGCAAAGAGGAAAATATCTCTTACCTATTTTATGCTTGTCTTTGGAGTGTCTGTCAATGAATTTGGGCTAGAGTTAAGAGGTAAAACCTAAGGAAAAACAGGAAAGAGTTAACATGTAAAACCTCAGGAAACAGCTACTTCAATGTTTCCAGAAGTAAAAGAAAAAATTATTAGGATGCCAAAGAAAATAACATTTTTCCTTCTAAAAATAAGGATTTCTAATAGAAATAATTGAGTCCCATGACAAATCTGAATTATTCAATCAAGTTTGCTTAATTTGATCTTTAAAACCATTTCCTTTCCTACTTGCCAACTGTCAGAGAGAAATGCTGATGATTTTAAAGGAAATGTGAATAAAACACTAATCCGGGACAAATGGAGCAAAAAGGGTTGGAGAACTAAGTTTAACAGTGTAATGTTTGTGTGCTTGAAATTCCCTTAAATAGCTTTTTTGTATTTGTTGTCAGAATAATAATGTTACACGCAGAAGATTGGAAATCTTGAGAAGTGAGCACACATTCAATTTTGATTTTCCAGATTCATCTTGATACTATTTTTTTTTCATGTTACCAGGAAAATAACACTGTAAAAAATTGAAACCATGTGAATTAATGACACTTTAACAAATTACAAAGTTTCATAAAGGAGCTTACTAGTTAAACCACAAAGTCATGGTCTGTGGAGCAAAAATAGCCAGTTGGCTTTAAAAGCATCTCAAAGCAGGTTACATACAGTGTCTGCAAATAATAATTTCACTAGCTGAAAATAGGTTACTAGTCACATACTTCAGGGTGACTGATCTTTTTAATAACACATATATAAATAATTTGAATGAGACTATCAGATCTAGGCTCATAGTATATGTTAGCTGATGATACTGAAGTTAGAGTAAGGGGATAGCAAACACTTCAGAATTTGTGACCCTATTCAGAGGGATTGGGGATTTTTTAAGTGTCTGAGTCATTCAGTGGAAAATATGCTTTAATGCAAAGAGATGTAAAACAACAAGTCTAGTGGCAGCCACAAAAAATAGTATGTATTAAACAGAATAGTCATAAAGTTCACTGACCAGATGCAAAATTAAGGTTTACCTTATATCTGTTTAGCTAGAAATACAGGTCCAGTATAGCTCTGCAGGAGAAAGTAAGAGGGGAGGATTAATACTGAGCAGGAGAGAGAGGAAAATGCAGTACAAATCCAATTGTACAGTGTGTTGCTGGATCGCAGGAAAGGCATGTTTCAGTCAGATGACACACGTGAAACTAAGAAACCTCCAGCAGTGAGCTCATAGGATTTGTCTCAAGGGCTTTGTGTCAGTAGGGATTTCATTGTGGTAGGGCTCAAGAAACAACTGGAGGTCAAGTCATCCTCTTTTTTTTTTAATGAGGGAGTGGAGCTCTAGGCAGTTGGGTTTGAGTTTTATTTTAGTGGGAGTTTTTTCCTTGAGTTTTGAACCTTTGCCTTAGTAATTCTGAACTATGAAAACAACACCAGGAGACCTCTAAAAATGAGAGGCTGATGTGTCTGGATACCAGTGGGTGTTTCCTCATGGTGATGGGGTAACCTGAGTCCAGAAGAATGGTTAGAACAGCAATAGAAGCAGCAGGAATACCTAAGGTCATCACAGCTCAGGAGCAGAAACTCAAGAGTTGGTTCACACTCAAGTGTGCTGTGGGTCAGACACAAAGATACAAGAAGCTGCTCTCTGCTGTTAAAATTTTTAGGGTGATTTCTAACTGCAACACTGTACCTAAAGAATTCAAGTTCAGATGGCATAATGGCAATCAAGGAACAAGAGCTGGAAGTGTAAAGTAAATACACAGTTGGACAAATCTGAGAGAATGTGCCTAGTCAGAGATAATTTTAATATGGTAAACCTAAGATGACTGGGGTTTAGGCATGTAAAATGTGTTTATTAATACTGAATGAGTAATTATTGTATTACTTTGGTGGTCTGTGACAGGGAAGGAAGACAGAGTTTCCTCAGCCATCTTAGAAATAGAGCCATGCTTCCAGATGTGCCCAAAGCAGGCAGCTTCTGTTTGGATGGTAGGGGGTTTGATTAATTCCTCCTTTTCTCTGAGATGACTTACCTGTCTCAGAACCATGGCAAGTGTAACGGTTCATGAGAGGACTCTGAAAGAGGGAGAGGGATTTTTGTGTTGAGATTGTGTCTTTTGGTAAGGGTAAATCATCTTGAGGAGAGTAAAGCCAAGCTCTGGAGCAGAACTGAGTATTGTCTGTGCCTTGCCCTATTTCTTGATGAACTGAAATCAGGCTGACTTTACCCTCTTCCCTGTTGCAGCAAATACTACTGTTATATTTGCCTGGCAGTGTTTTACTCCATGTTGGTCTGTTAGTCTCATCTTCCCCTGATTCTTCTTTCTTCCTCACTTCCTGAGATATTCTTGGGGATATTATTGTTCTGGAATTACAACTTCTGACTCCTCCTGAAAGACCAGGTTATTCATGATCTTGGGAAAGTAAGGCTTTTGTCCCATGAGGGAGCATATATAGGATGTAAGCCTCAGGATATAAATCTTGGGCCAGAACATTGGTAGAGAGTGGGATTGTATGCTGCTGAGAATCATTGCTCTTAAGAAGAGCAATGGATGGAAATCTGGCCAACCAAAATCCCAAAGGTAGATGTGAAGAGGTGGGGAATAGGATTTCATTCACACAGCCAAGTAACAAATTGTGGTTTGGTTAAAAGGTGCGTATATGCAAGCTGGTATTGAGCTTTGGCTGAGGTGGGGCTGGTGATCTGTTACAGTTATAGCAATGTTTATGTGGACGTGGAAGTGTTTAGAGGCAAGTGTTTCCTGTCTTATTACAGGCTTATTTAAGCCCTGCAATATGAGGTTTACAAAGATGATGTGATGTATCAAAGGAACTTTAGCAAGAAGTACTACCTGCTTTTGGTGGAGGGAGGAGGTTGGTTGCAGAGCATGACAGGTCTCTGGGTCACCTGAGCAAGCACCAGAGAAAGCAGAGGCTGTGGGGATGGGAGGGGAGGAAGTACATGAGAAACTACACCTTCTAAAGATACTGGGCTTTGCCCAGTGCTGTGCATCTGTGAAAATTAAGCTATCTTCTCTCTTTTTTAAAATAGCAGCAGTTCTTAGGAACTTCCCACCAGAACTAAAACTCGTCACAGTTGTATTGTGTGTTGGTATTAGTCTCATTTATGAACTTCCTACAGTCACAGGTACAAACCTGGCAGATGCAGAATGCATTTGTGAATAGTAGTCCTTCCTCTGATCATTTCCTTTTTGTATACCACATATGGTCTTGATTGCATATCCAGTGACTTCAGTGGGAAGCCTGCCATTGACTCTGATGGGAGCTCAGACCTTTGGGTCTTCATGCTTCTGGTTATTTCCACTCTTTTATTTAACTAGTAAGAATTACAGAAATGCTTCTCTTACAAAAATATTCTTTATGGCAGTAAAAAGATATATTTCCCCTGAGAGCTGTTTTTACTATATTGCTGTTGCTTTCTGATCCTTAACAGCTGAATCCTGGTTGAGCCCCTCATGCAACTAGTGTGCAGGTTTATAGGCTATATAGTCAATCAGAGAGCATGAGAAGCACAGCCCAAGGACTGCTTTTACTAGAACGTGAGCAGGGGGTGGTAGTGGAGGAGAAATGCAGTTTTCTAAAATGCATGTCTTTACACTGGGTATACAGATGTCTTGCACTGAATAGATACATTTTTATAGGCAGTCTAATCATCTGCACAGTAAATGACACGAAAAGAAACAGGAGCTGTGCAGTTTTCTGTTATACTGAGTGGAGTGTTTTGGACCCTTATATCGTGTAACTTTACACCTAGAGATGGGAGCAGGGTAACAGCAAAAGCTGTTCATATCAGGTTATAGATAAGGGTGTCACTGGAACCTTTTGCCCCTTTGGGTGTCTTGTAACAGCCTTTCATAGCAGCTGTTCCATTTTAAGGATGAGTGCACACAACAAATTCCAGACATCCCATAGCCGGTGCAGTTGCTGAATGGTGAGTTTAGGCTTCATTTGGTACAGGCCTTGAGAGGGCTGGGACGGAGCTGTCAGGGCTTATTGTTCAGCCTACAAGATCTAAATAAAGAAAACATTTCAAATTCCAGCTGACACTGTTGTTTTACCAGAGAGAAGTAAACATAGAGCACATATGTTCTTAAACTACTTGTATCCCTGTTGTGTTTTTTAAATGTTTTAACTGTATCCCTAATAATAAGATGATCTTGGTTTTATATCTTTATAACCTCCAACAGTTAAATAAAGGAATTAGAAAAGCAGATTTACGCAGTGACCGGAAATACATGAATATTCATTGTTGAGGATAAATTGACCTGTATGCTTTTCTTTCTAAATTGTCTTCAATCTCTCAGTTCTGTTTGAGAGCTTGAAGCGTCACTAATGCTGCTTTTTTGAAGTATGCTTTTAATAAGTCAGCTTTTGCTAATAGTTGTTTATATGTTTATTGCTATGGATAGCTGCTAGTGGAAAGTTAGCTTTTCATCATTACCTAAAATAACTTTTTTTGTGACAAAGAAAGGAATAACTATACATTTGAGATAAAATAAAACTCATAAGAATCAAAGGACAGCCTCAGCCTTAAGATTTATTAGATAATTGGACTGGCACCTACTAGTGTTTTTTCCCGTAACTTCTCTTGGATAAGCAGCTGTGTTTATTCTTTTAAAAGCTCTTGGATAGATGAGTCCTTCATAGTTTTGAGGGGTTTCTTTAAAATAAATAGGTTTTTCTTTTTAATTTTTTTTTTCAACTAACACAAAAACATTCTAAATGTTCCCCAGAATAAACAAAAACCTACAAAAGGAATGTCTGGAATGACTGTCACACATGCTGGTGGAGAAGCAGAATTAAACACAGTATTATTTATTGCAGCAAAGCGCCATGTTTATTTGTGACATGAAAACTCATTTCAAGGAAAAAAAAAATTACAAATTGATTGAATTTTCCAATTTTCTTGCACAACCAAACTGGTCAGGAAACTGCATCTGTGACTTTGTCCATGATGGTTCATCTATGGATGGATGTCAAGTGTTTTCCAGGGAGTTGCACCCCTGTCTTGATCTCTGCCCAGCCATAAATCTCTTCAGTGCATGCAACTACTTCAGAAGTGTGTCCAGAATGTGTTGATGTCTGACCAAATGGTAGCATAGCTCTCCCAAGAGAAAGCACACATTGTTTTTGCAGTTTTAAATAGACCTGAAAGTATAGTTGTAGTTACTCAGCTATTGAATTACTTTCTTGAGTGTTAGGGTGTATACTTGTTGGTAGGGAATACAGTGGAAGTATGTAGAACTAGCCAGAGCTATTTTCAAGTGTCAGTATCAAAGCGTACTTTAAGGCAGAGTTGTGGTCATTTTATATAAAAATTATTCTTTATATAGTAATAAGAGAAACTAGACATGGTTTATCAGTACAAGATACTTGTGTGCATGTAAAAGACTGCAGAGGTACATGAAAATAGTATATGTTGAGGTTAACTGCACATACGTATAATGGTGTCAACTACTCCTTCTTAAGTTTTCCCAAGAGATGATAAGCAAACATGCTGAAGATGAATGGTCTAATGTTTTTTCTCTGCTCCTCTGTGAGGTAGTCTAGGGTTATAAAGTTTTGATGATTTATATCCCTCCTCATTCTTCCTTCTGCTGTTCCTTATGTTCTGCGTCCATCTCACGCTATTATCATCTTCCTCACCCCCTTCTTCCCCATACTGAGCTAAGGACAAAAGAGCATTAGTCTAAAGTAGTTAAAATACTAGTCCAAACCAGTAGTTATAGATTTATTTCCTAGCACCCCATACTATACCCATTTCAGCTTTTGTTTCATGGTGAAAAAGACTGTTTCTTTCCCTACCCATTTAAGCTTTGTTTCTTGGTGCTGAAATTCTTTTCACCTGTAAGAGCTTTGTTCCAGTTATAGGTGGTTTGGTTGAGGAACAACCTAAGGCAAGTTAAGTAACATGTGATAGTAATCAGATATCAATAGATCTAGATGGAATTTGCATAAAAATTACCACCTATATCATTGTTATTACTTAGCCTAATTAACTTGGGTGTATTCTTATAGGCAATAGATTAGGTTTTTCTTTAGATGACTGCCTGGGAAGTAGCAATCTTCTGTAGTTATTTTGTAGTTCCCTGTCCAAGATTATGGTCTTTTCCACTACTGCAGCAAGTCTGTAAATGGTAGGTGGTGGCTGGTTTTTCTTTCAGGATTTCTAAGATGGCCTGTTTCATACTGTATGCTGCCTCTTGGAGGGAGGAAACTGTCCCCTTGTGTCATTATATGTATTTTTTTTACAGAGGTAAATTTCCGAAGTTAGGATATTGCTTCCCCTGTCACCTGTCTTAGGCAGACCTGGAGAAGTTTTGGGGTAGGTTTTTTCCCTGCATTTTAATGTTTCAGGGCTAAAGAACAGTGAAGAAAAAAGAGCACTCCGGTGTTGTCAGGTCATTAGCAGTGGCCAGGCACGTGACTGACTGCAGCATGTTGCTGATCTTGAGAATTGAGAACTACTCACATTCACAGTTTTGTAGTTCGGCGGAGTCAGCATTCTGAGGATGAACAGTGGTGTCTTTTTGCCCTGTCAGTCTCTGTTCGGTAGCCACCATCGGGGAAGTCATAACTTGGCATATGTCTCCACAGCAAGGATCTTGTTTGTGATGTGCTAAGTGGGACATAAAAAGAATTACACACTTGTCTCAGAGTTTACCAGTCCACTGATTACAAAATGAGAAACACTGTTCTACCTAATTACCTGCATGTAGAGCTTTATTCTTTGATATTTCATTTACAAATAAGGTGGACATGCCAAGATTCAACTTCATTGAGCTTGTGTAGGATTGAGGTTGTCGTTCCAGCTCAGCACTCTGTCCTGTGAAGGATGTGCACACATCAGTTCAATCTAGAGATAAAAGGTATACTGGCACTCTCTCTGGTCCTTAATTAACACCTTTCAGTATAACATCAGCTTGTCAATGATTAGAACATACAGTATCGAGCCTCATGAGTCTGAAGAGTTTAATATCTGGGCTGAGCATGCTACAATGCCTAATGATTTTGTTTTTCTTTCTGGTGCCGAATTGGCCTCCCTGATGTTTCAGCCTCTCATTAGTAGGACGGTGAAGACAGGCATTTTGGAGGCTGTATTTGAATGCAGCATAGTAAAATGTGACATTGTACAGAGAAAATTTTTTTCCAATACTGAGTTAAAACTGAAAAAAATAAGCTGCCATTACCTTCTGTCTTCTCATTTACTGTTTTTCTTCTCCTTTACTGTTGCCCCAACCCAAAGCAGAATAACTTTCCAAAAATAAAAATCTCACGTTCTTCATGGAGTTGAATAGCTTGTCTGTGACACACATCAGGTCACTTTCAAGCCTAAGTACATGTTTTCTTTACTCAGTGCCCTGCAACCCCTCTAACTTCAGTTTTTTTGGTTTCCAGCCCGAAAGAAAAGGAACTTTTTTTCATTTTACGCTTCTTTCTCTGAAGCAGGGGACAGTGATATGCTTTTGTCAGTAATGATGATTCTGTCTCTTAACACTCTTGGAGGAACACAAGAGGTGGATATTAGAAGGTGCCTAATGTTACTTGTGAGAGGTTGAGACTGCAGTTGTGTGCAAGAGCTCCTACTGGGTTGCATCATGGTCAGTAGTACTCCTGCAGAATTTGCTGTGGGTGGAGTGTGGGGTTATTTACGCTGTTTCTAGGACTGGGGTTCCTACTGTTGTTAGAGCTACATCATTGCAGCCTGTTAGCTTTGAGACGTGCCTGTTCATATTTCCCCCATAAAGTCAGCATTAAAGGATAGTTTTAAACACCGATACCTCCAAATATTATAAATTAGCATTAAATGAGCTTATAATAATAGTGGGAAAGCGTTTAGGAATCACGACCTTTAGAAGAATTTGAACTGTCTGCTTTCTGTCGATTTTTGCCTTTTAGAAAGTGCTAATTCTTGTTAAGTCTGCATGAGAGATTTGTTTAATGAGCAGGTTAAATGGGTGATTATATGTCTTTTAAAAATGGTTCTTGTGGATGGGCTTCATGATGCCACTCTCCCATTTGGCACAGCAACATAGCGCAGTCTTTTTAATTACCTCAGCAGGGTCACTGGGACCCAAGCTGTTTGCTTTATTAAATCCTGATGGTGCCTTTGGAGCAGCTCTCTCTAAACTCTGCTGTCACAATTGTATCTAAATTAGCATCTGAGTGACCCTCTTTTCAGGCTTTCCAAACCCCAGCTGACAGGGATTGCCAAAAGATGCTAATTGCTTGGGCCGGACTAGGAACAAGGGCTTGCCAAGATAACAAAAGGACTAATGTTTCTTTCAATATGCATCCAGATTCACATAAGTACCTCTTTTAATTACCAAGAATTATTGTAATGCCCAGTCAATGGAATAATTGACCTCAACAGGGAGAACTTATTATGTAATAAATAATGGCGTCAGCCTTGTCAGAGTAGCAGGTACCGAGGTGATTTGCTGCACTGCCAAGGGCTTTTCTCAGCAAGAGCTCTGGTATAGACCAAGGCATCCCAGTAGGAGTCCAGCAGAGGGGACTAATTTGAGTTTAACTGAGAGGAAATGCACTAAAAGCTTTTAGACTTATCCTTGTGATGACAAAGACGGAAATAAAAAGGATTGGGTTGGTAGTTTGGCAGCTTACTTCGAGCGAATGCTGCATGGATTAGGCAGAGCGTCAAGTGTGCGACTACTTCAGGTCTGTGGGGTTTTTAAGAGCGTATTTTCATCAGGAATACTGGGGGTTAATGAGAGAGGATGTATGGCCTTACTTTAATTTATAGCTCTGTCTCACCACTGTCTATATTCACTGTACTTACCCAAGAATAAAATGATGTTATTGAAACAAGCAATTGATACATGTAAAGCAATTTTTTGTGTGTGTGAAATAAAAAATCCAAGGGGTTTTTTACATTCTCTTACTTACAACATTCTTGCTTTTGCCTGCGTTTTCAACTACTGAATCTCAGGAGGTGCTGCTGACTGGAAGGGTTAGATCTGTTCTCAACAACAATGAGGTAAATCCAAGGTTCATTTATTTTGTTAGCGTGCCCAGAATAATTCAGAAATCAAGGTCTGGCCTTCTTTTCTGAGTCTCCGTGTTCATAAAGGAAATACAGATTACAGCAGAGCAGTTGTAACAGTGTTCAGAATAGGCTCTGGGGATAATCTAGCAACTGTTGGCAAATACATATGTAAGACACATACAGACACGGAAAATCCCTTCCCCTCCCCCCTGCAAACATGGGAAGAGTCTCCACACACAGCATGCTTCCAAGGGGAAATGTTTGTCATCTCCTTTCTGTCGTTTCCTTGTCACTTTAGGTCAGAGTACTGCTAGTTTGGCTTGAGAGATGTTGGCAGAGCTATTTGGGGAGATCTGTGTTGTGCCTGCCAAAACAAGGTTTGGACCAAACCATGCTTTTTAGTGCTTTGCTTTTGTGGTTGAGGTCAATCTTGTAAAGCATGAATGAAGCAAGGAAATAAATATTGACTTGGCTAGGTGATGTATGAATAGCACTTCTTGTTGTGTTTATAAGGTCACCACATAGATCTCATGGAATTGCCTCCTTGTGCTGAATTTCATTTCTATTTATCCACTATGTTGTCCTCTGGGAATTTTTTTATTTTTTTTGGTGATGCATGGTGCATTAGTATTCCGAAGAAAATACATTCTAGTTCAAAGATGTTTCCAGTGTGATGCTGTTTTAAGTACATGCTTCTTGTTTTGCATGCTTCTTAACTAACAGCATGGATGTCCAGAGGAGGTTTAGCATAACAGAGGAAATATTTCAGTCAAAGGCTGATAAGATGAATATGAATGGAAAAGGAATGTTGTAGATTAATTACACATTCGTCATATTAAACTCTTTCCATTTAAATGTGCTCTTCAATGTTCTTCTAATCTGTTCTTATGTGTCACTCAGACTCAACATTTTCAGATTGACAGGGCAGGAGTGAGGAGCAGGCCTGAGGATGAATTTTGCCCAATAAACCCATATCCTTCTGAAGTGCTCAGTCGCCTTTGAAGAGGCTTTCAGATCAGAATGGGGTGGCAGCCCAGCAGCAGCAGTGGAATTGGGACCTAGTTGTACTTCATCACGTGATCAACAGATATAAACATTTTCTGAAATTGGGACTAAGTTTAAGCTGTGCTTTCAGCTTGTATTAAACTCCTGCTGAGGCTGTGTGTTTTCTCGGTAGAGAGTTTAAGCTGGTACCAAGCACCTGAGAAATCTTGAGAGTGTCCTACCCTTTCACTCTTCTGTTTCCTCTCTGAATTGTATACTTACTCGTACTGCTGGAAACTCCTGAGAGCACTTAGGAAGCCTATGCTTGTAAAGGAAAAGTCTCTATGCGGTACAGTGTGTTGTGTATATTCGGCACCAGAGAATGGGGAGAATCAAAGAACACACAGTATTGCACATGGTGAGGGTTGTCTACACACTACTGAGGTGAGCACACAGATTTGGTTGGAAAGGGGAATTCTGAGGTGGGATAGAGAAAGCAGAGAGGGAAATAGCTTTGATAGCATTTTCAAATAAATTGAGGGTATGCCCTGCCGCTTCTCTCAAGCTCCTGGGTTTTTTTCCCTTTCAGTGGGGCTTGAAGCAGTGAGATTGGCATATGCCCACTGATGTTTGCATAAGACTGCTCTCATGATGAGTTAAGGAGATCAGTGTTATAAAGCTTTATCTGCCTATGTGCTCTGTGGGCAGAAATATCAGCTGATCATTGTCCTCCTCTTATCTGTGACTGTAGGGCTGGTCACTCTAAAGCACCAACACTTGAGTGATAGCTAATGTAGATGATGAGGTGGCAGGAAAGTTATGAATTATTTTACATCTATTTTCACTGTAGAAGATGAAGGGGAAATTATTATTCCAAGGGCATTTTTTTAATGGAAATCAGTGTGTGACCTTAGCAATTCTTAATGTTTTAGGAGAAAGTTAGAAGCTCTATTGAACATTCAAGAGTAGAATATCTCTCAAATACTATAGTGGAGGTAATGACAAGATAGAACAATAAATTTGTATCCTGTAAATTCCTTGATAAAACAGTTGCTGTATGAATGGAACATAGTAAGCACTTTCAAAATCCCTTCCTGTTCTTTTTTAACAAGTGCTCCTGAAAACCTTGAAGGTATGCAAATGAAGTCTGTCTTCAAGGGAAAGCATGAGAATTAGATATAACTTAATTTTACTTGAACTCTTGGAAATTAAATTGAGGAAAGAATTTTCCTATTAGGACAGCAATAACCATGAATAACTCCATCAATTATCTTTTAAATTTTTCCTGATACAGTTTTGTGTAAGTGAATATGGAGTTCAGTCCACAGAGATTTCATACGTGAAGAGCATAAAGGAGGAATTAGGCTAATATAACTTGAGTCAAAATAACATGGCTTTGGTGAGGAAACTGTAGTCCTTTATATTTTCAGCATTATTGAAGAAGTTGATGGAAGATAAAGGCAACCTGGATGAAACAAATGTCTTTCTTGAAAGCTTTTCAAAATGTCCCTCTCAGTAATCTGTTGGGGAAAATAAATAGCCATGTAATCCAAGACAGAGTGCTAGTGTGGATTAAAAACTGCTCAAGCAGATGTGTACATAGGAAGCAGGATTGAGACAAGGTCAATGAGGTGACCCAAACACAGCAGTGCTTTAAGGCAGAGATGATGGAGGATGTAGTCTGTCAAGTTTATCCAGAGGCGATGCTGATGGAGATCCTGGAAAAAAGTTACCTGTTCTTGAGAGTGGCACAGAGGTAGGAAAAAATCCATAAGGGATTGACTTGGTGGTCTCTGTGACACACAAACTGGGGAAGGGGACAGAAGAGTCAAGGGCTGCTCAGGGGGAGCTATCAGACTAGTAGACAGTGATGTTGGTTGGTTGTTGGAAGAAGCAGAGTGTTTCTGGATAGATTTGGCTTGAATATTAAGGTATGAAATAATACCAGAATCAAGGAACTGGAAATTGCTTAGAGGATTAAGATGATTTGACCTAGAAGAAAGCATTTAAGAGCATTTGGCAAGTGAATAGCACACTGTGTAGCATGAGGGAAGAGCTGACTAGTCTTTTGCCTCTTACCGTGTGAAAACATGGGGATGTTTGGTGAGATAGAAATGCAAGTGAAAGGTCCCTTTTCCATGGAGTGATCAAACTACCCCAAATCATGTGCTGCACTGAGAGGCATTATAAATAAATAAATAAAACCAATCTTCAATTATAGTGAATCTAAGCACTACTGCTGTATAAATTGTGAGAATACGTGTAGTGTGACTCTTACACTAACATTTCAGTTCCCTTCAGACTGCTGTAAGAATTACCAGTGTATCTCTTCTTGCAATTCTTACACAGCGTCTAGGTCACTGAATTGCCACAGCCTAACGGTGGCCATCACCAAGGCCCATCTACTGGCATGGGTCACTGAAGTGGAGCATTTCTTCATCAAATGTGAAAAACTATACTGCCAGAACACACAGTTCTTGCTGCTCTGGATTTTCAATTAGCATGGACGGTAGGCTGTAGCTCTACAGTTGTCACCACTTAGCTGATGAGGAACTAGAATTTTTGTTGGGTTTTTTGGGGTTTTTTTTTGAGATTGGTTTGTTAGAATTTAATCCTGCTGCAATGAAATTTCTAGTGAATTGGCATTAACTCAGTAAAATGATGTGTTTGCTAACCCTGACTGAGAAAGCATGGTGAGTCTGTAAATTCTTATGAGGATGAATGTTTGTTTAAAAAAACAAACAAACAAACAAAAAAACCCACACACTACAATACAAGCAAAAAGCTCAAACAAAACAAAAGAAAAAAATCCACAAACCAACAAAACCCCTTCAAGAATGTATTTCACAATCGGTGAGGGAGTTCAGTTTGTTCTGTTGTTTGCTCTGTAAACAAAGTTAGCTAAGCTATAGTATGGCAACTTATGTAACTTATGGTAACTTAAATTATGGTCATATTTACAGAAATCCTGGTCTACTGCTGGCCTTCAAGTATGTTAGCCTAAGCAAGCTGAGGAATTCTCCAGCCATCAGTCCTTTCATAGTCTTTGACCAGTTTCCAAGCAGCAGTTACCTCAGTCTTTCCTTTTCCTTCCATACAAGCTGCACAAATACTCTAGTACTTACTTAAGACAATATCCTGAACAGACTTCTAACTTCAGCAGTTTTTGTGGTAGATGTTTTCGGAAAAGTGCAAGTAGAATTTTTATTCAATCATGGAGCAAGGAGTTGTCATTCAATCACAGTTCTGCAAGAAGTGTGGAAAATGTTGCTTCAGCTTTCTACTAGTCTCTTATTTTCTAGCAAATACGTTTTTTGCTTCAAAATTAATCCTGTATAAAGCTGAAAATGCCATGAAGAAAGGCTCAGAATTATTGTCCAGGTTCATTATGGTTGTCTTAATGTAGCTACTATTTGGTTGAAACTGTTTGGTTTTGGTTTTTTTCCCATACTAGTAGTTTACAGTGTTCCACTGAAGTTTTTATACGGCAGAAAAAGCTCTCGGGTTTTGTTTTTTTTTTTTCAGATGTTAATTTCACTGTGGGGCTACCTTGGTAGACAGGTTAGCTTGTGAAGTCTTGGCAATGCAGAAGAGCTCTGGAATTAGCAATGGGTAGTTTTTCTTCATCATACTGGTTCTTTAATCAGTCTTTTCTAACACCTGTTTTATTATGTTGCCTCACTAAACTTTTCAGAGAAGGGATGTCTTTGTTTCATTCACTGCATCTCTGATGTTCTGGATATATCCAATTCATTGCTAAAACTGGGGGAACATGTATGCAGTAACCTAGTATTTCTTCAGCTAGAAATAGTAAAACTCAAAAAAGAAAACCCACCAATTGATGGATTTGATTAAAATTGAACTAAACGTTTTGGACAAAGACTATTATAAATTTACAAAACAAACGTCTCTGAAATAATCATTTATCAAAAGTGAAGGAGGCCGCTGCACGTAGCGATGACTGGATTCCTAGACAGAAAGGCATGTTAAAATACAATAGAATGAAATGAAGAGGCTTATTGCTTTGCAAGTCACCTTTTGTACTAATATTCTATTTCACTAATTCTGTACATCAGACATTGGGTTGATATTGAGAAAGTAGATGAGTGTAAGGAAGTTGCTCTTGTCATCACAGGTATTCCTTTAGAAGAAAAATGCATTGGATGTTACTCTGTTAAGCTATTGATACTGGTTTGTTGATTTTTAATAAATCCATGTACAAAAGAAGTACAACCTGAAATGTAAGTAAACTGCCTTCAAAAAATTTTTTTTCATCTTGTTTGCTTGCCTGTTGATCTGCACCATGACAGGCTTAGTTGCAAAACTGGCTTCTGGTTTAAGTGATGTATCACTGAGCATTAGAAATATGTGCTATATTTACAGTGTGGAAAATATTTATTTCATAGTTTATTTGGGCAGATGTGAGCGTGTGGGAAGTATGTTACTATATGGAAACATGTAACTCTTTTAAGTCAAATGTTTCCACAGTTGGTCATATCCCCAGCACAGATTAAATTTCGACCTAAAGCGCAACCATGTTCTTCACTACCCTTCTCAACTTTGCCAAGTGAAGGCATGTCACTTCAGCAGGCAGGGATTTGGTTTACTCAGAAGTGGTTTGCTCTGGTCACTTCCATAACAGGCCAAGCAGGCTGAGGATCACTGTCCAGCTTTAAGCAAGAGGATAGTGTTTAAACAGGATTTATGACAAGCCAAGTAATACAAATCGTTGCTGTATCAGGTCACTAATCCAGTTAGTCCTGTCTTCTCTCAGGTTACATGTAGTAGTAGTATTTTTCAAAAAACAGGAATTGAACCGTCAAGGTTTGACTGAAACATGAAAAGCTGCTAATTAACCATAGTAATTTGGATGGCAGTAGGGAATACCTTATGCCCTGATCCATGAGAATTTATACCCTAAAAACTTGTAATCCCTGCCTTGACCCTTTTTGTCGTGTTTTAGAGGACATATGTTACTGATCCATACACAGGTCAGCTTGATCACAGTGTTGGCTCTCCCTGAATCCAGCTGCTAAGCTACAATAGAAGAAAGCTAAAAATATATCAGATATTTTCCTAATACTACACTGCCATGAAAGCAACTGGTAGTTGTAGAAAGTCATCACAGTTAAAAGTGGGAGGAGCTGCCCGCTTTAAGCAGTCTCTCTAATGGCATGGTGCATTCCAGTAGGAAATCTGAGGGTTCGCTCTTGCTCTGCAGCCTCATACCAGAAGAGCCAGTGGAGGCAGGAGGGTTCCTCCACACTGCAGTAGGTTGTTGGCTTCAAAGCGATCTTGTTGCAACGCATTCTTCAGGCTCTGTGGCATGGATTTTCGCTTTTAAACCTGCTCCGTCCTTGACTTGGAACATCCCTTGCCCTTTCTTTCCTCTTGCCAAGGGTGATTAGGAGTGGCAAACACAAGGCTGTTCATCTTGCTTACTGCAGATGAGCTTGTTCTGTTTCCAGACACCCTGGAAGGTACTGAGGATCCTGATTGTGTTCTTGGGCCCTCTCTTTATAACCAGTTCACATCCAAGCCCCATACTTCAGCCTCCTCTCCATTTACTTTGTGATGGAAATTTCCAAGACTTTTGTCAATAGAAAATATTCCCATTAGTAGACAAAAGGGCTCTGGTGCATACATTTGTGCAACTGAGTGGGCTGGATTTTCATATTGCCTTTTATTTAACACCTTTCACTGGAGTTTAGGTTTTTACTTTTTAGTTAAGGTAAAAGGGCAGCTAGTGGCTCTGTGTGCATTGCATCCACGGAGAGAAGTTCTGTTTTGTGCCCTACTACCAGGTTGATGTTTGCTGAGCCCCTAAATGTTTCCTCCCTCTCTGTAAGATCGTAGCAGAGTGCCAATATACATGATGTGCCCATCTTCTGAACATCACCACTTGCTTCCTCCTTAACCTTTCTGTGGAAGTGTTCTTGGTGGTTTTCAATCAAGATGTTAGGGAGGTATAGGGAGTAAAGCTACTTTCTGCTGTAGATTTCCACCAAAGGATATGTCCTCTTTTGCTGGAGATTTGTTTTTTTTGTATAATAAAACAAGCTGTCCAATAACCATCTTGCCTTTGAAAGAAAATTTCACATTTGATGCTGCCATCATCAAGTTCACTCTAAGTTTGAAGAATCAGAGCAAAATTTTCAGAAAGTATCAACTTTTTCAATTTGTAATACTGTTCATGGTTCTGAGCAGTCTTGTGAAAGACAAGTTAATTCTAAGGCTGCAAAGTGTTTCTACTGAAATCCTTAAGGGGAAAGTAGGAGAGACTAGGAATTTGCCTTGTACTTTGCAAGATGCAAACATGGGGGAAGCACTAGTTAAAATACAGTTCTACTATTATTAGTTCTACTTTATATATATATGTATACATAACTGGAGGTAGGGCTACAAGTGAGCAAAAATGGTCAAGGACAGTGTTGTTGCAAAGGGATTGAAACGAGCCCTGTATAACCTCAACTAAAGAGTACTTCTGAAGAGCTGCTTTCTAGGGTGAGGAAATACCAGTAATAATAGCAGTAGTAGAGCAAGAGGGGAAAAAATTGCTTTGTGAGGAGCAGATTAATATTTTTCAGGAGGTGACAAACCGACAGTAATTTTATATTGCAAAAAAGCCAGCAGATGATTCATGCATTTGAAGTGGTGCATCAGGAGCCACAGGAGCAGAGCATTTTGCAGGTTTTAGACAAAACTTCCTAAATATGTAGTTGAAATGACACATTGCTACTTGTGGGAGTTCAGTGACCAGCAAGATAGCTTCAAGTTGGAAATTCCCATTAGTCTGTCATAAATTTCAGTTATAGATAAGTCAATTTGACATTTTAATATTATGATATATTTGGTATTAATTTTTAATGTTTTATCACTTCAAAAGAGTTGACTTAGAGTTCTACACTCTGTCCTGTGCATTATATGCCCAAGTAGTGTGATTACAAGAATAGGCTCTTCTGGATTTAGTACACTCAAGACATCTCTTACTTATAACAAATTCCACATATGAGGGATGTTTATTTCCTTGGTAATTGCCTTTTTGCATCAACTCAGATATTGGGTATGAAATAAACAAGGAAATGTATATGTATGTTGTTCAGCCTTTACTTCAAACCTCATGGTCAGCAAGATTCCCAGGAGGTGGTGACTGCTTGGCACAATTTTGATAACCTTTTGTTAGGTATTGCTCTCCTGCCTTTC
The DNA here is from genome assembly GCA_013399695.1 of Formicarius rufipectus. Classification (NCBI taxonomy): domain Eukaryota; kingdom Metazoa; phylum Chordata; class Aves; order Passeriformes; family Formicariidae; genus Formicarius; species Formicarius rufipectus. The sequence continues at coordinate 343,357 of VXAU01000862.1, read as the reverse complement.
TGAAGGAGGCTATCAGGAACCCTAATTGGTTTTAGGAGTTTATTTGCTCTTAAGCAGAATGTGATTATTCTACATAGTCTAGCATCTAAATACTTTTTGATAACTGTGCTGATATATACCAAATCAGAAGAGCAATTTTTAGCGATTTCTGTCCTTTTTCTGTAACTACTACTGTAGTGCATAGCCAAGAAAAATGTAGGATTTTTTTTTTATCCTGCAAATCTTTTCAAAATAATAAGAGGGAAACTAATTTCATATAGCTGACTGAGGTTAGGAGCAGCACATACTTGATTAGTTCAGACCACACAAACTCTGGTTTGTCTTGGAGCTTTTAATTATAGATTCGTTCAGCATTGTACTTGAATTATAGTAGAACTGGAAACCTTAAAACTTTGTGTTACTAAAATTCATCCTCTTATTTCTTAAGAGAAGTCAAAGTGCTTAACATGAGTATCAGATTACATGACTGGAGCACAAGTTTGTTCTATTTTGTTAGTTGTACGTTTTGTTATATTGGAACTTGGACTTCGGAGGGGATGCGTTGTTCTTTTGGGGCTTTTTGGAACAGGAATTCATTTAAGGTGAGGAATAAAAGAAGAAATCAAGGACATGTGTATCTTACTCCTCTTGGTAGCTTAACTTCTGCGGAGTTCACTGGTGAATTTGGGGTTGTTGGAGGTGGTGGTTATCTGGTCAGATTAACCAAATCTTCACATTGCTTCTAAGCCCCATCCTGAAGAACAGAGACTTTCAGGGAAGGTTGCTCTGTAAGTCTCAAGAAGCCTTTGACAGACAGTAACCTTGTGTTGTCATTACTGTGGTTTGTGCAACATTATCGCTCACCATGTGTATGTATGTTTGGGTAGTGGAATGGTGGCTTCAGCAGCTAGACAAACATGGGTTTAGAAGCCAGTGCCAATGTGAAAGTAGACTAGATGTATTAGTGTATTTAGTTCTGTGCTACGTGTGCCTCACTACCAGTTCATGTCTGTGCTTATGTGCCTCCTGCCTGCCTGTGCCTCAGCCTCAAGAGTTTATTCCATAGGAAACCTTTTTACTTAAACCATATAGGCAGAGGAAGGATGAGGTTTTGTTGTTCTTGGGTGGAATTTTTTTGAGAGGATTTTTCTGCCCCACTCAGAGACAAGATTGGTCTGTGCAATACTCATAACAGTCTATTTTTGTGCTGCTAGACTGGCACATTGTTGGTTTTGGGGACCTCTGCACTTTCTAGATACGTCAGATAGAGTAGAGATTGTGTACCTTGAATGTTGGGTCTTCTACTATAAAGCTGTACTGAAAACCTGTGTGGTCTTGGGGCTTTTTGTGTTTGCATTAGTTTAATTGCTTCTCTGACCCTTCTTCCTCTGCTGGCCTTTCAAGCTCTGTGGGCTCTTAGCCTTACTGATATCTCTCCACAGGATCTTTGTACCAGGAAGCATCCAGGCTTGTCTGGAACTCCCCCAGCCATACTATCCAGTTATATCCAGCAGTTTCTCTGGCTTTTATACTACTCTTCTGGTTTTGTGATTTTAATTTCTGTAATTCACTTCCTTCTATTCTGTTAAGCTGTAGATGAGGAGTTCATTAGTTTGAGTTCTCTTTATAACACATCTGTTTCAGCATCAGACTGCTTTTTCTTTTCTTTTAGAGGTATTTAGTTGTCCTCTGACAAAGGGAAGTAATTTATAAATACCTTTCTAGACCAGTTCTTTTTTGCAGCTCTTCTGGTTATTTGATCACCTGTGTTAATTTTTTTTGGTTTCCTTTTATTTTTTCCCATTAAGTTACTTTTGCATACTGTATTTCTTCTCTAGTATCTTAGGCAGTTTCATCTAATTTAAGTCTTTATCATTTGCACTCAAAAATAGAATGTATTTTTTTGCCTTAACAGTATGCAAATTGTTTGATGCTACATTAATATTTCAGTCACTCTGTATCTGTCATGTAAAATCCAAAGTGGGGATCCATGAGTTAACACAGCAAGAGAGGTACTGAACAGAGTGCAGCTGTGTGACATTCCACTATTTTTTATTTCACTATGGCTAAGCAGGCTCTTGGAAATGGTCTGCAGGGTACCCTAACTGTGCATGTCAGAAACATGTTGAAATAAGCTATGGCTCTAAGGCCCTATTCCAGCCCATGCACACCAGCATTTCTTTTCTGTGAAAGCTAGAATGTAGGAAATGTTATCTGCACAGTCATGTCTTGTCCCTTTGTGGACTTGGAATATGGCACAGACACACCCTCAGTGGCACCCCTGCACCAGCATTTAGATGCATGTACTGATCCTCACTTGGGTTTTCATTTTTAGAGGGCTCGCTCTTTTCATTCAGTCTGAATTTCCAGACCTAGTTTTCCTAGATGCATACTTCCTTCAGACCCAATATATTTCAAAGATAATCCATTAAAAATCTCCATGGATATCTGCATTACGTCTTCTAAGAACTGAGCATAGTACTTACTGTTCTGGGAACTCTGGTGATTTGAGACTTCCAAGGTCAGTAAGATTTCTAAAGATAGGAAAATCCACAGTGGTTCACATCTTCACCTTATTTCTGTCAAATGTTCAGATGTTGACTGGGCTGCCTTATTTCTTGGTCTGGATTCTTTGTGGGTTTGATAAAAAAGATCTATGAGTTCCTGTGATGTCTTGAGTCAGAAAGGGATAATACTCATAGCTGAAAACAGGGCTGCTCTGATTGGTATTTATTTTTCTATTTATAGCTTACATATTTCCACTCTTTTTTTTAATCTTTTATTTTCCATACATATGTGAAGTTGTTCTCTGGGCACTCTAAGGGTTAAGGTGGTTTTGGGGTAATAATGCCACATGTTACATCGGGCAAGAGAGGCACTCTGGAGCAGGGCCTGTCAGAGGGGGAACTTAGTTCTAGATTGCTGAACTGTGAATGTGGCAGGAAATATTCTGGGCAGTCTGGCTTCCCTAGGCAGTATTTTCTAGGGTCCTCTCCTACTTTAAGGTACAGCAAATTCACTGAACACATGAACACATATGTGATCAGCTTCTACTGCTGGAATGTGCTAATTTAGGTCTGGTTGCATGGGAAGACTTGAACGCTAATTTATTTTGTTACAGACATGCCTAACCTGAAAGCCTGTTTGGGTTCAAAGTGACATCTAAACAAGCACTGGAGTCTGCTCCAAGTGAGGAAAGGTTAAGAAAACCTGGATTCCATCACTGGGACTGAACTCAAGACTGATACGTTTTCAACACTAGAAATTTTGCCAAGGATTGAAAAGCAGTCATGTCTCTGAAGGAGGTTAAAGCAGCTGTCTCCTGGATATTTCATGTTTGGTTTAGTCTTGGAGAGCTCCAGGTTCTTTTGCCAGTTCCTTTCAGTACATGAATTTTCCCCTACATTACACTTCCCTGTTTGTTTTGTAAGGACCATTACCATTGTAATGGTAATGACATGATACTATCCTATCTTCTTTGACCTGACAGTGAGTCCTCTTGTTTGCCCTTGACTATCACTGTCAGTCAAAAGTCCCTGACTTGTGTGCCTGTATAATTTTCCTGGAGCTGACTGACCTCTCCTAATTACTGTCATGTTTCATATCTTTTTTGTTTGTTTTCACTGTTTCATAATTGATTCTGGATGCTTGTATATCTACCATAGAATCGTAGAATGGTTTAGATTGGAAGGGACCTTAAAAATCATTTCATTACAACCCCCCACCCCTGCTATGGTCAGATTCACTATATATAGATTTATATATAAATATCCTTTATTCTGCTGGTTTGAATACCCTTTGCAGAGAATTGCTTGTTTTGTAAGCAGCTGTTTTGATTTGGTTTTTTATACATTCAGTACTCATAATTCTGCACTTGCAGTTTCAGACAGTCCTGAAATATCCTACTTAAGTACGATCTAGTAAATAAAATGCATCTCTTTCGCTGCTTGGTAAAATACCTTGGATATGGTCTTTTCAGGCCTTTTCCTATGAGCATGGCCTAGAACTTGATTACCAAATGGCACACAGGGTGAGATGGTATTGTTTACTTTGCCAGTTTACATTTGGGCTTGATTACTTGTCTTTAAACTATTTTGAGGTAAACCACAGGTGTCTGGACTGTAAAGTTAGCAGAAGGCACCTAATTCCTGAAAAGGTGTAATGGGTATGTGGTGCTACAGTCATTTTCAGAAACTTTATTGACATGCTAATAGCTGTCCTAGGTTGTAATCATGTTAGTCAGGGTAATATTGGATGTGGTAACATCCTGAATCTGTCAAATAGCAGCTGACAGTGTGTAGAAATCAATCACTAGATGTCTTTGTTCAAGTGATATATGAACTCTGTACCGTAATGAGAGTTGGCTTGAACTCCTGAATAAATGTGACCATACCAAAATCTAAAATGAAACAGACTGCCTTTTCCCAAGTAGTTTAACAAATGCTTTTGCTTATGAAATGACAGTGGCAATTGTAACCCTGCAGATTTAAGAATTTCTGGCTCACTGCCAGAGTGGAATGTAGTAGTGGCAAAAATAATTAAGCATTTCTGTAGCATTCTTCAGTGTTGGATCTGAAATTATTTAGAGGCAAGCTAATATCTTCATGGTCATTGTGCAATGTTCTCTAGGAAAACCCATCTTAAGCAGGGAAGTTGGAGCAGGTGACTTCATTGGTGGTCCCTCCCAACTTTAACCCTTCTGTGACTGTATTATCGTTTTCATTAAGTGGATAAGGAGACAAATTTAGTGATGGGTAGAATAGGCAGGGTGAAATAAGGGTAGTAGCACAGGTTTTTTTAGCAAAGGTTCTGGAGGAGTCAACAGGCTGCAAGTAACTGTGTGTATTGTGGCCACTTTCAAATCAGTATAAAAGCCTGAGTTTATGCTGTAATTTTTCCTGACTTCATTTGGAAAGGTTTGGAAAAAGACCATGAAATGCATGCTTATCAAAATGGTGGGGGTGGGTGCTTGTCTATAAGTGGAATTGCAAGCAGATACAGAAGTGATTTGGCTTTTGTTTCACTGCTAGGGCTGTTGTTCAACTGAGATGCGGGAATCAGACACTGAACCTGATGAAAATATAAGTAAACAGGGATAGTGAGCTTCCTGTGCCAAAAATGAGCATAAATTGGAAAGGCTGAACGTGGGTTAGAAAAATGAAAACTATGTACTTATACACACAGTGCTGTCAGTAACACAGAAGATGTTAAAAACAGAAAAAACCAAGATTGCTGTGTGAGGAAACACCACTGTCACATTAAATTGGGAAAGAATTTGGCTCATGATATTTAACATCACATCACTCATTTAGAGCCCTAAAAATAGTGTTTATAATAAAATCCCTGACACAGCCATGACTAGCGTGATGCAGATGGCCCCTTTCCTTTTTTAATTTGTGAACAAAGCTGTTCCTTTGAAGACAAGTATTTGTTTACAATTGTATATCAGTGCAGGAAATGGATCGATTAGATGTAACTTTTAAAGTTAATTGAGTGCCGCTACTAAAACCACCTGATGGGGTGCTGGTGCCAGCAATGCCAGCTGAGAAATCTCATTGTTGTTGCTGTGGCAAAGGCAGAGACATGATGGGAAATGTTATTTTTGGCACTCAAAAGATTAAAAATTTTAAATATTTATTGAGTCTTATCTAAAATACTGATTGATTTTTAGTGCCTTGAATTGAGGCAGAGATGTGTGAATCCCTAGAGCATTATGACCATACCCATCTGAATTAATCTGAGCCATTAACGTGGAATTGGTGCTCTAAATTTTCCTGTAGCTATATCCTTCTTTCCACGCTGCATTGCCTTTATTTTTTTTCTCTTGGATTGTTTCATTAACGATCTGAAATGTAATAACAGCATGGGGAAAAAAAGTCATCCCTCTTTGAAATATGTGTCTTCAGAGCTGTAGTTATTTTTTCACTCCACTCCCCACTGCACAGGTTTATAATCCTTTTTGCCTGTGCAAAAGCAGAGTGACTTCATTAGCGTGGTGCTGCCTTGTTGATGTACTGAGTTTAGCAATCTCTTATTATTCAACAATTCTGCCCTACTGATTTAAGGTTGTTTTGGAAGGGGGAGGAACGGGGCTTAATGCAAATATTCTGGATTTTCTTTTCCCTGGCAAATTCGTGGCCTGTTTTGAGTCTGGAGAAGCTATTGGATGCATTTGTTGGTGTTGCAAACGCACATTTTTTCTGGCAGTTGCAAAATAACTCTGGCTTTTGATGACTGTAATGAGGTCTTTGATAATGCTTCTGCTCCCTGTAGCAAATAGGCTTATTGTGGGAGCCGGGAACCATTTCAGAAAGCCCCAATTTCAGAGCTGAAAGAGAAACAGGAGAGTACAACCTCTAAGTAAAGACTCCTATCTCACCTAATCTTGAATCTTGCAGGGGACCCCTTGAGGCTACAAGTGAGGTCAAAACTGTTTGGTGTGGCTAATGTTTATCAGCCAGTATTAAAAAAAAATACACTCATCCTCTGATACATTTTCATGTTGCTGTCAGGCTTGTGGTAGGAGCATGAATGAACTTGGGACATAGTTTAAGGGCAGAGCAGGCAGGTAGGAAAACTCTCCAGGTCAGTTACTTTAAAAATAAGTCTCAAATTCAGTCGGCTTGTGAGCCTAGGGCAAGCTTAATTAAATTTAAAGGAAAGCAAAAATAAGAATTTAAAATGCTGGTTTAGTTATCATAAACCTGAGTAAGCCAAATTCTGGATTACTCAATTATATATGGTTGTGGGATTTGTTTTGTGAGCCTTGTACTGCACAGTACAGATTCTCACATCCTTCTCTTCCACTGTGCATCTGTGTCAGTCTCTGAAGAAGGAGGGGAAGGAATTTCTGGTTATAGTTTGGGGGCCAAGAATGGGCTCTGTGTCATCTTCTTCCATATAAGCTGGTCCCAGACGTGCTGAAAAGTATTTGTAAGGAGGAGGTGGTACAATAATACTCTTTTGAATATTTACCTGAGTCTGTATCTGTGCAGCAGTGTTCATGGCCTTGGAAAAGGGGATAGTTCTGTGGGAGGGATTGCAAAGCCCCACTTTGCAGTTCAAATTAATATGGAGGTGGAAACGGGCCACAGTGTGTGGTTTTGTGGGCTGAAAGCTTGCCACTTCTGAAGGAGCTGAACCCTACAGCCTGGTACTCTGGTATTGGTTTTCCTCTGTTAAAAATGTTCTTTATGGAGCTCTGCATAACACGCCTGCATGGAGTTTTTTGTTGAAATACGCATTGCTTTATCATCAGTTTAGTTTACTTGTCTTTAAGCAAAACCAAAAGCTTTGAAGAATGCCTGCAATGGATTTATCTTTGAGGCTGGTGGCTGCCTTGCCTCCCTGTGAGAGAAGTTGGTCAAATTCCAGCTCCTTTGTGCACAGGTCCTCAGTTTCTCACATCTGAGAGTAAGGGATAAAGGAGTAGTGTGAAATTATGCCACATAGTCACAATTTTGAGACAGTGGGGTTATTCACTATGTGTGCTAGGTACTCATGCAGAAGATCTTATGCTGACTAGGTGCAGTGGAAGAAATGCATCAGATGCTTTTTGTCAGCATCTACCTGTGGAAACCAGCATCCCTGATAATGGCTGGTAACTGTCCCAGAGAGCTATTAACTCTGTTCGTGTTCTCGAGTCAGGCTTTCCATCAGTCTGGGTCTCAGTGTCACTACATGAAAGATAAACACAATTATGAGACTTAATGAGACAAAGTTTAATGTGAGAGTAATGGAAGAGTGGCTTCTAGAAGGTAGAGTAAGCAGGGGGAATCTGGGAGATTTAAGAGTGAGAAGCTGGGTAGGGGTCACTGCAGTGGCAAGGGGATTGGGCCTCTCAATGTTACATGTCCTCTCAGTTTTGTCCAGTTGATTTCATGATAGAGAAAAAATGTTTTATCCCCACAGCTCCGTATCTCCTTTATCTGCAGCCTCCATCTGAAACAATCTAAATAGTGGTTCTTTGGTCCCACTGTGGGTATGTCGCCTACAGTCTTGGCTGTGGCAATGCCCGGTGGTAGAAGATTAGGAAGAGTATGAGAATAGAAACAGATATAATGGTATTTTTGTGATGTAGTCTCCTAACTCTAAGCAGCTCAGGAATTTTGACACCCAGAAATAATACTGTTGTTTTTGCTAAACCTCAGTGGGATTTTCTTCCAGGAAGCAGTGTAATTTTAAATTCAAATTAAGGGTTTCAAGTACTGTGATCACTCTCTGGTCCACAGAAACCTGCATGAATCATATGCTGTATAGCTGAAAGTATATTACTTCTAAATGATTTTGAGTCTGACAGTGACTGTCCTATCTGGTGTCCCCGGTTGTGGTACTGGAAGAAGAAAGGAACATTACTCTTTTTCCTGCTTTCTGCCATTCTTGCCTTTACAAGACTTTATATAGTCTCTCCTCCAGTGAAAGTCATCATTATTCATAGTGAACCCAAGCCATAGTATGATTATTTTTGTTGCCTTTCTTCTCAATCTTTTCTAATTCTCTATTGTCCTTTTTGGAATGAAGACAATATGTAGATGAAGCACAGTTGGTTGTTGGTTTGTTTTTTTTTTGTAGCAGCAAAATATTTAGATATCTTCAATCCCATTCCTAGTAAGTACTAACACTAGATTTATTTGGGATTTTTTGACTGCTGGATAACAGGATTGCATCCTTAGACCTTCAGCTGGCTATTAGTTATATCATTTTGCTGAAACACATTGAATTTTATTTTATTGCACAAAAAATTGCACACTTTGATGTTCTTTCTTGGTCATTTTGGGTTATTTTATAGACTCTCCAAAGAAAACAATATTCTCTCACAGCGTTGCCTTGATATTTACCCTTTTCCTAGACCATCTTCTATTATCCTGTTGGGCACAGATCATAGCACAGCCTTCTCTGGAACTCCCCTGATGATCTGTCTCCATTATGAATACAGTATTTTCAGTCCTGCTCTTGGCTTTGTGTTATCTAACTGGCTACTCTGCTGCGCAGGGACCTTTCCCACTTATGCTGTGGTACCTTATTTTCTAATGCTGTGATAAAGGATTTGATCAAGCTGGACCGAGAAGAAATTGTAAATCTCTATAAACAGAGACCATCCAGTGAGGAAGTCTGACTTAGGCAAAGAGTCAGTGTGCTCTGCCCAGAATTGGGTGGTGTGGGCACAGCAACAGGGTGATGCTCCTGGTATTCTGCCTCCCAAGCAAAGTAGCTGGTGGAAGTGGCCTCACCTCACCTTGGCCCAAAACTGAGGTGATATAGGGAAAGCTGTCTTAATTGTTATAGGTGTTGGTTTTCCATACCTACATGTCATGATTTAACCCTAGTCAGGAGCCAAGCACCACACAGCCACTCACTCTTCCAACCAACTGGATCAGGGAGAGGATCAGAAGGACAAAAGGTGGAAAACTCATGGGTTGAGATCAAGACAGTTTAATAGGGAAAACAAATGCCACGCACACTGGCAAAGCTAAGGAAGGAGTTAATTCACCCCTTCCCATGGGCAGCCAGGTGCCATCCCTAGCAGAGCAGGGCCCGGTCATGTATAACAGTGACTTGGCAAGACAAATGCCATCTCTCCAAATATCCCCACCTTCTTCCTTCTTCCCTCCACGTTATGAGCTGAGCGTGGTGTCATGGTGTGGAATATTTCTTTGGTCAGTTGGGTCACTTGTCCTGGCTGTGTCTCCTCCCAACTTCCCATGCACCCCCAATTTCCTCACCAGCATGGCAGTAGGGAAAGCAGAAAAGGACATGGCTCTGTGTAAGCCCTACTCAGCCATAGCAAACACATCTCTATATGATCAATCCTGTGTTCAGCACAAATCCAAAGCACAGACCAATCCTTGCCACTGTGAAGAAAATTAGGTCTACCTCAGTCAAAACCAGCACACCACAGTGTGAGAAATAACATTTTCTACCTCACAGACAAGGTATAGTGCTGAAATTAGTAAGCAGCATAGTTCTTGCTGGAGAGCCCTGAATAAAGGAACTGGGAAATGCAAAACATTTTAAATATTTAATGTATTTCTACTTGAGCATCAGTGTGACCCATGCTCCAAAGTCCCATAAGTGTTCTTGAAAAATACTGCAGTCATTGATAAGCAGCTTGCAGTGTGATTGCTGGCGAGATGTGTACACAGGGAGGAGGGGGAGGTACCCACTGTGGGCCGAGGTAAACCTCCAGTGTCCCCAACAGCAGTAAACAATAGTTTAAATTAAAACATTGCTATCAATCTTTTTAAAAACGCTGGTTGTCTGTTACTCAAAGACTTGAGGACTTTGGGATTTGTTTCCAATGTCACTGGTATGGCTTTGAAAAATCTCAATACTTCTACCCTTTTCATGTTAATTCTAAAAGTACTGATCTTCATCTGCTGTACCTTGCAGGCTTTAAGCAGAATATCAGTACACCTTTTCTAGTGGTTAGACGGAAATATTTAAAAACTGTTCCTGATGATATGCAGCTGATGGGAGTTTAAAGAGTAGCCGTATGGGAGTGTTTCTTTTAAAACTACACACAACATGGCATTGTAAGATTCTTGCATACAGAAGAAAATAAACTAGGTCAGTACAGGTCAAACTTCAGTCTTCCAGTGTGAAAAGCATCTATTTTAAGTGGAAGATGAGAAATGATATAGTAACTGTTACTCTGAAGTGAAAAATGGTGCTGTTTATATATTTAATTGGTCAGGGTTTGCAATGGGGCTTTGAATTCTGCTGCTGTCAGATCTTGTACTGCTGCTGTCCATCATGGGTTTTCTCTTCCTTGAAAGACTTGTGGTAAATTTATTTTGGATAGTTTCTTAACAGGTGTTTCCTCGATGTGGCGAGTGCTTTAAATGAGAGCCGTGCTCCATGTCCGGAGTTCTCAGCTGAAATCACACGCAGCCTGACACGGGCGCTGGTGTGTTTACTCATGTGTGGCCACGCTGACAGCAGGCTCTGGTGGGTCCCCACTGCCCAGCCTGGACACAGAGAAGATGTTGGGGATTAGGGGGAAGGATCCGGGGAGGCTTTTGCGCTGCGTGTTGGCGGAAGTCATCCATTGTGGAGACGCAGACAGGGCTGCTGGACCTGTGCTGAGGAGTCACCCAAAATGGGTCTCTTGAGTGTCTGAATCAAAACCAAATGTTTTTCCTAGTACCTTTTAATTAAAGGGAAAGCATAAATCAATACCAAAAAACTAAAGTTAGTGCACCGAGTGGTAATGTATTTCTGCAGCATTCTTTCCAGCAAAGAAGCCAGCAATACAGGTGTCTTAAAGGCGCTGTGGGTGGAAAGGCTGCCCGGTCTGTCCCGCTGGGCAGGGTGGTGAGGCAGGAGGTGGCCGGTTGGCCACAGAGCCTCTGCACCTTGGACTAGCCCTTGGGGTCAGTTTGTCACTTTGTCAGTGTTTTATGGTAAAGAGAATATTTCCTGTGGGACTCCCTGTCTTCAGCTGTTAGCTAAGTTGCTGGCTCTTGTGTTTGGAATGCTGTGTGCTCAGAAATCAGCCATCTGTGGAAACACAGGGGTAAGCACAAGGCAGCCAAGACTGAGCAGTGCAGATCTGCACCAAATATTGCACCATGTTCCTGGAAGTCTTGTCAGGCATGTCTGTGGGGTGGGAAACTAACTTCTGACTGCAATTCATTTATTTAGAGATTCATAGCAGGTAGCTGTGATTTGTGGTGTGGAAAAGAGACTTTATGTAAATCATTTCTATATTGTGATGCTATTATGAAGGCTCCAGTGAAGGGAGGATGAGAGAAAGAGGGTGCATCTCCAGGCTTTTGCAAGAGAGTGTGGTGGGAGTCATTGTAGACGTACTTTGTACATGGAAATGCAAAGCACAGAGACATGGTAGAAGAGATCATATGTGCTCAAGCAATGACATAAATTGCTATGAAAATGAAGGAAAGGAGCAAGGTTTTATGGGACGAAGTACATCTTTGGGTGAGCCTTCATTGATCTGAGTTGAACTGAAGTCATGCTAAAATAACTCCAAGTCTTTTAGGTCATCAAGGAGAGACAATAATGACAGTAGAGGAGACTTTGAGCTAGCTGCATTCAGAATATACTTTAAGAATTTAACCACTGAGTGAAGATACAATCCCAGGTGAATATGTAGTGACTGAACTAGTAAGTTACTCTTCCTGGAGAAATACAATGTGGGGAAGTAATCAGTTACCAGATAAGAGTCAACAGTTGCTGTGATAGCATAAGAACAGATAAAGATATCTAAACTTGAGTTTAAAGGCCATAGTTTTTCAGAATTCAGAACTTCCTCTATCTATGGTCCTCCTACTTTCAGCTGCTGTTGACTTTGGTAAGAATTTAACCTGCTCATTGATTTGTAAACCTATGCTCCAGTTTGAAAAGATCTTCCCTGAGCTTTGCAGTTACCAGATCTAATTCTTGCTATATGATTATTAGCCATTTTCTGAAATTCTTTAGCTATTACAGAATCTATGGGATGCAAGACACAGGGAATAGTGTTATCCTGGTTAATTTGATCTCAGGTCATATCAGGAAATAAGTTAACAACAGAGCATCAACAACAGTGTTGGCCATTTGTGGGTTTCAATGCTGTGATTCACTGCCAGCAGCAAATGTATAGCTTGGCAGTACTCTCTCCCAACAAGCTGTCTGTAAGAGTAGGTGTCTGCCCACCCCATCTAAATTGCTACATCAGGACTCTGGAGAGCAGCAGTCTTTCTAAAATCAGTTTATATGCTAGATTTGGGGGCAACATTCTGAATCTAGTTTGAACTAATACTGGTAGAAGTGTTGCCACTGGGTATTCCAGGTCTTCGTGTGCGCTGTAGGACTTTAGTTGTGGTCAGCAGCTTCGGTCAGGAGATAGAATTGTTTAGATGGCTTAGACAAGTTTGTAGATATCTGGTTATACTCAGCATAAGTATTTAACAGTGTAGTTAATGTGGTTTATGTTGTTGAGATTTTTTTTTTTTTAATCCACTCCCTTAAGATGGTCTATAAAAGCACAAAAAAGCTTAGCAGAAAGATAGTCAATGGCAAAACAAGTAGTAAAGGAATAAAAGGACGTTTCAAAGACTAAAAGTTAGTAAAACAATCGTGTGAGATGCAGAAGTGCTATTTGATACTAGTATTAAAAAAGCTACTTTTTCAGTATAGTATTTGTTTAAAAACTTACTTTCAAAATGCTCCAAGGTTGATTTTATCTTCTTTGTTTTCTGAGGTTAGGACATATGTCCAAATTCATACCATGAAGCCATGGCAGAGGTATAATAAGACCAGGGTTTCTCAAAGTGATCTTTCTGCTCATGGCCGAGCATCTTTTACTTAAGAATGCTACTTTGCTAATACTGAGGAGGAGGGAGTATCATGAAACAAATCTGTTTTATGTGAGGAATTCAGTGCTGTTGCAGTAGCACAACTGGAAGACTTCAACACACAAAGCCATGAAATTTGGAGGTTCTGACTCTTTGTAGGTGTAACTTGGCAAGTTGTACAAATATCTTCACTGGCAAGCAGCAACTTCTGCTAAACATAATTACTCTCTTGGAGTTTTAAATTCCAAAGGTGGATTCTGTAAAATTGAACTCTTTTCCCCCTGCAGCTTTCATGATAAAGGCAGTTATTAAATAAGGGCAGCTATTATTCAAGCCTGGTTGCTCTTAAAACCTTCACAGAAAGTTGCAGGCAGCAAACCAGAGTGGTTACATGCTGAACATTACTTCAAGATGAAAACTACAATGTAAAGCATTAATTTCTTTTTATATGCAGAGTAGGAGTTTATAGTAAAGTGCCTGAAGAAGTGAACAAGACGAACTGTTATACTGTCAGGTCTGTCAGAGTTAGTGTTTCATATTTACTTTGTTCTTTCTATTCATACCTTTTTTGGCATGAGAGGGAAGGAGAGAAAAAACACAAAGATTCTTTAAAAATAAGTGTCTCTAAGAGTGACTTTGCTTTCATACTGGGAAGCACACTTTCCTATGTGTTCTGCCATGGCTCAGTGAAATTACTGCACCATGGCAGGTCACTGCCCACCAGCAATTAGCTACCCATGGGCCTGCTCTTCCACGTTTTCAAGGCTGAGTTCCTATAAAAGACGATTATACTGTGTTGCACAACTGTCCAGTTGTCAGAAAACTCAAACTATCTTATGATTCATAGTAGTATCAAGCTGAAGGCAAGTGAGGAAAATTAAATCTTGACATAAACAGTGTCAGGGGTTGGGGTTTTTTTTCCTAAGTTGTTCATAGTCTACAAGGACGTGTAAACAAAGGAATTATTTTTATTCAAATATTTTCATTTGTGCTGGGAGAGCTGAGACTAATACAAAATGATATATTAATTTTTTTTTTAACTAGGAAGAATTAGTATCTCATGCCATTTAAATAGAGGTTTATTGAGTTGTTTCATCTATTTTAAAGAGCAGGTTTTTCAGTTAACGATATCTGTGTTTTCTAGTAAAATTTCAGAGATCCACTTATCCGTTTACATAGAGCATGATTTTACTACTGACTTTTAACCAACAGTCTTCTCCAAATGATTTTGAGGAAACATTAATTTGTATTTTTCTGTTGAACTTACTGTAACTAATAACGAAAAAAAATGATAGGCTGCATGAAATTGCATCAGAGTTTACACTGCTAGTGAACCATAAAATCAAATTAAAGCACTATCTGATTAATTTTCTTAATTTTTTTGCTATGAGAGTAATACTGGAAAGTAGCATGGACAGGCTCCTTGTTTAATTGGTACTGTTGTATACTAATTAGGTAATGAGATATAGAAATTTCTTCCTTAAGCAAGGCTACATACGTAGAATATGTTCATAGTTAACATAAAACAGAGTTTGTTAACATCCTTTGGGATGGAATTGGCTGATGATATTATTCATTTATCTATCAAATACTAATTTCTGTAAATTTCATTAAGAAAATAAAAATAAGTTGCTAACTTGCTATGTTTCTCCATTATGGAATAAGAATTCCTGACAAGAAAATAAAAAGATGTAGAAGATCTGAGGATTGCAGTGTGCTCTTACAGTGTTACAGTTCTAACTAGTCTTTTGAGAATCATGGCTATGTTTGTCAAGTTAGCTTTGGTGAATTTTTTCTTGCCCTTGAAGATACTAATTTATTTAGTACTTTTGTATTGCTAACTCCTGGAATTTTCTGATAATTAAATAACGTAAAGCAAGTGATCTGTGTTTTTTGAATTACCGTTGTATTTTTCTGGGTCTTCTGCACTTTAGTTTGCATTTTCCTGCTTTCACTTATCCATCGTAACCTCTAGTTTCTGTAATGTAAAGCTTCTTGCATGAGACCTATCTCTCAAAATACCTTGCGCTTTACTAGGAATGTCAAATATATGCCTTTATGATATTGTGTTGGCATTTTTCTTTTTGCTCAAAGTACTGCTACTGTTGTCCCTCCCTACATTTATATCCAGATGCTACATTAAAATTACCAATAAGCTGGATAACCGTGTCATGCAAGTTAGTCAGTGGAGAGGTTTCTTACTCTAGGCTTCCATATTTCTTTGACTGGCAAAATTAAGGGAAAGGGGTAAAATACTTGGGTGAGGTGTCTGACTTCTGGTTTTGTTTTTTTTTTTTTTTTTTTTTGTTCTTTCCTCCTCCTACTGCTCTCAGGAGGATATGGCTGCACGAGCAGACACTGGGAGAGAGGAAATAGGTTTGAGACTGGACCAATGTATCATTGTGTTAAATCCAGCCAGCCAGTGAGGTCATTGTTTTCATCTGAGTTATTTTAGAATGAAAACTCTTACGTTATGGAAAATATTGCACATCTTTATTTCAGACATGGAAATACCCAGGTAGCCTTTCAGTGGAAGGGCTCCGCTGATTTCATCTGAGGTACTCCTGACTCCCAGTGGTGTAAGCAGGAGGGGAGATCAAATTTTTCTGCCTCATTTTTTAACACTTTGCCACTTACCCAAAAGAGTTACTCTTCAGGCAGTTTTCCAGCCTAGACACTTGCTGAGGAGGGAGCTGGTAAATCTGTTGATCACACCTTTCAGCCCTGAACCTGGTAAATCTGTCCAGCCTAGAGCTGGCTACAGTTATGTTGCAAGGAAAAGTCCTTAAGCACCAACTCATGTTGAAGGTCGACTGTGTTCCAGTGTGCACGGGGAAAATCCTTGAGACTGCATTCCTGGATATTGGTTATATTTCATATTTGGGCTCCAAGAGGTTTGTTCTCTGTGTAGTGTGATTTGAGAGACTTGGACAATCTGCCCAGCTCTGCAGTTGAGTTGTGTGACCATGAGCTAGCCCTGACATCTCTTTGCACTTGGGTTTTAATATATATAATCTTTAACATGAGTCTGATATTTGTAGCACTTTGAGGGTTTTTGAGGCTTAAGAGCACTTAGAACATGCAGAGCATGCACGGTGCAATTTTCTAGAGGAAAACAGAGGTGGATAATGGCCTACAGACTATAAATATATATTTGCTGGGGAGCTTGCAGAGTGATATTATTCATAACCTGTGATAGGTTTTTTTCATGTGTGGAATGTTTCTACTGAGGTTACAGTTCAAGTCTGCCTATGCAAGCATTTAAAAAAAAAAAAAAAAACCAAAAAAAACCTGCAGCAGTGTCATCTGAGCTGTAACAACACTAGAAGTGCAACAGTTTAAAGATTGGGGTAGAGTGTGTTTTACTTTCTACTGAAAATACTTCCTAGACCTTTAAAGCAGTGTCTGAATTAGCCTGATTGAATCAATAGAGCAACTGAAAGACCATCTTTCACAGGACTCTGGAAGTTTCTTGAGCATTGCTTTAATCTGTCTCATTGCTAATGCTTGAGCTTCTCAAGAATATTTGTCTATACGCCATGCCTTCAGGTGAAGCAGGGGAAGTTAAATATGGGGGGATTGTTTGCTCAAGCTAGCAGCACCAGTGGGAAAGTGTCTGTGACCGAGGCCCAAGGAGCAGCACTTCAGATGAATGGGCTGGGGCAGGCTTTGAAGAAAATTGTCCTCATTGACTGAGTAACAGACTTGCTTCCAAGTGACTTGCCTAACATGGGATGGGAGCTGAGTGACCAACTGGGTCCCCTGCCCCCTCAAGTGGTGTGCCCAGACCAAGTCACTGGTCTAGAAGTGATGGAGGAGAGCTACTGGCAGAGATGTCTACCTCGTGTATCTCAGCTGGCTGCTTTGAGGTGGGGTTAGCTGCTGCTGGGGCTGTGCTGCTTTCTGCTTTAGGTGCCGAGGCAGTGCAGATGGAGCAGCAGGGCCAAGGCTCCCAGAGCTGTGCTTGCAGCTCCAACCACGTGTCTCAGCACCTGCCTCCTTCAGTGTCTTGGAATGAAGGGTATCTCAGTGATGGCATTGAGTATTCCTTGAGCTGTTACCATATGTGAATCCCTCACAATAGTCATGTGGACATTTTTTCCTATACTTTTCCTTTCCCAAAAGCTGCTAAAGGCAGAGCCATGGTATCATCCACATATGATAGACCATCACCTGACTGTAGGTTGGACTTGAATCCCTAGTTTATAAAGCTGGCATTGCACAAATATGAAACCATAACTGAGTGACCTGTCTGTGTCTCATGGAGAGAGCTGTGATCACGCTCCAGGCACGTTTCCAGTAATACTTTTGATTGTGCTGTAAATAAAAAGCCAGCTGTTTCCATCATGGTCTTAAGCTTTTGCTGCTCATTTTTTGTCAGAGTTAAGATGCATGGATGTATGAAGAAATGAAGTAATAAAAAACCTTTGTTATTCAAAATAGGAATTTAAATTTCGTCTCACTTTTCTAGAATGATGCAAGATGATTGAGGTCCTTGTTTTATTTATCTTAATCATTCAGTGGTTCCCAGTTGTCTAACCATGCTGTGATAAGACTACCAAAACAGTCTGGCTGTTGGTTTCCCACCCCAGGCACTTTGGGCTTTGTTCTCCTTGGAATTTGCTGAAAATAGTGGCACCACCTATTGGTGAAACAGTACAGCTAGGAATGATGCTTATTTGCGTACTAAGGAAAAACGGTAAAATGGAGAAAAGAGTTTGAAATTTATTCCATACCGCAACTTAAGATTTGTTTAAAAACAATCTATTCTCTGTTGGATATACTTGTGTGTAAAATGTCCTTGAGTTAAAATAAGCTAATAAAACCTCTAAAAAAACCCTCAATAAACAAAAAGGCACTCCTTAACTTAGGCTTTCTAAAATAAAAGTAGAGAAATCTTCCTGGTCATTCTGAATGTCCAGTATCATCACTTTTTTACTGTGTTTATGAGAGGAAGAACAACTGAAGCTAAGTTGTGGGGTTTTTTTTCTCCTTTCTTTTCTTGTTACCTTTCTTTCTTTTTAACAAATGTTATCAGTTCTCTAAAATGAGTTGTCTATGGCAAATTAATTAGTGCTTGAAAGGCAGTCTACTGGTGGAAGCCGTTTAAGTTGCAATATTCTCTACAGAAGGACTTGCATTTACTCTCAAGTGGTTTTGGGGGGAGTGCCATGTGAATAATGATCTCTGGTAGTTAGATTTGGTTGGGATAGTCTCTAATGTTTACATCAGTAGACGGAATAAAAATTACTTAGTTGCACATTGTGATGAGAGAGCTGGTCAAAATTCTGAATTTGTTTTAAAAACAACCTGTTTCTACTCCTGCTTCCTTCCTGTGTTTTTTTTTTTACCAAAAAAAAAAAAAGTGATGATTTGTGTTTGGTAGCTCTGCTTTTTTTTGCTGGCAGGGAATAACTGATAGCTGAGGAGTGTTATTCACTGGGACTGGGTATAAAAACGCCCTGTTTCACTGAGGATGTATTGCAGTATTGTCTTCACTGCTGTTGTGAATAGCTGAGCAACTGGACTGGAGCACAGCAACAGCTGGGAAGCCCATGAAAAACTTTGTCAGGTTATGTGGGTGTTCTTACTGTAGCTTCTGTTCATAACCTAGCTCTCTATCCTACAAGCTGGAGACTATCCTGACAGTGCTGTCTATGAATGTCCCCAGAATGTGCTAGGCGATTTCCAGTGAATCCTCTGCTGAGGAGCCCCCATCCCGTAAGCAGATGGTACCAGAGAAGAGGCTGAGCCTGCAGGACGAACTAGTTCACTGTTAAGCGGTGTAGAAGTCACATAACTCCAAGAGGAAACTAGAGATGAGCAGGAAAGAAACCTTCCAGATGAGCTCAGGAATGGAGGAAAATCTTGATGAGGATTACATGGAAAAAGGATTGCCAGTAGTAAAGTGAGCGCCTGGCAGGGTTCAGATGAGATGAATAGTTTTACTGTTACGGTGAAGTTTTTTGAAGAATAATACTTGAGTAAAATACATAATTGCAGGCAAAAAAGTATTTGGCTTTGAGTTTTTTTAGTGTGAGACACGTCCAAATTCATAGCCATTGATTGAGATGTCAACATTTATAATAACAATAATGGCATTTAAACTTACATTGAGCACATACTCAGATTGTTGTGCACTTTGAAAGTGTGTCAAGTTGCTTTCAGCTAGAAAAGCAAGAAGTGGAACGTAAAGTATTTCAAGCAAAAATAGCAGAAAATGCATATAGAATACTATGGCCCTTTTTTAGTCTTTATTAGCAAAGACAGTGGAAAGATGGTCAGTGGAAATGCTGATGTGGTTCTGTGACTGCTAGCACTTGCAGGATCACAGACAAAGAGTAAAGGATGAGGATAAATCTCATTAAGTTTTGCCACTGTTACTACAGTTCAGCTTTTTAACTAACAATAAAATTATGAATTCCCTCTTATTCCCGCACATCCTTTTCTTTAAATAAGCATAGATCAAAACTGCCTGTGTGTTTCTGGCATTCTCATGTGAATGCAGGCATGAGGGCTCCCAAATAACTGAGAGCTGATTTTGGGACTGGAATGTGTTTACTTACTGTCTGTGTGGGTGGCAAAGTGTCCATAAATGTTTTAGCACAGTCTAGCTTGCTCTTGGTTTCAGTACAAGATTTACCACTGATCTGTCAGTCCAGCAATGGCATGGAGGATTTAACATGTAAACAGAAAAAACACGTTTGGAAGTACTCACTACTGGGCAATCTAAGGGCAAATTGCTGCTAAACGTTACTGATTGTTAGGTGAACAACTTCAAGCAGCAATCAACACTGGGAGAAGATGCTGGGTGCTACTCTGAATGTCCTGGCAAGGTGCTGTAATGGCTTTTGTCAGTTTAAAAGTCACACTGTAGTGAATGGCAGAAGTCTTCTCTTGTCATCAGTCATGTTTGTCTTACAAAGGATATAATTGCAGATTTGGTCTTCTTACAGTGTTTTTCAAAGGCTAGTGGGTGTTTTGTGTAGTTCCATGTTCTGCAGCTCATCTTTGTGTTTATCTGTGCGATGCCCTGACACTTGAGCACTGCAGGCTTGCAGTGCACAGTAGTGAGGCAAAGCTGAGCCAGCCAAGCCTGCCCACCGCTGAGGCAGCTGTTATGGTTTGGTGTCCATGGGTATGGGCCTCCCTGCCTTTGGCAGCATTGCACGTGAGTGTCAGTAGATATGCATATGGGGCATCCAGAATATTGGGAAGTAAAGGTTTTGGGAGCAGTATGGCAGTGTCCATAGCTGGCAAGAGAGCAAAATCTGTCTAGATGCTGGAAATGCTGTTGAAACCTTTCAGCTTCTGTTGCAGTTGTGTGTTGTACCCAAGAAAAAACAGAAAAAAAAAAAAAAAACCAAAAAACCAAAAAAACAACCTTTTCTGTTTCTAATGTACTGGAGAGCTTAATTATTCAGATGGGAAGTGTGTGTTGCATATAGGTGGTGGTGAGATTGTCTCAAGTCTTCCAAACCTGGGCCTTAATCACTGTTAATTTATCTGCAAAAGATTCTAATGATCTAAAGTAGCCTTTCTGTAAACAGTGCTGTATTTCAACTTTGTTCTGTAGCTGTGTGTATGCTGACATATGTAGCGTTTCCAGATATCTTCCCTCTCAAATCCCACCAAGCTTTTCAAGCATGACAACAATGAGAAAAACGCAAAGATAAACTTTGAGCTCTTTGTTTGTAAAAAAAGCCATTTGTGGGACAGGAGTGAATCTTTCCCATCCTGGGTTTCAGGCAGCAGTAGTCTGAGCAGGAAGTGCTGTATTTAAGTGGAATATGACAGAAACATTTTAGTGAGAAATATATTTTTTCATGTTAGTTTGATCCTGCTCAGAGATCTAGGACACTGGGGAGAGAGAGAGAGAGAGTAAGCAAAAGGCACAAAAGACAGTTAAAAGGGCAAGGTAAATGCACTTATGGTGCTCTTCTCCATAACTTAAAATGTGTCTACCTGGATCCACAACTTAATTGGGAGATTTGGTCAAAACGCTTTTCAGAATTTTTTTCAAAAATTTCTAGGGAATTTGAGGTCATAAGGAATCATTGGAGTGAACAATGCCATTGCTGTTTGGTAATTAAAGGCCTAACTTCTGTTAAGAGTTGATGAGGCTTTCTCCCACCCCTAGATTTCAACATCACCCAGACCATGGAAGCAGTACCTGTCTGATGTCATCACTCTACCTTTTTGCTTGTAAACAATCACTTAACATGTAATAGTTTGGAAATATTCATGATTTGTTTGTTTTATTCACAGGCTGGAATGGTGTTAAGATGTGGATACTTCTGGTTTGGCTTGTTTCTCGTGCCCACTGCGTGCCTTGTTAAAGATGTGGCATGGACAGCGTAAGTCCCAGACCAGTCCTCTTGGTGTTACAGGAATTATTCTGTATGCACATGTTGTCCAGTATTGTTCTGTAAAGATCTCCGAAGTCTTTCAGTGAATGCAGAATGGAGATACTCCTTTGGAAGGGAAAAAAAGAAAGTGAAGTGGGAATGATTTCTCACCTGCCAATGCAATGAGCAATGTGAGAGAATGAATAGTTAGCCCTGAATCTGAAGGAGGAAGCCTTGTCTGAGTAAAGAGGGTGTGTTGCCTTATGATTTTTTTGTGTTGTCTGTCCTTTAGTCAAGGGCAGATTTAAACTGGACATGAGAGACTTTCTATTCCCCAAAAGGAGCAAATAATTTGTTCAATCTGACTAATCTTAGGTAGAAAGTATAAAAGGGTAGCACTCTAATCCATACTTAGTAAACTCTCAGTTATTTTAGGTTCTCCTTCAGCAGCAGGTCTTCCAAAACTTAACTGAAACAACAATGCTCTGTGCTTTGTCTGAAGTGAAGTCTCCCTGCCCAGAGAGAAGGAACAAACCTGTGAAATACAAGCCTGTGGAATCCCCTTCTCTCAAAAATTGGTAGTTTCAAAGCGTTGCTAAAGGCAGGCAATTTCAAGAACTTGGATTTGAAGGGAAACAACCTTCTCTACCACTGCAATTTGAAATGCAGAAGTATAATTTTCATTTAGAATTTCTGGTGTTTTGTTCAGCTTACTTATAAGCATCATAAGCACCAAACATTTCATCATTTCCCTAGAAAAGCTGTGTTACAACTAAGAAGGCTTTATTACATGGCTGTATAATAACCTTGTGCAAGAAGGACCGAGGACATTCTGGTGCAGAAAGGCAGATCCTAGCTGAAGTGAAGAAGAAAAATGGATTAGCTTGTCACAAAGGCTCCAAGTGAAAGCATCACAACACATAATGCTTTGCTCCAGGAATGAACTGTTGGTCCGTCAAGGAGGATTCTTAGAATCACGGAATCATTTCAGTTGGAAAAGACCTTTAATAGCATCAAGTCCATCTGTAAACCTAACAGTACAAAGTCCACCAATCTGCTTTACAGAGAAATGCAGAAAATACTGACAAAAAGCAGAAAGTTTCCCAAAGATGGGCACATTTCAAATCCTATTGTGAAATCAAGTCATATGCATAGATCTGAAAAATACAGGTTTTATTCATACGGGGTTGATAGCATAGCTAAATTAAATTGGTAGTAGGTTAATGTACCAAGCAGTAAGTACTTAAACACTTTGCTCTTTTCTCCCTCAGCTTAATTTTGATGAGCTACTGCTGAAGTTAAAATTAGATATCATACTGTGATACTTCTTTTCAGGCCCAAACTGATTTAGTAGTCCAGCATATGAGGGCTTTTTGTTATACTCATTAAACTTCTTCAATTGAAAATTATTTTTTAATTCTGAAAATGAAGCCAAAATGTTTAAATGTAGATATGTAAC
The DNA here is from genome assembly GCA_013399695.1 of Formicarius rufipectus. Lineage (NCBI taxonomy): Eukaryota > Metazoa > Chordata > Aves > Passeriformes > Formicariidae > Formicarius > Formicarius rufipectus. The sequence goes on along the minus strand of VXAU01000862.1, from coordinate 320,276 downwards.
AGTGTCTGTGACCTGCTTTTTAAAACTCTGTAAGAAAAAAAAAAAGGTCTTAAAATTTATTTAGCATAACAGGCCATGCTCCTGTGTCAGGGATTATTTAAAATTGTCTGCTCAGAAGTCAGTGGAACTTTTGTGATTAAAGCTAAATTGGAGATGAACTCTTAGCAGCATCAGGGATCAAATTTATATATAGATGTCCAAGATTATGCTTTATTTTTTTTAAATGTTTTCATGATAGTTGAGTGTCCTGAAGTTGTCCTCTGTTCTTATCAGTTCTTGGCAGAAATGACTCATGAATTGTAAAACAGGCCAGACCATGGCAGGCTCATCCTCAGCTATTAGTCATTTTAAACTCTGTTACTGACTCAGCCTGTTCTTTAATATTTCATGGAGAAATCTCAGCAACATAATCCTTTCAGTGGCTCAGACAAGAATGTACAGAGATTGTGAAGTTCTCAAGACAAACGTGTATGATGGATATGCTGAATATTTTCCCAACAGATTTTAAACAGAAGGCTCCTATCAACATTAAGCAAAAAATCTGTTCTCTGAGCAGAATTTTTTTCTTTCTCTTCCCCACCCCCCCAACTCATCACTGAAAAATTAACACCATTAACATTTTAACTAGGATAAATGAAATGACACAGCTATCAGTGCTGCCATATGGAAGGAGTAAAGGTCTGTTTCCTTTCCAAGAGGCTTGCCATTTTAAACGGGAGCCTAGGGCCTCTGGAAATCAGCCGGCATATTTCCACAGCAGTGGTTACACCACGTTGCTCTCTGTAATTCTGCAAAATATGGCTTTGGCCATAAAATTCCAGCAGCTCTTGACTTCTCATGATCACGGAATTAAGCCCTTTAAATTTCTTTTGGATATGAAGCATATGTCCGCAAAAAGAGCATCTGTGTGACCCAGTAGGTACATACTTAATTGCAGTACGAAATATTACCAGAAAACCACAGAGTCCAGACTTTTGTATGGGAAAAGGTCGATGGAAATGTGTTTCAAACCTTTACAAAGCTTTTGTTTTTAAACTGCTATGTGGCACCCACTGTTAAAATTTCTAATGCTTGGAAGAAAGAATTAGTTTTAGGTGTTCCCTCTTTTACACAGGCTACAGTTGTCAACACATCACTTACCTCCCATGTTCTCTGAAGCTCTAGACTTTTTTTTCCCCCCTTTCTTTTTTCTTTTTAAATGAAACAAGGAAACATGGAAAACACTTTCTAAAAAGAGAGAGAAGTTTATTGTTAATACTTAGTTGCAGTACCGCATTATTAACTTTGGTCCACTGCCCCAAATTCAGTGCCTTGGTTTACCTTATAAAAGTCCTAGTTGTGCCACTATTTGAATGAACAGAGCTTTATAAGGTGAGTGCTTCCTCACAGTTGGCACAGGTGACTTGAATACGTGTCGCTGGCGCTAGGAAGTCTCAAAATAGCTGAGCCCACAGCGTTATATGGGAATCATAAAAATGCAGGGTGTATTTCAGCAAAATCATGCAAGAGGGCAAGAATTTATTTGTAATTGGTGTCTCACTACTTACATTACAGTGAAAAATTTCCTGAGCCTTCCAGTCATTACCAAGATGTTCATGTACTTTTGGGGTTTTTTTTACTGTGAGGAAGAACCATTTTGCACTTCCCAGCTCTGTAGTGTAAGCAAGCGAAGGTGTGCAGAGCTCTTCCCATCCTTGCACATACTTGCAGTCCCTGGACTGTAAGACTCATAAAATTGTAGTGAGGATATTTAAATGACACCACAGAGGTGGTGTCATGTTTGAGAAACGTTTATAAATGTTGCTCCTCTTCTTCCTGGCAAATTCTGGCTTACTGAACACCCTAAATAGTCTGCTTGGGCAGCAAGGGATGCATTTCCCTGTCTTCAAAGGGGAAGGGCCATACAAAATACCAGGATAATCTTTTTGCCTCTTCCTATGGTCCCTGATCTTAATATCTCAATGTGTGAGGGGAAGGTGAGTTCGTCCTTATGTAGTGGATCAAATTTCAGCTACAGCAACACTGAAGATCTCATGATTTATTGAGGAATTGTGCACCTAGGGCCACTTGTAGTAAGCTAAAAGCTCAGACTCCTACCTGTATTTCTGTTGCCAGCACTCCATGCAATATTTGCAGTTGACTTTGATAGGAGCAAGCCCAGCCTCTGAGACAATTGTAGTACCATATTTTGTTGGGGTGTTTTGTTTGTGGGTTTTTTGAGAGAACATCTGGATAGATTAGCTCAGGCCCTTTTTATATTTATTTATAAATACTTGATTACTAACTCTTCCCTGGATAATCTTGCTTCCAAGTGACTCAATGTATAACAACTACCTGCGGGTTTATTGTTGCTTTATGGATACCCCGTTCCAGCAGAGCCCTTGTGTTTCATCATTTCACACTACTTACAAAACACTTCAGTACCCTCAACTTCAGACCAGCAGTATCTTTGTCACTGTGTCATATCAGTGTAATGCCTCCTTGAGCTGTGCTGTGCAAATTGGACTTGTTGCTCATGATTCATTCTGTTTCATTTTGGATTCAGTATTCACTCTAAGGGAAAAGAAAAACATCTCTTAGAGTGTACGGCAAGATAAACACCGAGCCTTGCGAGAGATCGAGTAACTTGTACATAACGTGTTCTTGTCTGTGGGGAAAACTGGTTATAAAGGATTTGAAAAATTCCAAACATGCTCAGTCTTCAAGTTAGAAATAGTAGGTATGGCCTCTCTAAAAGGTAAGAGAGGAGTTCAAGGTCAAAATTTCAATGTATTTATTGAAATTAAAGACTGTGATAGCAAAGTCAACTAGAAAGATTATAAGCATTAATAGCCTCAAAGCGTTCTCATTTTAATAGGTATATTTTCCCTTCCTCAAAGAGGAGACCAGTCTAATCATTAGCCTAACTAGTTATAACAACTTGAATGCAATTAATTTCTGTGCAGCTGTTAGTAGTCTCACATTGTTGAAGCATTATGCATTTTAAAAACATCCTCACTACTCATTTCTTTCTACACAGTATGTTGGTATTGCAAATAATACACTTTTGGTGGTTTAACAGTGTGTTCTTCTAAGTAGATCCTGTTAATCTGTACTTCCAGATTTTGCTATGCTTCATCTTTTGCTGTTGGGTTTTTTTTCTGACATGCAGATATGTTTTTAAAGTATTCATTTTAGTTTCTCATTTTCAGACATTTGGGGCCTAATTCAGCAACACAAAGACCAGAGAACTTGGATGTCCTAGTATTAATATCAAGGCACTGTCATCTTAAATAGTATCAGCAAAGATTTTGTGGTCTTTGTTTCTTATTCCCCGTGGAAGTAGCTATAAGTATCATACTTTTTCAAAATAAAGGCATCTTATTATATTTTAATTACACATACACCAATTATTCTTTTTCTCCTAGAAGGAGTTTGACATAGTTTCATATCATTGGTTGAAGGTTTCAGTGTCTGCATGTAAGATTATGAAACTTGTAAAGAAATGTTGCTGTCTCTAGAGTTCAAGAATATTAATTACTTCAGTGCCATGAAGCAAGTAGTGTCTCAGCTGACTTAGCTTCATCTTGTCTTCAGGCTTATTGGTGCAAGTCAGTTTATTCTCATGGGACACTTACCCTCCTTTAAGTGACACAAAAGAGGAAGCTGATCAAAAACTGCCCATTGAAGAAAGATCCCTGCATTTTGTATTCTTGCTTTGTACATTTCATGACAAGGGGGACTAGATTCTCTCCCCTATATCAGTGTAATTGAAGTATAATAGGACTGGAGCAGTAGGTAAAACTGGAGGAAAAAAGGCCAAGTCTCTTTAGTGGGGGGGGGCACTGTGCTCTAAATTTTGTTTGCGGATGTGGTGTATGGGTTGCTCTTTGAATCCTCGAGCTGAGCAAGTAGGACAGAGCCAGTCTTGTTACTGTCAGTTTGGAAGTTCACTGGGGGAGAAGTGCCTTTCCAGTCATGTGAGAATGATAAATGAAAATCAAGGGGCTTGAATGGCAATTACTATCTGAGGATCTCCTCGGGTTTTCAGAGCAGTGCCACGTGTAGCTCAAAAGACAGAGAGGAATCATGTTGTAATGCTATGAATATTCAGTGAATCCCAGCCCTTTTGTCTGAATGCCTGGGTCCTGAGCAGTCCCACGGCAGCAGTGTCAGGTCTCTGTAGTCCAGTAGCTTTCTTTGCTGCTTGGTTAGGTTTTGAGTGCTCTCTTGAAGCAGCCAAGCTCTGTTGAATTTGAAGTCCTCCTGATTTCTCAAGTATTTTTTTCTGGGTATTGTGAACCTGAACTAACATGCATACGCTGTGCCTTATTTCCCAAATCCTTTAAGTGAAGGCCCTATGCATCTCCCCTGAGAGGTAGAATTGGGGGTTTGTAGCAAATCAAATATTCACATAGCTTTTTTGTTTTGTTTTTGTCTTTTCTTTGTGGTACAGTGCCAAGCATACCTACCATAAAACTTTGCTGGAGCAAGTTCAAGAGTTGGAGACCAAGACAAGAGAGCTGGGAAAAGCCATGCTTCGTGACAGTAATGGAAAGAGGTGGGACAAGTCTATGCTAAATGTTTAAACCAGACCCTTCTTGTCCTCTCCCCTCCCTATTTCTCATTCACCATTCAAATCTGATGCTAGGCAGGGTAAGAAGCCTTCTCTCCTGTATTATCTCTTACTGTTGTTCCCTTTCATGTATCTATGCCCCCCCACTGAAACCGGCCCTTCCATTTTTATTTCTTCTGCATTATTTCTGTGAGGCTCTATAGAACTGCTGCTCAGTCACCTGCCTGGTAACATGTAGTGCTATTACCTGGCCACTGAGCCAGACTGGTTTTAAACTTTGTCACATGTCATTAAAAAAAGAAAAGGGGGGGAAAAAAAAAAAAAAAACAAAAAACCCCCACATTTAAGAAAATTATTTGATAACCATGTCAGGGAGGGAACTGTCAGCAGATCAGGATATAAAGTATAAAGACTGTAGCTAAAAGGAGAACTGGTTAATCCAGCATGCCCTACTACTTCATTCAGTTTCACCTTAAGGGGTTTTTTTCATGCTTTTGCTTTTTCCACTACAGCTTACAGGCCTCTTGCTTTCAGGGTTCTCAGTTTCTCTGTTTTGCCTTTCCAGTATAACCGCACCATATGGACTTGAATATATTGCTGTTATTGAATTTTTCATTGTATGGGGAGGGTATGTATTGTGTGGGAACTTGTCTCTTCTTAAAGAAGCTAAAGAAAATCATGGTGAGGCTTTTGCATCCAACAGTTTCATTTGCCATCTCAGAATGTGGTTCTGCATCAGCTGGTTGGAAAAGCTCTGCAAGTTCAAAAAGGTTTTAGAACTAACTCTTCTGTTCCTGACACAATATGGCACCACATGACTTGCTAAGAAACTACATGATCATTAAACTGGATTTTAGCAAACCTTATAAACTAGCAAACTGAGTGGAATGAGGCTTTTAAAAGATTTTGTTCTTCTAGGGCAGGGTCATCCTTTGAGCCTTTGATGTCTATTCTGAGGTAAACTAATTGCCATATTGTAGCTGCTGCTAAGAGGAGTGGATAGTAGATTTTTTTTTTTTCAACTGAACTTGTGAGTTAATAAGGACTGTTTTTCACAAAAATTACCAGGGAGTGAATTTACTGAGATTATGGTAAACTGAAAAGCTTTTAAAATGCTTGTATGAACTTTGATGTGTTTATGAGATGCTCTTAGTAACCGGAGTTCACTTCTCAGAGGCCAAGACAAAGTAAACACAGTGTTATTGATTAAGATCACTTCAAAACACTTGGTATCTTCAGTTTTTATTTTGAGTAACTTCTCTGTTGTGACTTTTGGATCCCACAGAACACAGTTTGTAAACTGTGCTCACTAGGAGAAGTCACAAACTGCACATCAGATGGTTTGAAAAGAGAAAAGTGAACTTTGCAACACCGGTCAAAAAGGCAATCTTCTGTGCCACAATTATAACCATAGCAATGCTTGAAGTCAGGCATTTAATTAAATAATGGGCTATGTTTTTAAGGGCTGAGCAGTCACTTTGTAATGAGCTGGAACCAAAGCACTGGGTACTACAATCAGGTCAGCCCCCCAAGCAAGAAAGGTGTAACTTGGTGTTGTGAGGTGCTGATAGTGAGACTAGATGCCAGGTAAGTGGTAACCAGGTGAATAGAAACCTGGTGAATGCCCTGTCCCTAGGGCATGGCTCTTGTAGTATGAGCGCGTTGGGTGTTGCTGTGGTTCCTATCCATGCACAGTGTGTTGCATTAGTGTTGGTTTGTAGCATTTATGTTTCCCTGCCGGTATTTAATGCAAGTTACTGACAGCTGAAGAGCAGAGTGAGTCAGCTTTCTGCCTGATGAATCCCTGCGTTGCAAGATGGGTTGACATGCTGTGAACAGCGAGAGAGACACTTAGCATTTGATCTGTTTATACGTGCATGTCTGTGTCTCCAAGAACTTGATGGGTTTCTTCTCTGTTTACACACTGTCCTGACTTTCTGTAAATTTAATGGCCATGTTGTAATTCATTCATACACTACATGTTTTCATAGCCTTTTACTTTATTGCATTCTCACTGCAAACTCTTTCATCTGCATTCCTCCTCCATATAGCTTCACTTCATTCTCGAAACGCTTGCATGGAGATGATGTAAGGAATCCCTTCTGGCCCTCCTTCCCATTTTCCCTCCCCCCCCTTCTTTCCATGCAATTGTTTTTTCTCATTCCTAATTGCTCCCAGATTTTCTGGGTGGTCCATCTGTGAACTAGATAATGGTAGAGTGCCTCTGCCTGCTAGGAGCTAGTGCGCTGTGCTTGTGTTGTGGCTTCCTGAGTGCTCTTCAGAGTTGTTCTGTCTTTTATCTCTTTTGTTTGTCTCCTGGCTCTTTCACACCTGCTAGAAATGCTGTGCTTGTCCAAAGGGAAGAGTGAGGGTGGGAAAGAAGCAGACTGAGGACTTCGTGCAGTTAAAGCCTCTCTGGTTCATGATCTTTATTTTTCAAGTTTCCTTGGTGCTGCTGGAAACCTGTGCTATGGCTCGTGCTTTGCCCAGCCCTCCTACCTGCAACATCATTGCTCTTGGGATGTTTCTGGCAATGTGACATTGTGCAGGAAGGGAAGGTAACGGGGGTCTTCTCACTTCTAAAAGAAAGTGGAGAGCTGTGTAAAAACTCCACGGGTCTGTCTGTTACCTCAGCTCTTGGCTGGAAGTGTTCCTGAAAGCATACCCATTAGTTGTTGGTTTGCTCAGGCAGCTGTGCAAGATAAGCTGGCTGTCATCAGGGTCTGTTTTCCTGGCCCACACAGTGGACACTATTTTTGTTCAGTGTTTTTTGCAAACAAACAACAAAACAATCACACCCAATTACAGATAAGAGAAGGATTTAGGGAGCTAATTGCTTTTATAATTTCCTAGATCTTAGACCAAAAAATGAGGTGCAAGACCTAGATGTTAAGGACTAATCTGCTAAAGAAAAAGCAATTTGCAAAGCCCAGAAAGCATCTAGGCTTGCACAACAGGATGCCAACAGTTTCTTGTGGCTCAGCTGGATTGCTGTAAAATGTGAGCAGATAACACCTGGATCCTCTCTGCACTTGGGGAAGGAGTGCTGTGAGAGCTGCATGTGCCACTTGATACCTAAATATGCATATCCTGTCTTACAGGGTCTTCACCCTGCCAGCTGTTCTTTCTAGACACATTTTTCTGGGGTAATAAAAAATGTCTTCACCAGTGCTTGTTATATCCTTCTGAATCTTAGCCCCTTTGAACAGTTTCTAAAATTGAATTTGCTTGTATTGATCTGGAAAAGCAGGTGCAAATTTTTGCCATACCAATGGCAGGGACCAAACAGCAAGGCAAAGGGTAGATGAGGGACTTGTCTGGTCTATGCAGGGCAGAGTGTCAGCACCTTGAGCACTACAGCTGGGTCCCAAAAGCCTTGCAAACAGCATAACAGTGATGGCTTGGAGAGTATATCAAGTGTATAGTTTTTAGCTGTAAAAGGTCACGTTCTCATTCCTTTGTGTAGCTTACCTGGACAGCTGAAAACGTACTTTTCATGGAAGCTGGGATGAGCACAGTCAGATGATTCCAGGGCCAGGTGATTCATCAGGGAAAACTGGCAACTCCAGAAATAGCTCAAGAAGCAGTGGAAGGAGTGTGCAGTAAGAGGCTGGTGATGGATGCCATGCCATGCTTGCCTGCCTGTGGAAGATGAGTACCTGCACTTGCCCTGCCCAGCCTGGGCACCTGGCAGAACTGGGGTGGACTTCAGCCTAGCTGTGGCATGAGCAAGCCTTGGTGTGGGAAGAGAGAGAGGCCTCTGACACGCTCATGTAACAAAATGCAAGATTTAACAGTAAATTTGGAGAGGTGAGAGGGATAGCATGTGTGCCAAAGCAAACATGGACATGAGGAGACACCTGTCCAGCAGATTTAATGGTGCTAATATAGAAGATTTGCACAAAGAAAACAAACAGTTTTCTACAGGTTTGTGTTCAAAAGTGGCATTGAGTTCAGCTGCAGTGATTCTTGTGTCTTTAAATAAGTTTACAACTTAAATCTTGGCTCATAAAGGGCCAAACCTTCAAGTCCTCATTCGCTTTTCACTCCATCTAACTTCTCATTGAAGTCAGCAGGCGTTCAGGTGAGTAAAGCCTGATTAGACACCAAAGCAAACTTTACTTTGGAAACCCATGTCACTTTATTGCTCCACTGGCCAGCTAATGGAGAGTGAGCAAAGCTGTGCAGTATGCTCTTTGTGACAGTAGATTTCCAATTCCTGTCTTGGAATTGCCAGAACTCTCCCTTTGAAAGTAGAAAGTAGACAGGTTGCTTTTCTGTCCTGTCATTAATTGATTCGTGGCTGGGATTATAATATGACTGGATACTCGAGAACAACATCACTTTCATGATCTACTTTACAAGGAGCTCAAGGGCCTATATGGGGTGTTGCAGACAAGTGCCCACAGCACTGAAGTATTGTGAAGAATTTCTTCAAATGGTTCAAAAATCTGGGAGGCAGTGTCTTGTCTTTAACAAGGGAGACTGCAGACCTAGTGAGGTATAACTGTGAGCTACAAGGAAGCACTGCAGTGGGCATTTGCACTGTGTTTTTCAGTATGCCTCTTTACTCTTGCTGCTCTCTGACATCCAATGGTGAAGGCTAAGGTGCCTCTTTCATCTCCATTTCATAAAAGTGTTTTCAGTGCATCTAAAACAGCAGCTCCCCACAGCCTCCCCAGTGTCTCCCATCAACAAAAAGACATGCTTGTATAGATTCTCTTTCGTTTCAGTGCTTCTCACCACATCTGACTCTGTTTCTTTAGTGCAGTGTGCATGACTAGCTCTCACCCTGAAAGCAAGTTGTTTTTTGTTTGGTTTTCTTTTTTTTATCTTAGCCTAGTTTTTATTTGGGGTGTGAGGGTAGATGCCTATTTCATTTCAGTAGTTGTGTGACCTGATGGCTAATTGGTGAGCTTGCTTAGGTACCTGTGAAGATTTCCACACTCCACATGTCCCTGGGGAGGAGCAAGAGAGAGGAATGTGGGAAACCCATCTGAGGCTTGTGGCCATGCACAGAACTGAGAACAGCAAAAGCCTCAGCTTCACCCTGGCAGAAGCAGAAAATGGTGAAACAGACTTTTAACAAACACGTGAATGAGGTGAGGACCTGATCTCATAGTTCCTGAGGAGGAGGCAAACTTTTTCGTTAAGATGAAGAGGAATGAGGTTGGGGCTCATTTTATTTCAAAGTGCTGTGTGTCTCTATTGATGCATTTCAAACTACATCTACTTGAAATGGGAGACCCTGCCAGTAAGGCCCCTTCACATCAGCAGGTGCAATGAATCTTACTTGAATCACTGGTACTTTCAGCTGGTTAAATGGCATTGGATATTTGGAGCCAAATTCTTGTTTCACCAGTATGTTGACTTCAATATATTTACTCAGGATATGTGTGACTGTGATCTGAATCCAGCCCATCCAGTGCAGCGGAGTGTAAAATGAGGTTCAAGAGGGGAGAGGTGTGTTTTGAGCTTTCAGCATCTTTTTTATCAGTTTTTCCAGATGTTCTTCACACCATTTCTGGGAAGCAAAGGCGAGACTTCTCCACCAGTATACACAAGAAAGTGACTGGCATATTTATGATTTTTTTCCTTGCAGCTTTTCTAGTAAAAAGATATTAGACTCCTTTTACTAGCAAAAAACACATAAAATGATATCAGTGGGGGTTTTTTAAATTCTTTGATTCCATATGGTAAACATTTCATGTATGGTAGGTGGAAAATGCATGATTTTGTGTTATTTTCCACTTGACCCTTCTATCTCCCTCCTGTCCCTTATCAGTAAGGAATCATCACATTATTTCCATGTTTTAATATGTGCAATTGATTTCTGGCATTAACCCCTCTGTGTAAGGAACTTGAAATCACTAGGTTTGATTCTGCTGTGGGGCAGAGCTGGAAAGGGGCAGAGGACAGAGAAGGGGGAGAACCTGTGTCCAGATGATTGAAGGGGGAAGTTACCTTGTTCCCAGTGACACTGGGGACCCTAGTGCCTGGTTGCTAGTGCAAACCAATTGGAGCTGAAATGCCTCTTCTCCAGTGCAATTATTTCACATCCTCACTGTGCCTATCATGTAACCTTGAGGGAGATCCGTTGCACAAATAGGGTTAAAACCTGGTGACCTGGGGAAGGATTTAGAGCTGTGATCAAATCTGCCACCAAAGTCAAAGCTGACGGAGGTACAGTATCAGCACAAAGGCCAAAATGAAGATGTAAATTGAAAATAAAGATTAGAAAAAAAGAGAACATAACAAGATGGGAGTTAAAACTGATTAAGGGGCCAATCCCTCTGATGCCTAATCCTAAATTACTGACTTGGGTACTGGGGATCTCCACAGGGGAGAGAAGAAGAAATCTTCCCTCCAGGCTGCACAGCAGGAGAACTGCTCCATAACAGCTGCTCCAGCCTAATGGCTTCAGCAGTCTGCCTGGACCCTGGCTCCTCTGCTGGCGAACCCGGTCTGGAAGGAGAGGCAGGACAGTCCGCATTCACCCTTCTGATTTGCAGTAAAGAATAAAGTGCTAAGTTATGCATAGCAAGAACAAGAAAACACAAGTTGCATTAGGTATTAAATACTTAGTGGACAATTACAAAATACTTAAAAGCTTACAGAAAGGCAACTTAGTGGTTTTCTTTCGGATCAGCCAAATGTCACGGGCTTTGCTCTTTCACTTTGACACTTTCAAAGTTCACCGTTTTTTGTGTTGCCCTGAGCTGTTTTTCAGCTTTGTTTTTCCTAAATGGAAGTAAAAAGCTGATAAAATGAGTTTAGAACTTTTGAAGACAGAAATAATTTTAACTTACTTTTGAAGACAGAAATAATTTTAACTTACTTTTGAAGACAGAAATAATTTTAACTTAAGTAAGAGTATGTAAGTGGACTTACATAGAAAAACCAGAAAGCTTGGACTTAAAAAGCCCAAGCAAAAAAAAACCAACCAAAAGAACCCCAAAAAACATACACACACCAAAAAAAAACTAACAAACAAATAACACCAAAAAACCAATCAACCAAACAAACAAAACACAAAAAACCCACCACACGCAAAAAACCAAAATCGAAAAAGCATCTGTGCATAGAGACCAAGCATGGAAATCTTCAACCTCCAAGGTGACCACTTCTGAAAAAATGGGTGAGTAGGAAAACAATGTTATAATTGCAACTGTATTGCCACCTTATCTGTAAAGGATATGACCAAACACCCAGTAGAGTAAGTGCAAAGTGAGGCACTTGGGGACAAGAAGTCAACAGCACTGATACCAAAAGAAGGATAACTGAAAAGCAGCAAACCTCACTTTGTCCTTTCTACTTCTAAAACGTTTAAATTGAGTCAATTCCCACATTGACTTTGGGACAACTGAGAAGGGTGTCTGGTCCCCTGCCCAAGCAAATGTACAGGCACATGCTTAATGTTCGCAGTGGTTAGAAGTGGAAGATACTTTAAGGAGAGAAAGATCTCAATTATTTTCTTAAGGTTGTTGCATTTCAGAGAGGCTCGTGATGTTTAGTGTCTGGAGTGGGGTTTTTTTGTTTTATATGTTATTTTTAAAAGGTGCTTGATCTTACTGTGGGTTCACCCTGACTGGACATCAGGTTCTCATCAGAGCTGCTTTGTGACTCGCCCTCCATCTTAGGGCAGGCTGGCATTGACTCTGCAGTACATGGGGGAAGCTTCTGGCAGCTTCTCACAGAAACCAGCTTTATAGACCCCGACTACCAAAACCTTGCTACGCAAACTCAATAAATACCCTTCTAAGTAGCAGTCTTTCAAAGAAGTTTAGGAGTAAATCTCAAAAATGAGGGGTAGAATGGATTGTCCAACAGAGTCAAAAGAGGAATCAGGCTTTTCTTTGTTAGGACATTGTTAATGACCAGAGAAAATGTAAATCATCCTTGCTAGTCACCAGATGGAAAAGCTTTGTCCTGCTTTTAGCCATATAGCTTTAAGGACCAAGTTGAAGAGGATTTTGTGGACTCAGAGTGGCGAGTTTTGCCCCAGAACTCTATATATGGTCCAGGTGCTGAAAATAGGGGTTGGCTGAAGCTCACAACATGCCATGGCCTCTGCTATTGCGGTATGGTTCTGCAACAGGTACAAGGTGATGTGGCAGCATCAGTAGACCTGTGTGCACCTGCCACGGAGCCTGCTGCTGTATGCTAGCTGCAGATGCTCCTTCGTGCTGTCCTTTGGAAGGCAATGGGAGAGCTGCTGTTTGGCTGAGGTAGCTTTCTGCCAAGCCAAGTGATGAGCTGTAACAACAGTATTTCTTCAGGGCATTGGTGAGGGCCGTAGATCTCTGGGTTTCTGTTGAGGTAACTCAAGTCTTGCTTAATAGTTACCCAAACCAGGCGTTACCAGCTGTGGTCATATGGGCTCATCTTTGCCCTAGCTCTTCAGCTGGATCAGCCCCACTGTTTGTGGGTCTGCATGATAAGTGAGCTGAAGGAATTGGAATGGTGTGGGGAGCATTGCCAGGTTCTCCCACTGACTGGTAAGGGCAGAGGCTGCTTTTGCCATCAGTCACCACAAAGGACATCCATGGTGCTGTCGCTAAAGGTGTGTGACACTCTTAACTTTTCCACATCCAGGTGGGATAAACAACTTGGAACCACTCCTTTTCCCCATTTTGCAGGCCTGGAGAGCTCACTACTACATGGCTGCCCTTAGTATGTTCCAAGTCAGCCTTGCAGGGCCAGACATCAGATACATTCGATGCTTAATAGGCAAATGTTTGGCTGGATAATGTCAAAATTCATAAGGAAAGTTCTTTAAATAGTTGCCTCCTATCTAGGGAAAGGGAGTTTCTCTACTGTGGCTGTCACATGTGCTTGGGAAGCTGCTGGATGGAAGCTGCTGCACTAACAAGGCCTGGAAGTGTCACACCGTGGCAGGGCATAAGGTCTCAGCTTGCCTGGAAAGCTGGCTGTCCTCAGCAAGGACTTGGTACTCCTTAAAGCCAGGCTGCTGCAGAAGTCACATCTGACAGCATACCAACACTCAAGTACCTCCCAACACTCAAGTGGCACAGGCAACAGCACTTCTGTCTTAATTTCCATGTGGTTTGTGCCTGGTGACCCTTTGGTCTCCTAGCCATGCATTGGGTTTTTGTTGATGGCTTGCTGAATGTTTACAGTAAAATGCAAAAGGAGCATAGTTTGGGATGTCTATTTCAGCTGGATCCAGAGTGATTAAGGAGCAGTGTGTGTAGACGCTGAGTCTGCAAAGAAAATGCTGATTTTTGTTTTACTGTTTATATGCTTCAGACACTTCCTTGTGAAATGCTCCAGAGGTTTCCTTTGATTACACTGTAGCTTCATTATCAGTAATGCCTGTTTGCCTTTTAAATTAAAAAGACCTCCTACTCTGACCTCAGAGTAAAACATTCCTGCAATCCAATGCTAGATAACAAAAAATAACATCTTTGTGGATCGAAAAGGCAGCAGAAGCCCATAGCTGCTACTTTTGCTGTTCTGTAGGAAGGCAGCTCCTCTCTATGATGTCTCCAAAGCAAAGAGGATGGAGGTATATTTGCTCAATCAGCCAGTCAGGCCTTCCTTCCACAGCCCTCAGTTGTTCTGGGTGTTAGAGCATAGACTTTTCCTCAGCATTAGTGTGACTTGCTTTTGAGATGATTTGCATATTTTAATTTTGAATTCCTGGTCTCTAATAAGGTTGTTTTTGCATTCTCCTTATGTCAAGCCTTGTTAGTTATTTCTCTGCCTGCTGCATAACTCTAACAATCCCCATGTGCAGATTTAAGTAATGCACTTGAGTCAAAAGGGAAGCAAGTTAAACTGAGGCTGTGGCTGTTCTTGGGGAGTGCCCTCAACCAGCAGGGAGTATCTGAGGAAGAAAAATAGGTCTCCTCTGGCCAATTATGAAGGTGTGGCTACATACATATGCTCTGCCTGCTGTATGGTACTTGCTCTCTGTCTGCCAGGACCATGATTAATGCTTTAAGCCTTTAAGCAGTGTTACATGGCATGGGAGATGAGAGATGGAATTTGTGAATAAATCCTCAGGTACATCCTAGCAGCCAGAGAGGGATCTGTGAGTCCTTTTTGCGAGATCATGCTTGGGGAAGAAACCTCAGTGCTTGAACTTCCAGTTCTTCAGAAGATGCTTAAGGGAGTTTGAGAGCCAAGAGACTGAAACGAAAATGATCAATCTGCTTGTGAAGGATTTGGTGGTTAGGGTTGATCAAAACTGGAGGAGTCAGACCTTTCTTCTTCCTTTTTGTGTTTTATTTTGGTATATTTTTTCAGTGACAACAAGAAACAGCAAACTTTTGTGTAAGTTACTATTTGTGTGGAAGAGATCAATTATTATGTTTCAGTTCTAAAATTTAAAAAGGGAGAGAAGAATATCCTCTTTTTCTCTCAAAATCTAATCTACAGCTAAAGATGACAAGAACAGAAACTTCCTCATCAAAATACCCACATGGGATATTTTGGAAAAACTACTTCTCCTCCCATCCCTCATTCTCTCCCTGCTGTCACCAGTGCAAGGACAATGCGTTTCAAGATGTTTTTTCCAATAGGAGAGGAACACAGGCCAGCCAGGGCTTCTCAAGCAACAATGTGGTCTGCAGAATATGTGGCAGTGGAAGAGGCTGAAAGAGGATTATCATCTGCTTTCTTCAGCCTAAGCCTTGGAGGGTTTTCTATGTTCAACCAAACTGTACAATGATTTACATGTTGCTATGTGCTGTAACAGCACTGTAGGGTTGAAGAAACTCTATCTGCACCTGCAATCAGTATAGTGAGGGCTTCATAGTTAGGTGACAGGGAAAAAAGCTGCAACTTTCTTGTCCTCTGGGCTTACCCATGGATGCTGAGGATCTTGCACTGAAGAAGCCATGCTTCTGCCACAAGTTCTTTGCATGTTTTTGAGTCAGGGCTAGCAGGTGGGAAATGTGCTTATGTGTTTTAGTTGTCATTTCTAGCAGGCCTGGTAAGGCTTCATTAGTAGCTCAGTTCTTCCTCCTACAAACTGGAAAAGCAGACACAAACCAGGTAATTTCATGTGTGTATCTGACTGAATTCTAAATAATCCAGAAGGGCAGTGAGTTAAAACCAATGGCAACTAAGTGTATTTGCACATTTGGTGTGCCTCTGCTCTGTATTTCCTGTAGCAATTCATAGCAAAACACAGACAGTTCAGCTCTTTTAAGAGAAGGAGGGCTCTGAATTTTTAGTTGTTTGTTTTTTGTTTTTTTTAACTGGGCTATGTGTGTGTTTGTTCAGGGAAGATCCAATTTTAAGAGACACCTGCATCCACTTTAACCCTCCCTTTTTTGTGATCCCTGCTTTTGGCACCAGCCAATTAGTGGACTCAAGAGGACATTCTGGGTCAAGCTATACCAAATACTGCAAATTCTCATTAACGCTAATTAGTGCTCAGTAGATTAATTGCTGGTGAAGCTCATCTTTTTTTAATTACTTGAGCAAATGAGACAGCAGGACCTCGTGGTCAGCTTTGAATTATTCTGTTTGTTTTGATGCACCTCATTTGAATGTGTAAAGCCAGATGTTTGTTGCCTAGATTTAAGGGCTGTTTGCTTTCTGAGGGATGAGGAGAACATAAAATTAAAATTAAGGTCTTTCTTGACACCTTAGAGCAATTCAGATAGGAATATGGAAGAGACATTTTATTCAATGACTTGAAAACTTTGTTATGAAATAACATGTTTCCTTTAGTTTGCCTTTTGATTTGTCATTCACTTAATGAATGTGTGATGTTTTTAGCAAGACTTCCAGGCAGGCAGAAGTCATCTTTACCCTCTTAGGAAGGTATTGCAAAAGTAGTCTTGGCCTAAGGTATTCTGCATTATCTTCAGCAACTGAGTCTGTTTTTAGCTGACTTGACAACTGACTTCTTTTTTTAATCATTTTTTTCATAGTAACCCTCAGAACTGGGACATTTTAGTAGTTTTTGTTCTAATCTACTATTTGTTTAGTTCAAGGCATTTTGTGTATGTGCTTTGTCCTTCATATAATTGCAGATAGATGGTGCCTCTCCCTTACCCTGTTGGAGATCACTAACCAGCTAAAGCATATTTCACTGTTGCTTTCCATGTCACTGGCTCCCATAAGAATGTCTGGATTTCCTCCATTCTGATACAGTTTTTGAGGTCTTGAATATGCGCACAACTGTGTAGTGTTCAGGATATGATTCTCTTATCCTTTTGCCTCCATGCATCTGAAGATGTCATCCTTAGACCCCACTGGGGTGCTTAGGCACTGGCTCTGTGTCACTGGAAAGCAGAATTAAAATGGAAAATCATGGCTAATGCTTAGGATTGATTCATAGGCAGTATTTCTGTGAGCAAGGCTTAGCCTGCTGCCTGTGAGTCCAGTGTTGTCATTAGTTTTGCATCAAAGCATGAAGGGAGACTGAGAAGTCTTCATTTTGTTACTGTTGGCAGCAGACAAAAACCTCTTTTGAAAGCAGGGACTCTGTATGAGTGCAAACAGTTTAGTTAAGAAAGCCACTTCACTTTTCTTTCAGGGTTTGTATTGGGAGTACTAATATCTGTTAATAAATCAAATACTCACCCATTTCAGAAGAGCTGTGTTGCTTTAACCTCTGTGTATTAAGAGCTTATTTTATAGTACTTAAGTGATCTTGACTTGCAGTCTGTTTAGGCATCCCTTCTACTTAAGCCACAAATGCTCTAATTTTTCCATGAGTTTTTCTTTCTCTGCCTAGATATAATATAGTATAATTTCCCAAGTGGGAAAATCAGCTATGACTTCAATTTTGAAATTGTTGATTATAATTAGCAATATCAAAGACAGTGTAGCAATTTCTTAGAGCTGCAATGTGTCACTCCTGTTCAGAAGTCCCTTGACAGCACACTTTCCTCCACACACTGCATGCAGAAGCCTGAGGAGCTAAGCATTATTGGCCTGCACTTCACCTGTTGTTGCATGGTAGACAAAGAGGTGAACAATTTATTCATCATGTCTTTTGCTGCTGTGATTAATTCCATTCTTAGTGTAAGACTTTGTGGCAAATACTGCTTATTTGTCCCTTAGAATAAATACTTTTGATTGATATGATTGCTTTTTTAAATCGCCCTGCAGTTCTACTGAGATGGGAAGGACACTTCCTGCGTGCTCTTCACCTGCAGAAGGTGAACAAGTGTTCCACTTCTGTCATTTACGGGGCAGCAGTAGGTTCAGACAGTGTGCTTCACTACACCAACAGGTTACCCAGGAGTGCTCTGCAGACAGCAGGAGGTTGTGCAATACAGCATCACCAATTTGCACGTGCACTGGTAATGACGGGTTACGTTGCCTGCTTGGGGCAGTTAGAAATTTCTTTCTGTACGTACTTGATTTTCATACAGACAGCAACCAGTCTTTGGATTTTTTTAAGCAGTTGCATCTTCCAAGATTTTTTAAAGCTTTCATGCTGTAACCCTGGTTTTAATGAAAACCTGTGATCCTTAGTTCTTTGAACACATGGACATCTCATAATCCAAGAGTTCTTAAAGATTGTTTGTCAAACTCAGTTGCAATCTATACTTCTGCTTCCAAATCCATCATCAACTTCAGTTTTTATATTGAGGGCGTACTACCAGCTGCAGATGGGGAAAGCAACATGGCATATCTGTTGCAGGTGTGATTCTGTGGTGCCATGGGAAGGGGTGGAAGAGATTAAGTGTCTAAAAACACTGACAGTTTGTACGGATTTTTAAGGGGAAGTCTGCAGGCTCAACAAGCTTCTAGTTCAGGTGTGTGAGCTTAGAGACCCCAGGAAAACGAGAAGGATTTCTCCCTTTCTTTTGTGCACATCTCATTATGCACTGAACAGAGAACTGTGAGCCTGACTATTACCCTAATGGACTATTAAGTGGAATATAAGCCTACATGGCTGGATTACGTATTATAGGCATCTCAGAGATTCTTCAGTTACCTTCTTGTTTGAAGTTAGCAAACTGCTTCAATAAAAGGCAGTTGTTTGTTTAAGACTGTGGTAAGCTTGTTGATGGCAGCAGCTGTGCTTGCTGCGATTTCCATTTCATATACCAAATGCATGTGAATTTGTAATCTAACCCAAGAAAGATACTGGCGTTGGCATTCAGGTGTGTATCCATGTTTTCAGCATAACCAGTGGAATTACTGCTTGTGAATAAAGATGTGAAAGAAAAAGCAGACTGTGAAAATGGAGACAAAGCGTAAATGTGGTGCAAATGGGATAAAGACACTGCAAGGAGCTGCACCACCAAACAGATCCTTTCTATGCAATAGCTCTATCTCAGTGGTAGGAACAAGGGTGAGATGGAAAAAACAGCCCAATCACAGAAACTCTGAACTAAAGTAGATTGCAATATCTTTCTGAAAATAATATGATACTTAAGTTATTTGAGGCTCCAGTGCAATGAGATTTGGAAGCCTACATTATTTTAAAACCCCACCAAACTCAGCGGAACTTGTATACATAATTAAGTGCTTTGAAAGGTCAGGATCTTAGTCATCATTTATTGATTCTGGGCATAAAGTTCTTGATGAAATGAGTGTTGTGTTTTTAATAAAAATTAGAGTGGTGAGTGTCACTAGTCATTTGTGTACAGTGTTAAACCTATTGTAAGCACACTTTATTTTTCACCTTAAGTTTGTATTTTTTGTAAATTCAGCAATATTTTTTTCAGGCATTTGACAGGAACTGTGAAAACAAACGGGATTTAAAAAAAAGAAAAACTGATAGAAAGCTTTCCCTCTCATGTGGGAAAAATAAGAATGTTCTTTAGAAGGCAGAATTAGCTATGGGTCCTACCTTTGATTGCTTTAGGCCCTTTTGCAGGTGTGATAGAAGCCTTCTGCCTTGTGCTAAGTTACAATGCTTTGCTGCTTCTCTCTTAAGGCAGTTTGTGGGTGCTGTAATTAATGTGTATAATACTAAAGAGAAATCATGTTTTTGATGTTCTGTATTACTTGATGTCAGACTTCTGATACAATTTGTAATAATTCAGAGTCATCAGGTGTTCAGAAATCTCAATACTGATGATATTCAGGATGGAGTCACTAAAAGTAGACTTATACAAAGTGTCCTTAGAAAGGAGGAGTTTCCATTATTAGAGAATTCTCTTGATAATTTACAGTTTAAAGAAAGAGAAAATTCTTTTTCATGCTATAACCATCTTAAATACTGACAAAGTCAAAGCTGCCAAGTACTTTAAACACAGCTGACTTTTACCTTGAATGTATCTGGTTACTCACTGGTATTATTTCTTTTTCCTCTCTCCCTTAGCATGAACGAACGTGACCATTTGTTAAAAAGGCTTGGAAGGAAAACTCCTCCGAGCCTTTTCCGTGCTCATTCTGTCCAGCAAAGTGTATCACGTAAGTAGCAGATCGTGTATGCGTGTGTGTTTCACAGCAGTCAGTCCCAGATGAGAGAGGCGAAGGGTGATTACTTTTTAATTAAACTGTAGGTAGAGATAATCTAGCACAGAGCTTGAGCTGCCAAGCAAGACACGTACATTTGGAAGTGGAATTAGTGTATATGGCCCTAGGCAAGTTGAGCTCAAATGCAGTTAATTCCCCAGGATCCAATCAACGGGCCCAAATGACAAAACCCCAGTAAGCAGGTTCTCTAAAGGTAGAATGCTGATAGTCTTAATAATACTGTAAAAATCAAAAACTCTGCATAAAATAGGTGCTGCGATAGAGCTTAGCTCCAACAGAAATGGTTTCTCTATGGGAAATCATATTAGCTGTGGTTAGGTGAGAATATGGCAATATTTCAGGGATGCCACTTGGGGTTCTGCGTGTTGCTGCTGAGGAAAGCCATGGCCTGCAGAGCTGTCTCTCTTCCCCCTCTTTGTCTACTTCAGGGAGAAGAAAGCAACATTGCACATCGCTACTGCTGCTGTTCCAAATTAATTGCATTTCTTGTTGGTGTGGAGGTCATCCACTTATTCATCTCCCTAGCAGAACAGGCCTTGTATCTGCTGGACCTGCTTGTTTTTCGTCAGTGTTAGAAAGGCTTCCAGAGTATTAAAAATCATCATTAACAGCTCTGTAGGGCATATACACTGAAGGATCATGCTGTCTTAAGGGGCCAAGGAGTCCAGTCAGCCCCTTGTAGTGGTAAAATTAAGTCTCTCTTGTGGTTAACTAGTGATCAAAATATGCTCATCTTACTAAAGAAAACAGCCCCCCAGGGTGCAGTACTGCTGCACGCAGGGCAGGGGGCAGGCACACAGGATTTGGGTTTCACACCGCCAGTGCACTGAGAAGTGACACCCCTGACTGCTTGAGAGTCACTGAAATATCATTGCTATCTGTGTCATCCTCTGTAGCAGAAGTGTTACGGTTCCGGGCTTGGAGGCAAGGCTGGGATTTGAGATCCCAGATACTTGAGGTGTTCCTGTTTTCCACAGGGAATTTGACTGGAAGGGGTGGGGCAGTGATGGAGCTGATAGGATCTGTGTACTTCATAGATCTGTTGCAAGGCCGTCACTGTCAAGGTATATAGGGTCTCTAGCAATCAATCCCACTGGTCATGAGAAGAGAGGCCGGTGTGCAGAGCAGCCCTGTGAACCATGTGTTTCTGTCAGGATTTAATCCTTTTCATCAAGGAGCCAGGGATGCTGATAGCAGCACAGCTTTGGACATGCAAACATGCTCTTTGAGGAGATTCCAAAGACAATGGGTGTCAGAAGAAGTCTGTAAAATGCTTAAATTAATTGCTGAAAAAGTTGACTGTTGTAGAAATATACCAGAGGTAACTAGTCAGACTTCATATGTGCTTTTAGTCTCACAGAACACATCATCAGGTTATTAGTAGGTGAATAGCTATTGGGAAAATAAAATAAGCCCTAGTTTGAATAACTAACTCCCCTATAAATGCAAATGATTAAGTGCTAAAAGAGTCAGGACAGGTTACAATCAGCAGTCTGTTTTTCACATGGACATACGTTTGGATTGTGAAGGTGTTAGGATTGAAAAGAGCTTTTTCTGATGTATCCCTGACGTCAGTCATCTCTTGTCAAATATTATTTTCCAGTGTTGCATGTACAAGGCCATGTGAAATCCAGGGAACATGTGTGCTGTTTTCACAACCCTAAACTGTTTACTAAATACTAGAAATCTTTGAAGCAAAGAGTTGATGAATAGGGCAGTAGCCTTGACATGCCAGGCCAGTGTCTTAAATCACACTACAAGCACTCTGTTTGAAGTCTTGAACTGTTCATCTGTTTCTGCCAGGCCCTAAGTTCCCAGCCTGTGTGCCTGTGTGACTTCAAGTCAGAATCTGTTGCTTAAATATGAAGCAGGAAAATGGTTCATTTCATTAGTGCTGACAAAGGCTTAAGCAAATAAGTTGCCTTGGTTCCAACAAGGAATATAAATGGGATTAAAGTTTCACTAGCACAGATTGTGAAGACTGGTTTGAGAATCACTTTATCTTTGACAACAACCATTTCCAAATGTTTTGAGAGGAAGCAATGCCTACACAGCTTTGTTTACAATCACATGGAAAGGAGAAAAATCTCATGGAGACTTTCCAGGCTACTACTGGTGACCTGTGGTGGGAGGAAAGAACTGAATGAGGTGAGTCTGCACAGCCTTGTGCAAGAGGCAGAAGCTCACTCTGTATTTTTCCTTAGCTCTCTGTTGGTGATCCAGCCCCTCTACAAAAGCACTAGCACAGCACAAGACCTTCAGGTGTGATGTGTGACTGGTAAAAGCTCTCCCTCAGAGGGTTTGCTGACAATGAGGTTTTCTCCAGATTTCCATCCACGTTCGTGTCTTTCTTTTGCTGTGACTTTGTGACAGTAGCACCTCCTTTAGACAAGCTCTGTGGATTCAAAAGATGGCTCTTGATACCCCTTTTCTTCTGTGTGACTGACCCATATCACTGTACCTGCAGAGCCTCACTGGCAGGATGGGAGGGGTGATGCTCCCCACTTGCTCAGGTACTCTCAGAACTGTCCATCTATAAGGAAAGGTCCACAACATCCTTCCAGTGCAGTTTCCCTCCTGTAATACCCCTGCCAGTGTTCAGTTATGATTTGTCTCAGCATGCTCTTTAAAAACAGTGCTGAATCCCACTCCCATTAAAGCACAGCTTGGGCAGAACTCCCCCTGAAATGTCAACAGCTGTGCCTGAATGAGGGTTACTACACTTGGCCTAGATTTCCTATGCTAGCAAAGAAAATCCCTCTTCCTTTGACAGAATATGGTGAATGCATAGAGTAAATCTGAACACAGAGCATATGGTTTGCACCTTATTAATCAATGGAGAAAAAGCACCTGTCATCTGAGGTTCGTTTCACAGTATGGGGGCTGACAAATAATAAATAATAATAATGTGTTCATGCTGAGGGATTTAATCCCACCATTTATTCTCCACCAGCAGACACCTTCTTCCTCTCACGTTTCTGCTGATGCATTTTGATTTGAATAACAACTGGGTAGCTACTTGAGATGCTTTTTAGACTGCTTTTCCTCTTACCTTGCTTGTGTTTGAAATATAATATACATAATGTATTTTTTCTAAGCTGCATGTTTGTTGGTGTTAAGTGGAGTTGCAAACTTTTTAACATCAACTTAAGAAAATCAAGTAGGAATAATCAGTTTAGAATTAATACCGTGGTATCTATTTCCTACATGCAAATACCAGTAGGTTAGTATCTGTGACGAAAGAGAAGGGACCATTTGTCAGGAATTCCTCTTGAGTCCTTTAGAAAACACAGACCCAGTTTATCAGCAGGGAAATTAATGATTTCTGTAAGCATGAGTCAAACTAAGATTTTAAGCAGCTCGCTCTTTCCCAGGTGAAGTGGAAGAGGTTGCTGGAGAAGTCAGAGCTGAGTTAGCATTCACTGTTTGGTTGGTAAATGTGAACTGTGACATCACAGCAAATCTTAAAAACTCTGCAGAACCAGACATTTGGCCAGAAAACTTGGCTGGTCAAGTGATACTCTAACATTGATTTTTGTTATATCAAAGAGATTTCTACTAAGAAGTAACATTTCTTAAAAGAGGTTTGAGGGTTTTGTTTTTTTAAGTCCCTTCCACCCTCACCAACTCCCTAAAAATTCTAGTGGATTTCAATTTGGGCATTTTTCTCCAAAGGCAAACAAAAAGATGCATTTTCATACTTTGGACTATTCTAAACTCTAATAGCACTGTGTGTATGAAACAGTGAAATGCTGCAGCAGGCAAAGGTTCTGGTGGGCTGTCAGTGAAAACCGCCCTCTTACTGGCTGGCCTAAACAAATCCTGAGAAGACAATTCAGGTGTGTCAGAGGAGAGTGCAAGTAGAAGGCCTCTGTAGTAAGTCCCTGAAGTGACTAGAACTGTAGGCAGTCCCTTCTGTGAGGACATTCTCTGGAATAAAAAGAGCACTCTGGACCCTTTCTGGTCCTGGTCTTGGAAGCTGTTGCCCATGAGCGTGCTCTTGAGCTTCCACAATGTTGCTGTCTGTGTTCAAGGCATATGCATAGATAGTTGCTGTAGTCCAGCATCACACAGACCAGAATAGCCATTGCAGTGAATGGAAAAAGAGCATGTTAGATTCGAAACCTAATGGGAGACTTGATTCTGATCTACTAATAGAATATCAAAGCTTTAAGAAAACCTAACAGGATGCTTTTAAAATTCAGTAGGTTGTCTGATAATATCTGGTGCTAATGAAACCTTAGATTTGATGAGAATGTGAATCTCCTCTTAACAAGTGAGCCCCACTGACAGGTATTCGAAAGTGCACCTTTTTTCCATTAATAGAAAGTTCCTGAGTACAAAGGTCCTTCCTCCTGTGACAGCCATGAGTGGATTGTGCCCAGAAAGCCCCAAAGAAATGTGCTTCTTCCTTGGGCTGCTGCAGGACAGTGGAACAATGAGGGCCTTGTTCCCAGGGTAGGCTCATAGGTGTGGTTTTAAAACTGCAGTTGGGGGGAAAGTTCAAACTTCCGGAAAGTTCCCTAGTAACCGGCAGATGGAAACTTTCATTGTTTTTGGATGGGGTCTGAAAACGGTGAAAATGTAGAGCTGCTAGGGGAGTGTAGATGTGGAATCAAAATGTGTGTATTTTGATTCCACAAGGTACAGTCAGCTGCCTACACAGCTTGAAGCTCAATTTTAATTGTAATGCGAATAGAAAAATGTAATATGAACTCATCTTCCTGTATAGAGATCTACAGGAAAAGTTTCAAATGAACTGCCAAATGTTGAGCTTCAACTAAGTAGGGCAGTGTGCAAGGGTCACAGTCTTTCCCATGACATATGCACAAAACCCTTGTTGCTGGTATTTCAGGATGGATGAAGAACATGAAGATGCAAGGATACCACCCAAAATCTTAGCCTGAAATTTTTTTTCATGTTTAGGTGTTTTCTTCTGGTTTGAGAGAGTGAGCATGTTTCTTTGACTGTATTTTGCATTGCCATTGTGGAGTGATTGGACTGCCTGGCTGTTTACAGGGCTGTGCTAGTGCTGGAAATGGTCATGGGAAGATACCTGGGGCTCATGGTCTTCTCACACGCTTGTGTGGTCAGTGCTGTATTTGCAATAGTCATGGCAATGGAAGACTCCACTGTGCTGGATGATCTTACTGGATAAGTAAATACAGCAAAGGCATCTCAATGCAAATCAAGTTATGGGGTGTGGGCTTCACTCTTCAGGGTTTAAGCTTTACAGTCTTTGACTAAGTTGACTTTCCATTGAGAATTTAGCCAAAAATGCTAACAGGATGCTGGCCCTTAACATGGAACAAACCCACTGGAGGTATTTAAGTGTGAATCTACCCCTTTTTAAATGAAAGCCTGTTTTGTGAGTCGTATTTCCTTTGCAATGATCCAGCACAGACGTACTTTTTTCCAAAAGACTGTTTGCACTTTGTGAACCCTGAACTACAGGTAGGAAAAATCAACCTGTGCCTCTGCAGGGATATGTGTATTAGCATGGAATTGCTCAGGGAAAATAAAATGGGACACTGAGATGATCAGTCATGTATCAAATCAGGGTTTGTGCTATCCTGCAATCGGAAGATGTGACCTGAGTGATGTGTTTCTGTTTGAATCCCCTCCACTGACTAGCAAGATTTCCTGCTGTGCTTGTGATTCATGTCAGCTAACCTGTCCTGCTATGGGATTGTGCCTTCTGCCTTAAGAGCTTAAATCTACAGCAGAATCCCTTTGGCTTCAGAGGTGACACTTTACCTGCATTCTGTGAGAGGAGAGAAAACCCTCCACATTAACTTACGATCATCCCTAGTGTTGTAGGACTCTTCTCAGCAGCTTATAGATGCATAGGAGTTGCTGGCCACCCTTCCTGTACGGGAATCAGGCAGAGAAAAAGTGTAGGCATGCTTGAGCCCATATGGTCTCAGCTTGGTTATTAAAGTGAAGGTTTAACAATCCTAATTTAAGGGATACATTTAATTTCTGGCCTTCTGGGCTGTTTCTGGCTGGCAGTGTTTGTCACCTGCTCCAAAGAAGGACACATTCAGGCTCATGGGGAGCAAGTTCAGCTGCTTGGAGGCCTCATATCCCTCCCATCTTAAGAGGGTGTTCAACCCAATGTGCCTTTCTGTCATACAGACCCTCTGTCTTGTGCCTTATCTCATGTCAGTATCTGGTGTAGGGGGGAGAATTAAGGGAGGACTCCTGTAAGGTATTTGATAGGTCTCTGGATAGTAACTGGGATGTGCCCTTATCTGATGATGTGTTTTTTTAGCCTGGGATCAATCTGTGGGAGGATTTGAGAATTCACAAGCTCCTCCTTCCAGAGCTCCTCAGGGGAGATGTAGTGTTGCTCATGGAGAGTTAGCTATGGTATAATTCTTGGATTCCCTCAAACAGTGTTCATAACTGCCAGCTCTTTGCCTACTTTCCTGCTACCAAGCATTATCTAGTTACGTATAGTCTGTGACTTTTCTATTTGTTTTTGTGACTATGCTAATCAGCCCTTCTTATGCTTTGTGGTTACCCATTTATCCCTGAAAATTACCTTCCCTTGACATCACAAGGTCTGTTGTACTTTGCTATAGTTTTTAATTCAGAATTTTCTGTCGGGTCACATCTGCAAGGCTGTCTGGTGTTTCACCATGTTGACCCATTAGCTTTTGTGACTTTTTTTGCCAGCACTGTGGTGGTTTGCAGATGATGTCAGAAATGTCACTTGCCTTGTCTACAATACTTTAAAAGAAATCAGTCACATGGTTATTTTCATCTGAGTAATTTCTAAGGAGACCAAAGGACAGTGCAAGCCAGTAGGATTAACAAAATAGAGACCTCCAGAATAAGTTTGTTTGCTCTACACAAAATATGGGTGAGTGGCCAAGAGAATCAGAGTTTCTTGGTGGTGTTTGTCAGATACCACCTGGAAGTGTGTTTAAAAAAAGTAAATCCTGAATGGAGTTAAGAGAAAGATGTGACAAAGATCCAGTTGTGGGCTAGACATTTCCGTGTTTCTCCAGAGAAACTGCTGATTCCAAACAGACTGTAGAGGAGTCGAGCTGAAATGCAAATCTCTACTTCTTTGTTAAGTCTTTAGGGAAGCTCTGCCTCTGTAGGAGCGCACGTGTGTTGAAATCAATCTGTAGCTTTCTAGGTTGACTCAGAGGGAATTGGTGACTGTGTGCACTCACCTGGCCTGAGGAGGGGAGCAGTAGGATGGTGCTGGCAGCAAGCATCCTTTCTGTGCCATGTAGACAATGTAGTGTGCAGCTGTAAGCATCAGAAGCACAGCACAGAAATGAATATGGTTTCAGTCTCAATCGTGTAACTTTAGCAATGCCGAAAACTCTTTCTAAAAGCGGTCTGTGCCCTTGAGCTCTACTCCACTGATTTATTTTTTTCTCTTCTTTTGCTTTTTCAGATGGGTATGCATTTTCTCAAGAAGAACATGGTGTTGTTTCCCAGTCGCAAGTTGTTCGATCCTACGACACAACGAAAAGGAGAACAGAAATAGAATAAATGATTTTTACTTGATAGGTGGTGGGAATAATGAGATTTGGATCAGTGAATCCACTGTTAACACATTCTTGACTAGGATTGGTGGCAGCAGCCAGAACACCAGAGAACTCATTTCTGTGGCCTTAGCCAACAAGTTCCTGTATTCTCCCTGCAAACCTTGAGTACATAAGGGGGGGAAATCATTGTTTGACTTCAGTCGCAAAGCTCTGCCTAAAGTTTTGTTTATGTTGTTATGAAGCATTTGACTGTGCTATGTGAAGTGTGAAATTAAAAACAATGTTTTACCACTATTTAAAACATCAGCATAAAGCTGTTCTGGGAGAAAAGTAGAAAATTTATGTTCCATGAGAAACCGGCCTTTGCTTAATTGGAATGGGGTGCTGATATTTCCTGTTCTGTTACACACAGTCCAAGTGCACATGACTGCATGCAGAATTTACTCCTTCTAGTGTTCACTGTTTACTAATTTGGCTGAAATTTTTAACAGACCATTTGGTGTAAAATTTCTGATTGCAACACGATTTGTAGCTAAAAATGCTTACTTGCCTTCGTATGGCAGAATAACACAAGATAACAAGTATGTACGTAAACTATTTCATGCCCTCGTACAAGATTTATTAGGGATCTATCTTAGCTTTCTGAAACCAGTTTAATAGCTTACTCACAAAGCCAGGATGTGGAAGTCTGAGAGCTTGGCAGGGCAACAGTCAGGACAGTGCATGGCATTGTACACAAAAATTAACTCAGATAGGTGCCTCCTCCTAATGCTTCACAATGTATGTTGACGTGCACTTCAAATGTAGCCAGGGATTTCCCTCCATGATCCCATTCCCACTTTAATAGAGAACAAAACAGTGAGAACTTTAAAGGTATGATCTTTTCAGATATGTTGGTAAGGAAGATGTGCACTTACGCGGGAGTCTGGTGCTGTAACCCTAAAGAAGCACTTCCCCAACTGGGTGGGATAGGTTTGCAAAGAAAAGTTAGGAAGAGTTTACACACATGCATGCACACACATGTACACAAACAGAGCTGGTCATTGTGAGCAGAAGACCTTCTGTTTGTTTGTTCAGTCAAACGAGTCCCTCTTCTAGGTCTGATCTATCAACAGGCTTCCTGAAACACTTAGACCTGTGAGCCCTGGGAAGAATGCTGGCTCCATGGCCTTGCTGTGCCAGTGGCACAGGCATGCTGCTGCATAGATTGGAATTCTGGAAAAAGAAAAAAAAAATGCAAAAACTGGGGCATAAGGTAAAGCTGAAAGAGCTCTTAGAAAGCTTATGCCGTCCTCCAGACAAGATCTATTAATTTTAGTCGCCAAGCCACGTTTCTGAGTAGCATAAAGTAAATACTGCTGTGTTTAAGCCAGGTTTTGTGGTTAATGTATATACTACATCTGTGTATTTAGAATGTTGGCGTTGTTTCTTGCCCTATTGACCGTCATCCAGATTTTTTTATCAATTTAAATATATCCAAAAGCAATTTGAATATGAATATTTATGTTTAGCAAGGGAAAGGAAAGCGCCAGCCTGGTCTACTGGCTTAATCTTCCCTTAAGGGTTGCATGTAAATGCCAGTGCTCAAGTGTCGTAATTCAATTCCCGGTGCCACCTCAGAGGCTCAGAGTCCTCTTCCGTGTTAAAAGAGGCAAATTTTGCTCCTGCAGCACCAGTCAGGATTGGTCTTGTATTAGGTTGATGCCACAGAGGGAGAAGTCATCCCCTTCTTCCTGCAGAGCTAATGAGACAATTATACAATAAAGGAAATTTGGAAATAATTTTGCCATAGGCATGAAAGTCAAGGGGCCAAGGGTGTATGTGTGTGTTTTCTGGGAGATGAATTTTGTTTAAAGGCATGAATACTAGTGGAGAGAATAAATAAGGGGAGAGTAAACCTGATCCCAGGAGCTTTTAAATCTTAATGCTGATATAACCTGTTAAACACTTCCTTTTATTTAGAATCCAAATCTGTTTAGGAAATGTGTAGTGTAAGCCGTTCCTCAGAACTGCTAATTGTTTCTTCCTTTTGTAAAAACACAAGGAAAATTAACTTCCCACCAAGACAAAATGAGATCAGCTTAGTCTTTGTACTCTAAGCCACACACCAAACATTGGTATGTAAACAATTTGGAGGCTTTTCTTGAAACTGCAGGAAAAAAACTTTGAAAAGCCTCTAGATAATGAAGAAAGGCAAGTAAACGTGTTGAGTAGAGAATAGAAGGGATCCTGGAGTCTTTTCTGTTCTTAACTTAGTGCAACAAAATTGTACAGAACATAATGAGAGATGCTGGGGAGGAGCAGCTGTCATCTGGTGTGATTTATTTTATTAGTGCAGACTACGGGCTATATCATTTTGACCTCCCTGTAAATTGAGGTCAGTGTGTGTCACAAACACAAACCCTCCCTAGAGTGAATAGTGGCTTAGACTGAGGTACGTGTGTTGGTTGTCAGCTCAATGGGAATTGCACATGGGATTTGTCACAGGGCTATACAGTATGTGACACTGGGGCTAGTGGGTCAGACTTTATCATCACTGTAAGGCCTTAACCTCTAGCTGAGTTAATTCTGTAGAACCCACCCAGGTCAAGACCTGGCATTCTTCTTGTTCTTTGGAGCCATTATGGGAATTAATGTATTGTAATATGCTGTAGACTGGCCATTGCAGTTGCTTGTCTTCATGAACAATGCTGAGGTGTATGCCGGTGGTGTGTTAGCAAAAGGAGAACGGCAGCTGCTCGGCATCAACAGAATTCCTTGTTCATTAAGGCAGATGCATGTAGCAGTAACAGCAGCCTTTGAAAGCTCTGTGTGAAAATGTTATCAACTAGACAGGGTATCGGAGCAGAAGGAATGGGAGGTTTCTGCATGACTGTCCAGACTTAACTACCCAGGGCTGATAGAAAAGGGTTTCCTGGGCAGCTCTCTGCACCGATCTAAGGGAGATGGGTTTGAATATTAAGATGTGGTGATTTTCCTGAACTAAATCTGGATTTGGTTGCTGCTTTTTGTAACACCATAATCACTGCTTGCATAGAAGCTGCTGCTGCTCTTTCTTTAATGATTGCCTAATTGAAGCTGGAGAGTGGGAATCTGAGCTGAGCACTACTGAGAAGTCTGTTGACATTTTCTTTTCCTTGACAGGGCTTCAGGTCTTGCTGTAGGGAGCTAGCATGGGAAGTCAGTAATAACTTGTCAGGGAGAAATGGCAAATAACCAATAAAAGTATCTAGGTCAAACTAAGCTGCTAATGTATCTAAAAATGTGTGTAGAGTTAACATGAACTATATAGACTGTAAATTAAGATAACAGTCGAGCCTCGCTAATCTGCACTACACTAGACCACACGCCTCTTAATGCATGCCAAAATTGCAGTCTCTTCCCCTGCCTCAGCCAGCAGCTAATAGCAGATGCTGCAGGGAAGTCTCCTGTTACCAAGATTACATTATTTTCAACATGTAATAGAGTGTGTTTGCTGGGAGACAGTCATAATAATAAAGTCATAAATAAGAGAAAACTCAGGTGGACCAGAATATGTGAAATGCAGGGAATGTGATGTGGTTGGTGTCCACACTGAGTGCAACTTGTCTCTCTATGGATAACCCAAGAGCCTGAGAGATGCACAGTCCTTACATCGTCCCTGTCCTGCAGGCTTGTTTTGCCCTTTGGGGCTAACTCATTAAATCTGCTGTTTCATGTTAACCTCTAGTCATCAGTGACAACTAGTGATGTCCTATTTGCATTCTCCCTTGGTTTTATAAATAATGACTTAATTTCATCTTAAAATGCTCTGAGGACTGTACTTCTGCTGTTACACCTCACAGCTCAAGTTTGAAGCAGAGCAGCCCTTCAGGGGATGTTTGCCCCAAGAAGCACTTCATATTTGTCACATTTCTCAAAGCACTGAGGGTATCTTTACCTTAATCTTGAATCACCACACAGTATCAATGCCTTAAACTTCAACCGGTTTGCAGGAGAGCTCATGGTGCTTCTTGAGTCTAACAAGAAACAGTTTTGGTATGAAACACCTTAGGGGCTGGAGAGGAGAATTTGTGTCTATACTATAACTAATGTGTCTGGGTAGCAGTTTGCTTCTGCTTCTGAAACCTGGCACTGACTATGCCTGTTTCTTAGTGTCTAGACAGTTGGATTCTGTGCTATCAGGAAGGACCATTTTACTCATTTCTTCCAGAGTCTCTCTATGCTGCAGCTCTATGCCTCCTTGAGAATATTGAGCACCAATTAAATCCAGACCCTCATCCCTACCTTGCACCTTCAGGGTCCTCTGAGCACAGCCCTGAGCCTGTCCCACGGGCAGCTCTTAGAGGCACAACTCTAGTGCCTATCAAGTGAGGAGAGGTTTGAATTCAAATCCAAGTGTTGTTCCTAGCCATAACTCATAATTGTCCCTCCATGCTGTGTATAGAGGTATGCAAGAGGTGCTCATCTTAGAGCTTTCTTTTCCTCTGTGGGATTGGGGCAAGTCTCCTAGGCTTGATTACAAAGTTAATACAGCCCTATTCTCATTTCATTTTCCCTCGTCTTAGAATATTGCTTATACTTGCTTCTCAGAACTGAATAACTCCAGGAGCGAAAGAGCTTGGACCTCTCACCTTCAGTATCCTATAGACACCCAAGAGAGCCTTCACCACTTTTCAACATCTATGACCAGAGTTGTGTCTGGAGAAGGCCACAGGACAGGTCAGTACATTAGGTGACATAGAATAAATACATATGGTTACAGAGAATAACTCCTCCTGTACCTCGACCATATGTAGCAGTAAGATTAATGGAGGACTTGAGCTTTGTTGGCAAATGAAAACCAGAAAGTGCCCTGTGCTGTTTGGCCTCACAAGTGAATCCCAAAGGTGATTGCTTCTCTATGACCTGCAGAAAGCCCAGACAGCCTGCCTGAATTTATCTGGCCAAGAATGTGCTCTCGGATGGGCTGTCTGGAGTGGTGAAGGGACTGGGAAACAGAATAGCTTGGCCAAGACCACTGCTGCTGATAGAGATTAGGGAAGGGAGAGATTCCTCGGACTACGCTGAAGAGCTGTGACAAAGCTTACTTTTTTGGTTACTTCCTGTGGCTCTGGGAAGGGTGGAGGAGAAATGAGTTGTGAGTTGGTGAAGTGCTGTTGCCTTCTGAAGCTGAGTTTACCTGGTACTGAGCTGAGTCCTGGGCTTGGAGAAAGGAGACATGTCCCTGCCAGAAGTGCCCCTTGCTTAGCATACTTTGGCTCCAGTGGTTTGTTTCCTGGGTTATGACAAATTGCTAAATTGTTTCCTGGCTACTGTTTGCCTCATGGACCCACCAGAACTGAGCACTGAAATTAGTTCTGACTGAGAATGCTTTATGGAGAGTTAATGGGACTTAAGTGTTGCTTCTGGGAAGATCCCTGTCCCTCAGGCTTGTACAAGGGGCTTGTTAGTCTGGGGGCCTGGATCTTTCTGTGAGAGAGTGTGAATCCTGGAAGTTGTTTCATTTGGATTCGTGGCCTGGATTCATTTGTGGTGTAGACAGAAGGTAAAGCAGCTGAGTACTGGTGTTTATCCAAAGCCTGCCTTTGTGTATGAAGAAGGTGATACAAATTCCCCTGACGGTTGCCACATGGAGTTCGTTCTCTCTCAGCATCTCTGTAACTACGAAAGAGAAATAGAAGTGAGTAAATGACAAATTGTGTGTGGGCAAGCCCAGTTCTGGGCAGTCACAGAGAGGTCTAATGATGACAAAAAGTCTAATGTATTGCCAAATTGTCAGTATGCATAGCTTGAAGGTCAGCGCCCTTGTAATTATGGAGTGATGAAGCCAAGGGAAAAAGCCAACATTAACAGAAAGACATAATTGTTTTAAATTCTAACTACCTTACTGGGTGGCTTCCCTGCGAAGATGTTCCAGATGTCATCTTGGCATAAATTAATCAATTTCAACACATCTGCAGAGTTTCTTAGAAAACATGGGAGTTTCCCCGACAGTGCATGTGCCCTTCTGATTGATACTTTGATTCAGGAAGGGAATGGGGGTACTTGCTGTTCTTACTGTCAAGACCTCATAGACTGGAAAGTTGCTCAAAATTGTTTCTCAACTCTTTTCTTTTTTCTTAAAAAAAAAAGGGCTCCAGATATAAAGCGATGAGGCAGCCAAGCCCTCTGGGACTGTGTGCATGTGTGTGTTGGAAGAACTGCCTGTCTTGAAAGCCTCCCCCTGTCCCTCCTCCTGCCCCTGAAATGCAGCCCATTGCTCTGGGAGGTCAAACACTCAGCATCTTGAGTGACAGGATCTTTAACAGCATCTTTTTCATCAGCGAGCCAAGTCATGTGCCCGCTTGTCTGTCATATCTGTACTCGAATTGCTTAGATATTGTTTCAGATGGGGACATTTTAATCTGGATATGCTGTGAGGGGGTGTTTAATTGGCTCCCAGCAGAGCACAGTGGTGTGTGAGTTTTTTTCCTCTGGAAGTGTTACCATTTTCAGGTCCTGTTAATGTCCTCTGGTAGTTTAAAAACAGCATTGCATTACAGTGGAGTTTGTTTCCCTCCCAGACTGAATACAAATGAAGATCATTTACTTGTATTTTTAGAACGTTCAGAAGACTTAGACAATTTGTAGCTTTGAACAGCATTGTTGACTGTTGTATGTCTGCAAAAAATATTTCCAATAAACCTTTTATTAAAGCAGTCCAATGGACCAAGGCTTGTTTGCTTTATTCCCCCACGAGCTTTGCAGCAGGAGTTCACTGTTAAATGCATTTGAGATTTAGCCTGAAAAACTGGTGAAGAGATTATTTTTATTTTTTCATGGCCTTTTTGTTG
This sequence comes from Formicarius rufipectus, assembly GCA_013399695.1. Taxonomy (NCBI): domain Eukaryota; kingdom Metazoa; phylum Chordata; class Aves; order Passeriformes; family Formicariidae; genus Formicarius; species Formicarius rufipectus. The sequence goes on along the minus strand of VXAU01000862.1, from coordinate 285,972 downwards.
TGTTTTAAGGGCCTGCTTGTTAGTGCCAAGGACAAGGCTTGAGTTCCTTTAATGGGTCTCAAATCAGGCCCCAAATGCAAGACTAGTATGGCAAAATAAGAATGGTACTGGTGAGTTTACAGCAGGTACATGGTATTTGAACAGTGTCTCCAGGGAGAAAACCATCTTCTTATATAAATTAGAGGGAGAGAGATTCTCCTACAATTTTTTCACCAAGCCTTCACCAAAATAAATCTTGAAAGTCTTTTGTCCCAACTAAGTTATGTAGACACAGCGAAGGAAAATTAAGCCCTAAAACCTCTTTTGCCTTCTTATTTGCAGCTGAGTTTGCAAGAGGCTTTTTTAGTACTGGACCTGCATGCTCGTGTGTTTGAGAGGGGAGCATGGTCTGATGATGTGAGTTGAGGCAAGACTGTGGCAGATGCTTTCCCCCAAGCTATTCTGAGCCCAGGGGCAGGATCCCTCCTGCTTCTGCCTGCTCAGGAATATCACATCTACTCTCTGCTGATGGTGCCGAGCTCGCTTGTGTTGCCATACCTCAAGAAGTAACTCTCAAGTTCACTTGCCTCAAGCAAGACTGACAGCAGGAAGCACCACACAAAGGCTCTTGTGTCCCCAGTAGTGTTGTATCCATATGCTCCAGGGGACACCTGCTGTGATCCTCTCCACTACAAAATATCCTTTCCATTTAACAAATATTTTTTCATAGTGAGCTATGAAAAAATAGTCCCTTGTGCTGGACCTGCTGAGAAACAGCAGGGTTGGAACACTGGAGAGCCTCAGCAGCTCAGCTGGGTGAGCCTGGGCCATAAGACTTCAAGGCACAGCATCACCCCTTCTGAACAAAGCCAACATGCACAGACTCAGGACAGGTAATGCAAGCTATGCCTGAAGATAAATTTGTGGAAAAGGTTGGTCTTACCTTATTTTTCATGACCACAGGGAACATGCATTATAAGATCCCTGATAGAAAGTAAAAGCGTATGAGCTTTAACAAAGAGATCTCTTTGTCCAAATATTATTAGATGCTGTAGTTAAACAGATTTTATCAGGAGCAAAATGCATATTTATATATAGTCTGGCTAAAACTTTCCTTCCTTAGGGTGCTATAACTTGATGAATAGGTTTTTTCCTTATATATTACCGACAGAAACACTTTTAAGAGCATAGGGAGACTTTTTAAAAACAAATTATTTCTGGATTGATTTTTTTTTTTTTTTTAATTGGGAAACAAAAAGAAGGTGTAAGCCAAATCTCCCTTCTTCCTTTTCCAAGTCACTGCTTGAGCACATTTCAAAACACTTTTATCCCAAAAGCCAGAACTAGTATCTGCTTTTCCTTTGCAGAGAAATAAAGAGAACGATGAACTCCTTTTCTATCCCTGTTGTGCTGCAATAAATGCTTGTTCCTTCCCTGGGCCTCTGTAGAGCAGTCCAGTCTGCAAGGATGTAGCAGCAAGGACTGCTGTACGTGAAAGCTTCTTGCACATCTGGGCAATCAATTATGCCAAAAATTGATAAATAAGCTTTATTTGGTTGGTGGTGGGAGGATTTGATGCCTAGCCAACTGCTCCCTGCACTGTTGTCTCTTCTACAGCGCACCAAAAGGGAAATGATTCTCAGAATTGTTAAATACAATGGATTGCTCCTTAAATCCCTTATTAGGTATATTAGTTGACTAATCACCTCAGAGGTTTTCCCTCTACAAGGCTGACAGGCAAAATGGTGAGAGAGTCTAGCACTCATGTCCCAGAGCCAGATACTTGCCAGAGCAGCTGCTAAGTCCATTGACGGTCGTCTTGGGTGCCTCATACCAGACCAAAGGAGAATCAAAGTCCCTAAACCTGTAGATTAATGCTCTAGTCTGAAATGGGAGCATTAAAAAATAAAAGTGTAACTGAGAAAGGTCCAGTTGAGGAATGTTAAACAAGAAGATTTAAGAAATCTAATCCCTTTTTTGTGAGCACTGCTGTGGCAGTACTCAGTCGCCTAGCCCCAGCCCTCCCTCCAGCACTGCCCTGTGCCTCTGAGTTCCCCCAGCACCTGGGGTTCAGGAGGTCCTCAGAAACCTGCAAGGAGCAGAGAGTTTCCTCCTGCTTCCTCCTCAGCAGAAATATACACCTGTGGAGGAATGAGGCTGAAACATCACTGAAAGCTACTGCTAGTTCTTGGGTGTCCATAGTCAGTGAAACTCCAGGGCAGGTGGGGAGTGGGCTGTGTCCCAGGTGAGTAAAGAGTGAACAATGCTGGTGAGACCTTGCTGCGGTGGGCGCACTCAGCCAGGACACTGACTATGAGGAAGTTTGATAGGAGGGAGCTCATTTTGCATTTTTCATGCCATGACTGATTTGATGGACTGTGGAGTGGTGGCCAAAGAGATGGTCCTCGTTCCCCTCTGCATTTCCATTGTTATTAGATGCTGCCTCCGTGAGGGTGTTGTGTCAGTTTGATGGGGACACTGAGCTTCCTGGGTCACATAAAGCAGGCCCTCAAGTAATGAGGCTGCAAGCTTTCAAGGCAGTTGGTCACTTAAAGCCTGCAGTGAAGAATCTGAGAGCCTCAGCTATCATGCCCACCTTGTCTGGCACTAACCTACAGCCTGATAACAAATGGCCTGCACATTTGTCACAATAAACCAAGACTGATTTGTCCTGTGGAGCTGCTGGTACTTGCTAGTAACCAGTACATGCAGTAGGAGCACATTCCAGTCCCTCAGGAGAAAAAGGCTGGAACAAAGGAACTGTGGTTTGGGTTTGTGTATTGCACTGGTTTTGTAACTGTGCTGGTCCATCTTGCTCCTTCCTTTCTCCATGCTATGGCAGGTACTGCCTGCAAGCACACTAATACAAGCCTAGTCTGTGATCTTAGTGTCAACTCATTTGGATGTGCCTGGTATCAGAGCTTGAGCTGCATACCATTACCATACCTGTTAATTAAATCCTTTCTGATTACTGTACGTATCTATCCCTATGAAGTGAAGGTAGCACTTTAGCTTTTAAACTGAGGGCTGATTCTGACTGCACAGTAGGTCAACAGCAGTTGCTTTTGGTTTGCACTGATGTAAACTGAGAATCATTTTTCCCCCCATAATGAGACATTTGCAATCACACGTAGACACTGACGTGTGAAGTCAATAGGATTCTGTCTCTCAAAAGCAAATATTGAGGGAATTAGCAGATGCATAAGCTAATATTTACTATTTGGGTAATAAATGGCAGAGACCACACAACACACCAACATCCGCGTCTTGTCCTGTGACTGGAGTGAGTGACTCCAGCACCACCAAGCTGCAGGAAGTTTGTGGCTTAGCTAAGCTCGGCTCTGCGCCCAGCAGCATCAAACACTCTGCCAGCTTGCCCCTGTCAGCTTTCAAAACTCTTTCTAAACCTGATTGCCCCATCCATGGAAGAGTGCAAGGCCAGACTTGATGGGGGTCTGAGCCTCTAGTGAGGTTCAGTGAAAGGTGTCCCTGCCCATGGCAGGGGCTTGGAACTGGAGAATTTCTTTGAGGTTCCTTCCAACCCAGCCCATTGTTTTTTATGATTCTATGAAGCTGCTCAATATCCTGCTGGAAGTGAGTTAGATAAGTAACTTTATTTTTATTGCTGTGTTATTATGGCTCTCTGATATTCATGTTCACTTGCTCTGATTTAATAGCACCGATAGGCTCTGAAGTGGTGCCTTCTTACTTTTTTGTTTTCAAGTTAACCTACAAAGACAAACCAGGGTGGGCTGTGCCCTGAGCTGGTTCAGCATTAAACACAAGGAAGGGCTAATGGAAAACAACTCATCTTTTGAATTAAACAACATTTTTCAGCTTGATGTATTATTGTTTGCCTTGATTTTGCTGGAGGTTTTCTGAAGGAGCAGCCAATAAGGAACTCCTTACCTGAAAGTGAAGGACTATCACATTTAGGAGGAAGGATGTTATTGCTATTCTTTTTTGAACATTTGAAATCTATTTTTGCTATTATAAAGCTACAAAAAGTGTGTAAAAACAGCCTGGGGTGGCAGACACGATTCCAAGGTTTAAGGTGAGTTTTCTTTTATATTTCCTGATGTTCTGTTGACAGTGCAAGGAGAAGACAACACGAGTCCTTGGTGAGCTGCATGTACCCACCAGGCCTTGCCCAGGGCAGAAGGTGACTGAGTTGTTACCTGCCTGGTTTCATCTCATCAGAAATAAGCACCAAAATTAATTAATATTAAAAAAGTCAACTAGCTTTCCTTTAACAAAGCCAGTGGCCAATACAGTGCTGGAGGCACTTGCAATCTGATTGCTGTGGCTCACGTTACACTCCAGAGAGGTTTCTCTCCCTTATTCTAATGAAGATCAGAGCATAAGAGGATAGTTGGCCTCTGACACACCTAGCAGCTTTCCAGCCTAGTGGAATGTCTGCTGTCTTGCTCTTGCTGTTTGGAAGATGTCACCTTTGATATTAAGTGGGCAGGTATTTTCCTAACCAAGCTGTGCCTCTGCTCAGTAAGGAGATGCCCCAGATGTCCCCATCCAGCACAGCTGCCCCAGCGAGAGATCTGGCTCAGCAGTCACCACAGTGCCATGTCCAGTTCCCTACAGGGCACAGGGCAGGTGTGGGGGCAACCAGGAGATGGACATGGCATGAGGGCCAAGGAAAGCATTGTAAAACAAATCAACATGGTGAAGCTGGAGAAGGTGAGAGGTGCAAGGTCACAAGTGAAGTGACAAAGGCCTGGGGTCAGGTCAATATGCTGAGATTTTCCAGATACAAAGGACAAATGAAGCCCAGCAATTAGGACAGTGTTGTTATGGACAAATCACAAGACCAGTTGTTGGCATGGGAAGGGAGATCTCTGCAGCAGGGAGAGAAAAGCCAGCCCTATGTCAGAGCTGTAGTGGCTTCCTGATGTTGAAGGAAAGCTGTGTCTGGGGATGGGTGCTGCCCAGGAGATGGGGGGCACTGGCACACCCTGCGGTGCTGAGGCAAGACATCACCCACGCCAACCTTGGCTCCAGGGGTTGCTGCAGAGGGGCCAAGACTGTTTGGTGTTTGGCTGGTGCAAAGCAGCCACACTGAAATGTTGACTCATGTGAGGCCTTCCCACTGGGGAAACTCACGTGGGGTATTTTGTGCCATGTGATCCAGCACAGTGGGTATGTCCCCACTGCTGAGGCACAGGGGAGTTACAGCACAAGTGGCTGGTGTTACCTGTCCATTCAGGTTGCACAGAAATACTGCCACGGGGATTAAATGTTCTGCTACAGGACAAGGGACACTGCGAGCCAGGTCTCATGGAACCAGTTCCATTCAGTGTAGATGGGGAAGGGGAGAAAAGATGGCACAAACTTATGTGATTTTTCATTCCATTTGCAAGGGAACCTGGGCAGGAAAATGCTGCAAGCCCCACAGACGACAGAGAAATATTACAAAGAGACCTACCGAGAAGCAGGAAATATGAGGAGGAAACAATAAAATGAGATTCAGCTTGGAAAAATAAAAGGGAATACATGTGGGGAATAATATTTAGTAATAACTTCAGGGGGAGGAAAAGAGTGGAAAAACCAAAAACCTGGAGGGAGAAGAGGAGCTCTGGCAAGACCAACAGTGAACAGCAAGTGAGATATTTTGAAAGGGAGGTGTTAAGGTTAATGTGCTGAGCTAAGACCTGCACCTCAGCTTGCTCTCCTATGGGCATTATGGGCCACATGTAAGCAATGGCCTCTAATTGCACAAAACTCCACTTTCCACTGATAATGATGTCCATGGATGGCAACAGCAGTACAGGGCAAGGAAAACACCCTGCTAATGGGCTTTGTCCTCTGAGCATGCCCAGGGAATAGGTCAGACATTTCAAAGTGGTTCTCCACACGTGTTGTGAGGAGGTCATGTCTCTAGTGATGATTTCCTGTTGTTCCCTGCACAGCTCAGTGGTTTGGGCACTGTGAGTCAGTGCTGGACAAGCCCGATGGGATTGCCAGTGGCCACCTTGGGGGCACGGCTGTGCCCATGGGTCCCCTTGTGAGGACACCACCAGCATGTTGGTGTGTGCTCTGGGCACACCAGCACTGGCTCAGCCTCTGTGGGATCTGCTGGCTTCTTCCCACCATCACACACACCATCTCTGGCACAGCATGTGACTGAGCCCTTCACTGCCTTAAATAAGTAGCAATATATTCAGAAACAAGCATGGAAAGAGGACACCATACACTTTAAACTGCAAATGAGCAGAACATAAATTAAAGGGGTGGAAAGAACAGTGAAAAAAAAAAAAAAAAAAAAAAAAGAGGAATGTTTAGGGTAGTCTGGGAAGATGGAACTGAGTAATGGGATGAAATTGAGCAAGGAAAAAGGTGGACAGCTTCTTGGGGTGGGTTTCCTGAGCCATACATCATCTCGCACCAAGCTGTGTGACCTGGTACGAAGAGCACTCAGCTAGGGTTGCAAGATGGGTGAAGTGATGGCAGGAGTGTTTCCATCCATTCATACAGCAGTAAGGCCAAAAATGCATTTAAAGGCACTGTAGCAAGTTTAGAATTTTTTAATCCTCACGTTTTAGGCTCTTGCCTGCTAAAGAAAATAGGGAGACTCTCTCTCCTGCAGAGCAACTGCACATTCATTGGTAGGAGCTGAGAGCTGCTGTGCCTATCATGGTCCCAAGTTGGAGCCCAGCCCTGGACTGCCGTGGTCCAGTGCTATGCAGCAGCACTGCATGAGACTTTTCCAGTTCCTCTGTTGCATGTGGACTATTCCTTCTGTGTTGCAAACCAACAGACCTTGGTCTCAAGTGGCAGGGTAGCCTTTAAAAAATAATAAAATCCATCTTTCTTAACCACCACTTGTACTTGTTCAGAGCTTAACACCAAGATTCCACACCCTCTTTCCCCATGTCATCCATAGTGACTACATGCAGCAGGAAAAACCCACCTCTCTTCACCAAGGGAAAAAAACTGCCAAGTGGGAAAAAAAACCCACATAAAAATACAAGAAAAAGCTTTGACACAAACTGCTGGCCTCTCCTGTTGCACAGTGCTTGTCATCTCAGCAAATCTGCTCCAAGCCATGGCTGACCCCCTCCTTCCCTGCCTGCTTTCTGCTTCCAGTCCTGCTCCCTCACCTTCCCCAGATGCCAGGAAGCAGTGACATTTTGGGATGTCCTATGTACAGCCTGACCAAGGCTACCTTTTTTGTCCCAGACTATTCTTTCTTACTATGTTATAAACATGTGTATCTGACAAAGACACGATTTTCTATGGCTCCCCCAGCCATCTGCCTGCCCACACAGTGAGTGCTGGCATGACCAGCATCACCAGTAGCAGGAGGGAGCAAACAGCAAGAAAGCAAAGTGCCCTTTTCCCAGACTTGCATTATATCCCCCTGGCAGAACAGAAGGTTGGGTTTGCTCTCACTTCTGAGGATGGAGTTTGCTCAAACTAGAAGGGTCCCCATACAGAGGCTGGGGGTAACAGCTGGACCTCTTACGGAGTTATACATTCAAAATGCTCAGCTGATAACTGTGAATCCTACTGAAACCCAAATCCTCAGAAAATGCTATTTGCTGTGGAGCATTTGGCATTATTTGGAACATAATAGGGCCATGGGCACATCCTGCTTTAACTGCTGCTCCTCAACTCTGTGGTTAACTGTGACATGAGGGGTCCCTATCTCACCTGATGCTCAGATGCCATCTCCCTGCTGCCCTTCTCTCCAAACACACCCCACTGGGGCACTGTGTTCAGCCATGAAGTTGTTTGGTTTCTAAAAAAAAAAAAAAAAAACAAAAAAAAACAAACCACAGCAAAAAGTCCAAACTTTGCTTTTTGCCAGTCTGGAGAAGTGGGCTGGTCAGATGAGTTTCCATAGACAGAAGAAAGTAAATTATTAACTTAAGAACAAAAACCCTATGACAAAGCAAACAAAACTAAAGTCACACCATGAAGTATTTATTAAGAAACAAAAAGGGGGCTTTTTTCTTCATTTGTAAGGAACACTTTAAAGCAAGTGCTCTTTCAGAGATTTAAAAGCTATATCAAATGGTAACATTGGTTTTACATTATTGTACATGACATTAAAAAAATCACCACATCTCACAAAATTCCTTCTATTACAACTCAGGTTGCTCTGCCTTCGGTTGTAAATTAATTACTACACTTAAATTTAACTTATTCTTTTTAGTTTTTTTTTTTAAACAAGTAAACAATATACAAAGATTCACCTGAATTCCATAGGTCAGAGGAGGTGTCCTTGCCATGGCCTGTGTAAGGCAGGCAGTGCGTGCATGGTGGCAGGGGAGCTGATTTGGTTCACAGCTGGGAAACATCATGACCACAGGGATGAGCTGCTTGTCTGGCCAGTAACAGACCAGGTCTCACCTGGGGCCAAGTGCCTCCAGGTCCTTCTGAACCCACTGGCAGCCACCCCGGCACCTGATGCCAGCTCAGCTCGGGAGGGCCAACGTGACCCTGCTGCAACGTGGGCACGCAGAAACCGAAATCCTCATGAGACCTGACTGCACGGTGGGTCCCTCAAAAGCACAGCAGCACCCAGCCCTTCAAGATCACCAAGCCCCAAGCTGTGCAGGCAGAGCAGGGTGGGCACCGACACCTCCACGAGCCAGAAACTGCCTTCCCAAAGACTGGCTGGAGGTGAAGCCAGGTCCTGCAAGCCAGTCTTCCTGTCCAGGTCCTGCACGCTGACTGGGCGATCGCAGCCAGGAACAACAGGTCTGGGATAAATTACCTATTCATTGCCCCATGTCAGTGGCCAAACCATTTCTGCCCGTTGCAGACTGCCTGTGTGTGGTATGAGTAAACCATTGCATTTGGCAATGTGTCTGCACATTATGCGTCATTTAAAAACAGGTATACAAAAAATAGTAGTATCACAGTTATTGCTACATATTGATACAGTATCAGACAATAAGAAACTTTTTGTAATCTCTGCTCTTGTTACAGTAATTGCCTGGTTTTTTGTATGGCACCTCAGTCTTCTGTTGCAGTGTTTTGGCTGAAGAACAAATGGATGAAAATGTTGAGACTACGCCTTTTTAACAGATAAAACCAGCCTCAGTTTGCTACATTTGGGCTGATATATTACATTAGCATGATCTGATTATTCCCAGCAAGCTGTTGCCTTTTGACCTGGAGAGGTGTTTTCTCCAGCTGAAGCAAAGTAAGACAGAGCCAGCAGCTCCAGTGTACATTGTCCCCCCTGTCCACACCTCACCACCTTCCTGACCCTCAAGGCACCACAAGCACCACTGTCCTTTGGTTGGGCCTTTTTTCTAATTTTTAAATACAGCTGTGCCTTCCTAATCCCCTGTCCCACACCTAAAGAAGGAAATAGGATGGGTTTCAAACCTCCACCAGCCCTATCACATCCCAGCCAGGGCAGTTCTGTGTGAGACTCCCCTGCTCCCACAGGGGAGGGCAGGGGATTCAGGATGGGCTGGAGGAGGAGGGGACAAACTCCATTTTCCTACAGGCAGACTCAGTTGCAAACAGGGTTTGGGGCTGACAACTTTGTTGGTATTCACACAGGTTTACTGTTTCATGAGAAGTGAGGTTAAATCAGGCATTTGGAATTGAAGTACGACCCTTCTCTGTGAAGGCAGTTTCAGCTCAGACTGTACCAAAAACTTTGCCGAGTGTCATGAAGAGCAAGCACCTCATACCCTGTTTTTAGTAAAACGTCCACAAGGATAAAGTCTGTGCGAACCACTACTGGGTCCTGATCTTCAGCCAAAACCAAATCACAAAGCGTTTCAAGTGCACTGGAGGAAGAGCCAAATAATTCACTCTTCTAATTCCTATATAAATATGAGGGACAAGCAAAATTGGTCTTTGTAAGACCAAGCCTCTTGTGGCATTTCACTCCAAACCAGGTGTGTGTAAGAAGCCACGGAGGCTGGTACCAGCACCCAGCACGCAGGCATTGCACTGATTTGCTCTTGGTTGTGACTGTCTGTAAACCATTGGGAAATATCATTAAGGAGCTGGGAGAGATGAGAGGTTTCTTAAGTACTTCGGTCTTGTGCAGTGTAACAAAACTCTATGAATTAATTAGGCAAATACTTCTGACCATGTCATACCTGAAGGGCACTTAAAGGCTCCGACATTTATCTCTGAAGTACAGTAATCTGAAATACATATGCATTTTCAGGGTAATCCTTTGCCGCCGTAAATCACGCACTGGAATGAGAGCGTATCTGGCAACGTTAATTCCGAGATATCATCCTTACAGTTTCTGGCAATAGACCCCGATGAAAATAAATGGTTTATAAACACTGTCTGACATGCATGAGCCTTTCAAAATTATTTACAAGTGATGTTCTGGGAGCTTCATTCCAAGGAAGTCTTTCTCCTCCGTTTAGATACCAAAATCTGCTGGGTGGGGAGGGGGAGGAAGGCGTCAGCACTACACGGTCACAGCTGGGTACATCTTCTGTTCACTGTTGGTGTGAGGGTAGGGGGACTGGATCTGCCTGTAGCCGCTCTGCAAACCATCGAGGAAGGGGGGCACCGGAGTCAGTGGCATCGAGTCGTGCTGCACAGCATAGCCTACGTACTGGGGGTGCAGGTACTGCCCCTGGTGTGGCACGATCTGGGTGGCCTGCTGGCAGTTCAGCACTGAGAAGTTCGTCGGCATATTGACATAGACATTATTCATGGTCCCTTCTGGCAAGCAGCAGTTGGTCTGGGACCTGGTCGGTGGGGCTCTGGCCCCTGAGTTGGCACTGGAGCTGGAGCTGGCAGCCGTGCTGGACTGGCGAGAGGAGGAGCCCCGGGAGGTGCTGGCACTTGGGATCATGGGGATTGTCTCCATCAGGCGGGTGCTCCCAGGGGCTCGACTCTGCTGGGGCTCCTGCTTGGGCCGCAGGCATCTGCAGCAGCAAGCTGCCACCAGTGACCCCAGGATGATGAAGGCAACAAATACAGATCCAACGATAAGGAATGGCACGTAGATGGGCACTGCAACAGCAAGGAAAACATTGTCACTGGAGGCCAAGGACAAACCTCACCCCCTCACCCAAGCAGAGCCCACCTCCTCCTCCCAGCACAGGTCAATGCAGGGCAAGCATTAACAGCTGTGTGTGCAGTGGACCGTTTTACATCAGAATGATGAAAAGGGCTGCTAAAACCAATGGCTTAAGTTTCCAAAAGCATCTTTAAAGTCATTAGCAGGGAGAAAAGCCCACAGCTCACACCTTGAGGGAGGACAGTTTGCTCCTGGTGATGGTGGTCTAGTCCACATCAATCACTGCTCCACCTTTCATCAGACTGTGTCTCCCATATGCCTTACTAGAAGAATCAGGCAAGATAGCACTGGGTTTGAACAGTGCCTTAAGGAGATACTTTGGGGCAGGACCCGTGTTGAGAGATCAGGAGCACAGGGTAGTCAAACACTGATGCTGCATGACATCCCTCCCCATCAGCAGCCCACTCTGGTTGTTGTCACCCTACCAGGGCAGGGAGGCAGACAGGCAGTGATAAGACAGCAGTCACAGGGGCTCTGACATCCCACAGCCCTGGGAAGGAGTGTCCACTTGCTCGGCACCGGGTTTAGGGAGAAACCACAGAGCAGGCAGAGGGGCAGCATTACTCCTTGTGAGTTTTAATGAAAGGACATCAGGGCAGGAGTGAGGGTGGGCAAAGGATGGGAGCAGAAGGTACAAGTGATGCTTCATTGGTGGGGTCAGTAGCCACCAAGCATAGCAAACACAATCCTTGGAAGGACCTGGGCTCCAGGTAGTTATGCACTCCCAGGAAAAAAGCTGCTTTCTCTGCCTCAGTAAGAAATCTGCATGGATATACCTGGGAATAACAAAGGAGAGATGCCTCCCCTCAGTGCTTGTGAATGCTCCCAACAGTGTGCCTGGACTTCATCATTTCCACCAAAAGCTGGCAGCCCCAAGACTCAGGCAGGGCTGTAGAACCCTGCTTGACCCTGTCTGACCCTGCTAAGGCATCCACTGCTAATGACATGCAAGTTAACAGTGCCAGTGCAGGGTGATAGCTCCCAAACCCGCTGAGCAATAAATACTAATTTTTTAAAAAATGCCTTGTTCTCAGAACTGCAAAGGTGGTTTATCTGTTTGATCAAGTCAGCTCCTTGCACAGCTGATGGCATGGAGTAAGTTAAAACCAAAAGGCCATGTTTCTTCCATCATTTTAGCACTTTTAAACAGAAGGCTGCAAAACATCATCTCCACTTCCATGCTCAGTGCCGCAGCAGCTCTTGAGCAGGTGCACACACTTGCTACAGACCGTAAGGCACAAGTTTTCCAAGAGTAAATCTGTCCTAATTAAAACATCACTTCAGGCTACTTCTCGTGCACTCGGCATGTGCGGATGGCAGCCAGGGTGCGGGGGAGCCACTGGGGCTTTTTTAAACAGCAGTAGAAAGACTTGAGTTGAGCCTTGAAATTCAATCTTGTAAAACCAGTCCTAAATGGGGATATCTGAGCTGGAAGAACATACACAATTACACTGGGGACCAGTCAGAGTCCTTTTGAAATATCCTGTTACTTCAGCTCTTTTGCTCCTACGGGTTGTCTCATTTTTTTCTTTCTCTTTTGAATGGGGAGCACAAGCGGGGCTGAGGAGCCCGTTCGAAGTGGCGGCGGAGCAGCGCCAGGCCGAGATGGAGAGGGGTATCACCACCTGCTCTAACGTGGAGACGTGGCTGGGATTTCCAATAGTAAGGGCCGGCAGAGGCAAGCCTTCAGCTCGGGCTCTTCTCCCCGTGTAACACCCGCTGGCCGGGTCTGGCCAGCCCCACCTTCGTCCGTGCCGCCCCGCGACTTGACGGAGGAGGGAACCGACGACAAAGGGGGCAAGGGGAGGCCAAGAAGTTGGCCGTAAACCCGCGGCGAGTCCCGCGGAGCCGCCGGCCGAGCCGGAGTGCCCCTTGCCGGGACCACCCTTGCCGGGTCCGCCTCACCTGCCGCGCCGTCGGGGCCGTCCTTGC
>VXAU01000862.1:250358-272398 GCA_013399695.1 Formicarius rufipectus | reverse complement strand
CGAGGGGAGTAGGGGATAAGAGGGGGCGAGGGGAGTCGGGGGACAAGGGGAGTCAGGGGACAAGAGGGACCAAAGGAGTCGCGGGACAAGGGGAGTCGGGGAAAAGGGGGAAAGGGGGACGGCACCAGGACCCAGCCCGGGGGCCACGCTGCTGCTCCCCCAAGACGCGCAGTGACCGTCCCAGTCAGGCGTCCTCCCCGCCGCTCCGAAGCCAATCCCCCCGCACCCAAAAAGGCAGCCACGCGTATTTTTGCCTCACGACTTCTTCCAAGTCAGTGGCAGAGCAAGGCTACACCTTCAAACGTGCCCGAGCTGCTGTGTTTTCCCTCTCCATCTGAGACACCTCTCGTCGTACAGACCGAAACTTTCACTGAAACCGCACTACATCAAGTGAAAGAGTATTTCTTTTAGTTAAAAGGCACAAACAGGGTAGCTCTGATAAGGGGCACTATTTTTAAATCCTGCTGGTTAGGAGCTTCGCTACAAGGAAGGTGACTGCAAAGTGTTGTTTATTTCTCTCATTCTTTCAAGCTTTTCTCCTTCAATGAAATTATTGTCCTTCCCTGCAAACGTACTGGTCTTTCCTCCTTCTTTTTCATGCCCCTGTTTTGTTCTCTTTTCAGGCACCCTTTGTTGCTGCGGGCTTTCATGGAGCTGAGGGTCCGGAGCAACAGAATCTGTTCAAATTGGGGCCCAGGTAGGTGCATTTTGCCCCTTGAATTTCGCTACTGCTTCCAGTGAGTTCTTTCCCAGCCGCAGCCCTTTCACAGCTCAGTCTGTGGCTGGGAGCTGTAAGGGTAGAGACCAGAGCTGGTTCCAACACACCTCACGCCTTACTTACCTCAGAGAGGATTAGTAACCCAGAGCAGCTAACCTTTGGAAGAGCTTCTAGTTATCAAGATGAAAAGTGGGATCGGTGGTTCTGCGTCACCCAGTCAACCCAGCTGGGCGAACAAGAAGAAACTTGCAGCGATTTGAAAGAGTTTGAGATGCTCCATCTCAAAACCTGCCAGCTCTAGCAAGGGGAGCCCACCGCAGACAGTTGTGACCGATGATGGATTTCGTACACTCAACCCACACTGCCCACAGCACCTATTTCCCAAGACACCCCTGTGCCATGGGTCAGCCATGAGTCACAGCGAGGGAAGGGGATTGTCTGGGGAAGGAATTAGAACCATGAGCTCCTGCCAGTGACCTGTCTTTGGACGTCTGGCAGCCACAAGTGACAGCACGGCAGCTGTTAAATGCCTGCATTCACAGAGATCTTCCTACGAGGTCATTTTCTTTAAATCTGGGTTGGAGTCACATTTTCGTAATAAGAAAAGCAGCTTCTCAATTCTTTTATACGTGGCAAGCAAAATACTTTCCCAGACCTGTCCTTTGAGTTGATGGTTCACCGATATTCGGTAAGGTGGATCTTTTTCAATAGCAATAACAGACTATGAGAAGATAGGTAAAAAGCAAGTTATCTAATCTAATTTATCTGTGCTCCAAGTCAGGAGTACAACAAAACACCAGCAACACATTCCCTGCAGAGATTATCTGTAACATGTACTTTATATATTCAAGCTTGGAATTTGTCTCAACTTGTATGGGTAGCAGCAGAGATAATAGCATACCTCATTATGCTTTTGTAAAACTTAAACATTTGGCACTTTGCAAAATGCTTTAGATCCTATTTAGCAATACACTAATTAGTGGAGTTTTTTTTCCTCACTGTCTTTACAAGTTGATCAGGTGATATCCCTGTCAGTTAAATTTAAAAGCACAAAAAAAAAAAAAATCCAGAACCAAAGTATGTAAAAATTCACAAGTGTAGCAACAGTCTTTTCTACTCTGTGACTTTTTCTCTCAATTTTCTGTGTCAAGCATAAATTAGCTCAATGTATTTCAATATAAAATAAACCCACCACTAAGGTCCCAGGTCCTGGAGGACACCAAACTCACTGCATCTGATCAAACTGAGCATTGTGCACCTTTCAGATATAACTGAAACATTGTACAATTGTTAGAGTGGGAGGAGATTTTTAAAGCCTAGAGATATTCAGTAATGATTCCATAGTGTATAAATCTCCATTACCTGCTTCAACTATTTTTTTTCCCCTACGAATCTCTGAATTTTTACTCCTACTACCAGACATGGTTTAATGAGGCCTTTGGGTGATTAGATATGTTCTTTGCCCTTCTCCAGCTAAAAGCAAATACCACTTTTTAATATCAGTAACTTGAAAAACTCCTCTGCTATTCTGCTGTTTCTGAAAAATAGTCTCCCTCAGAGCAGGGAAAATAAGCGTTAAAAGAACTTTTGTTAGTTGTCTGAAACTGATAAAAGTGCATTTCCCATATAATTTTTAACACTCTGGGCTGCAAACTGCCAGTGCAGCAGTGTAGGGGATAAACCTATCTACAGCACATTGCAGCAGTACCTGAACTTCTGCATGCCTGGGCACAGGGTTGTGCCACTGCCCAACCGGGACCACTGATCTTTGCAGGCAGAGCTGCCACGGGATAGTCTCCACCATATGCTTAAGTTACCGTGTTAGACTGGTGTGTTCTTGCCTTGTAAATTCATTTAGTCACTGCAGTGACATACAGTCTCCTTGTTGTAACAAAGGCATTTTCACTGTTTCTCTACTACAGTCCCTCTACAGATGGGAATTTTTCAAAAGTATTTATGTTACTTCAGAGCATGGTGTTTTGCCTTCCTAAGGTTGGCAGGCCTCATTTACTAAAGCTCTTTGCAAATACAACCACTCCTACTTCAAAAAAAGATAACAAAAATAGGAAAGGCATGAAAAGAGAGACAATACAGAAGCATGTCTTTCATCCTGAAGAGCTCCCAGTTCAAGAAGGGGAAAAAGAAGGACACTCCACCTTGAGTCTGAGCTGCTGAACTGTTCACAGCGAGGTACTACAAACATTTGTCGGGGCTGGCTGTGCCAGCACGCATCAGACAGGAAGGAAAGAAAAGAAAGGACAAATTAGAGGAATTTGTAACAAGTAAGAAACAACAGTCCTTCTCCCTCCCCCCTTGGTGTCCATCCTCCAAGATAATGCAGGAACCCAGACTTTCACCTTATTCTGTATCTTTGTTTTGGTTGGAACCTCCTTAGAGCTCGGAAAAGGAAAACCCTGCAATGCAACTCTCCAAGCTGCTGTGAGCTTCTCTGGGTGAGTAAGTGGCTCTCGCTGTTAGGGATGTTTTGCTTTCCCTATCGTATTTCCAACTCATGTTGTTGCAGATTGCCACATTACCTTGATGGTAAGAGAGACACAAAACCAGCAGTAACTCCTGTTTTCCTTTCCTTTTGACCCACTGGAGTTAAACTTTAGATGGTGGATGGATGCTTTCTTTTCTACCCCTTTGGGATTTTCTGTTTTGTTCTTGACAGCCTTTTCACTTGGGTGCAAGTGAGATCACCTGCTTTTCATTGCCCAGCCTTGGATGCCAAACAAGCATTTTTCTACCTTTCTAATTATATTTACCTCCTGTACACTATTACCATCAAAGACTTTCGCAACCTTATCCGAAATCTTGAAAATCTGAATTTGGAATTACTTTGGCTCTACAATTGTGTTCATGACACTGCAAATCAGGATTGTAAATTAAAATCTTGTAATGTGAAGTCTTCTCCCTCCCTCCTTCCAGAAAAAAAATCTCGAATGCATCATCGTGTTTAGATCATATTGTTTAGATGATTTGGCATGTAAAAGCCAGGCCATGCTTACCACAAGAGCTGGATTTTATTGCAGTTTGTGCACATCTTCAACAGCAGAGATCCCTCTTCCTGGCAACATAAAATAAAGGAATCTAGTCCAGTCTGAAACCCCATGCAGTTGCTTGTGTGTTTTTTTAACTTATAAACAAATCACGTTGGAGCTGTGGCTTGGAAATCCCTGCATCTTCTGCATTTGTCCCAGCAAAGTCACTTCTGAGGCAAAACTGTATTTCCCACTGATAAAGCAATGCCTTGCTGCCCCCATGTGAAGTTAGCGGGAAAGGTAGTGTTATTGAAACTCCATTACTATAAGTTTTGTATTGGAGAACTTGAATTCAAGATTGCAGTCCATACTGACAGGTTTTACTAATGTAATTTCCCAGATGAGGATAGTTACCAGAATATATGGGCTTAACTTTGTAGGGTTTCCTTCTCTTTATACTCTGGTTATTAACTACTTTTTATACTAGTGTAGCTAAACCTGTGGTAAGCATAATTTAAATACCATCAGAATGTTTAAAGCTCAAAGCTGCCATTCTGATTGTGGTATTAGTTGCATAAGCTGGACTGGGTTTTATTTCTGCTTAGGGACCATATTTAATATCTACATTTTAAAATACACATGTATTCATAGCAAAAGGCTTTCCTTTATTGGCTCTCATTTCCTGGAAAATAATTAGATCAAGATGACCCAAGGATTAAAAAAAAAAACAACAAACACTCACAGAAAGAGGCAAAGGACTGTAAAAATAGCTTTGATGAAATGATATGAAGTTAGCACACTCCTCAGGGAGGCTGTGGATCTGCAGTGGCTGCACCGGCATCAAGCATGTCAGTAGGAAAAGCTTGGCTCCTGCTGTCAGTGCTCCCTGTCTCAGCACACACAGCAGTGACAGCAGAAATCAGTGCTGGCACCACCTTATCACAGCCAGTGCAGACACCTCCCCTATCACATGTCTGGCTCCAAAATGCACCACTGTCTCGATAATGGGGTTAGGGGATCCAGGCTGAAGGAAGGTGAGCAGGGTAACAGTATCTGTAACTGATGGGGGACATCTCTGTCCAAATTCGCAAGTGTAGGAGGAGTCTGTTCCTCAGAATACATCCCCCCACAGGTTCAACACTGAGCACCATTGGACAGGGGCTTTAGAGAGTTTGTTAGCATTGTCCAACTACTCAGCCCTGATCAGTACAACTGTCGGGCTCCTTGGAGTCTTAGTACGTTGATTTTTGGAGCTTCCACTTACTGCAGACGTGACATATTGCTGTATGTTACATAAAACCCTGGACACAAAGCTGACGTGCACATCTTCAAATTGAAAGGGATGCCATTTCCTAATTGAATTATTATTTCTGCTCCAACCGACTGCTCCAGCCACTAGCAAAAAATGAAAGAATTTTAGCCTATTTTTATTCTGCTTCCCACACAAAGGAAGAATTATGTGTGGACTAAATCCATCTTCCTACTGCCTGCCCTCACAATGAGACCAGCCAATTTGACAAGGTATCATTTTTATAGTTATTTCAACTGAAAAAAAGCCAGGAAAGTACAGGAATTTTCCACATTTACACTCCAGTTTATGCCACACTGGACGTAAAGCATATGTGTTTTATCAAATGTAGGAAGAGAAAACTAAGGATCATTTCAAAACAGGAATTTACTGCTGCTCACCTCCTAATGCCATAGCGTGAGACTAGGATTTGGTCACCACGCAGTGAAAGCAGCATCACCACACAGCTGTAGCCCAGCCTCTTGTGTGTGCAGTAAGATCAGTGAGCTCCATCAAGTAAAAAAGTGTTCCTTCTCTGGGTGCAGTTCAACAGGACTTGGTACTGCTACATATCAGTTTTGGGGGATTATTATTGCAGATGAGCAAGAAGCAGCAACTTGTTGTGGAAAAATAACAGTATTTATGAGAATATTTTCTGGATCAGGACAATTTTTTATGCTGCTTACAAAAGAAGTGAAAAAGACTGTTACCTGCTTGAATCAGTCCTATTTTACTTAACATTATTAGCATAGCTCAAATTCTCCTTACCTTAAAGATGATCTAGCCTGGCAAGGAGGCTTTTTCACCCCCTTTCCACTTTCCTGGGCTAAGTTTAAATGAGACATCCAGCACTCTGCAGTGATGTTGCATGTTTAATGTTACTGTTTCTGTCACTGTTGGAATGGTGTCACCATCCACCTGCTTGAGATCAGGATCTTACCACTATATCCCTTTTGCCCCCATGTTTCCCTAGCAGCTCTGAAGCCTGGCAAGCCCTGATGCCACCCCAGTGTGGATTATCACCATGACAGAGCACCACTTAATGGCTGCACCAGCTGCTGCAGCACTAGAAATAAGTAACAGGGAGAGGTAATGATAAAGGTCACAATTCTCAAGTGTAAAACTGCAAGTTACTCCGGAGTATTTCTAGCTAAATATTGTTACTAATGAAGCATAAATTTAAGCTAATAGTCATTTGTATTAGACCTGCATCTTCACTACAGGAATTAAATCTGGATGAGCTACCACAGTCTTTCTGCAGTTCCAGCCACTTCTGCGCTTCCCTGATAGAAGTAGGAGGTTGCTATTGGCACTGACAGAGCATGAAGCCAACATAAACAACGTTAAAAGCCTTCACTCTTTGCTCTAGGAGCAGTGCTCAGCATCAGCTTCACTTTGCTACTATGGGATCAAGTAAGAGCTTTGCCCTGTGGTCCATACTGTATAAGCTTAGTTGGCAGCCAAAGGTCTTGCCCTCCCTGGGAATGGGGCTTGCTGCTGGTTTGGCTGCTGGAGGTATGTGAACACCTGTCTGCTCCTTGAAATCTATTCTTGCAGTTGAAGCATTACCGTGGGGTTGAGCAAAGGCAATGTTAGATGCAGTGAATTCCTCCAAAGAGCCACCAGTTCCCTTAGTCAGCAACCAAAATAAGAGGTAAAAGGAAAAAAAAAAAAACCTGTGTCTGTTTGAAATTCATACAATGTGCATTGCTAAGACTCATTTCCATGACATCAAGGCTAGTATATTCCTTTTACTATTGCTTCTGTCGATTCACTTTGACCTGATGCTAAATCAGAAGTCCCATAGCTGCCTGCAGCATTGCTGTTAAGGATAAAGGAGGCAACACAGTGGAGAGTTATGCCAAGCACAGATGCACTGAACAACTAAGGCAGTGCACTGGTAAGGTACAGGTATGCTCACCATCCTCTTCCACGCACTGTTGCAAAATGAGTGACGTCTAGCAGAGGTGGAGAGATGTCCCCACACTATTAAGGACTAATTGCTAACTGCCATTTCATTCATTTAGCATTTAGGCCCACCCATTCCAAACCTTCTTTTGAAAGATGGACTTCTTTTTTTCAGTAAGGACACCTTTATCACACATATCTTACTTTATCCCCAGATAGAACAACAGTGAAAGTGTTTATGCTCAAAGGTTAAATTCCTTTACGTGTATGTTGATAAAGGAACAAGGGTAGCCCAAACAGCCAAAGAATGCTAACACTGTTAACAGGCTCAGAGGGTTTGGGTGTTTTTTCATTTTAGGGTAGCTTCTAGTTAGGTACTTAACCATGGAGTTAATAGTCTACCCAACTGTACACAGTTTGCGCATACTTTTTCCCCAAGGTTTCACTCAGCTCTACTCCAGTCTACTCCAGCTGCCTGTCACCATCTTTTTTTTCCCCATGAGAACTTACCCACATCTTCTCTTGATAAGAGTACATTGTATTTTCCGTATTTTAGTTCTGTATAATAAATACTTCGATTTTGAATATTCATCAAGTCTGTGTTTCTTTCCTTTTTTACTACACCATAGTGTCTAATCAAAACCTCATCCTCCTAGCTTGTTTTTGTGACCAGGATCATCACCACCTCAGAAGCATATTCTGTTAACACCAAGTGCCACATTAAATACACAGAGTCAGCAAGGGATTTTTTGACGAGGAGGTATACACCAGCCTCTAATCAGAAATGGATTTTGGAAGCAATTATACAATGTTTTAAAATGCTGCTGTCCTGCTTCTGCCCAAGCACATGCCATAAGCTGACACCTGCATTAAAGAGAAAAGAAAGAGAGAAATCCATCAGTCTCCGAAACATTATTGAACAAACAAATGAGGTATATTTTGCCCTTTCAGCTATTGACCTGTTTAGGACAGGAGTACATAGTCCAAGTTTTCCATAAACTTTTGAATAGAAATGACCTGATATTCTGATGGGAGCTGATCTATACTCAAAGATAAAATCAACCCAGAAGCACTTCTAATTTGAAAAAGCTTCTAAACTTAATCGTAAGCTGTTCATAATAAGCTAGAATTGCCTTACTTCTAAAAGGTGAGAAAACAGAAAAACCATTCTTCAGAAAAGTTATCAAAGCTAAAGAATCATGCAGCCTACTCACCTCCTCTCTGTGGCATTTAACTGCAACCATGGCCTATAAAGATTAAATTCCTAAGGCTGAGTAAAAAAAGCATTAAGTAATAAACCTCCTAGCAACAGGAGTCAAATGGGTCAGAAGGACTGTTCAAATATTGAAGTCTAACAAAATTCTACTACCTTAAAAAAAGGTGTGTCATAAAATGTTTATGACCTGGAAAAGAAAGATGACACAATTGCTTGTCATAGAATTGTTTGGAATAGAAGATCATCAAGTCTGACCATTAAGCTAGCATGGCCATGTTGACCACACATGTCCCTAAGCTCCACGTCTGCGTGTTTTTTGAATGCTCCCATGAATGGCAACTAAACCACTTCCCTTGTGGCCTATTCCAGTACTTGACAATAAGCCTTTCAGTGAAGAAATTTTTTCTAACACCCAATCTAAATCTCCTGTGACACAACTTGAGGCCATTTTCTCTATCCTGTCACTTATTTTGTAGGAGAAAAGGCCAACGCTCACCTCACTACAATTTCCTTCCAGGTAGTTATAGAGTGCAGTTAAGTTCCCCCTGAGCCTTCTATTCTCCAGGTTAAAAAATCCCAGCAACTTCAGCTGCTCTTCATAAAGCTTGTGCTCCAGACCCTTCACCACCTTCACTGCCCTTCTCCGGACATGTCCCAGCACCGCAATGTCCTTGTTGTGAGGAGCTCAAAACTGAACACAGGTGAGGCCTCACAACTGCCAGGTACAGTGGGACAATCACTGTCTGGTTCTGTTGGCCAGACTTTTGCTGACACAAGTGCACCCATCCAAGCCACAGTTAGCCAGTTTCTCCACCAAAATCCTGTGGGAGATGGTGTCAAAGGTTTTACTGAAGTTCAGGCAGCCTTACCACTAAGCAAGTCACCATGTCACAGAAGATCAGGATCTGCCTTTTGCAAACCCATGCTGGCTTGCCCTTGTCCTGCACGTGTGGTGTGATGGCACTTAAGATGATCTGCTCCGTGACCTTCCCTGGCACTGAGCTTGGGATGACCAGCCTGTAGTTCCCTGGGTCCTCTTTCTGCCTCTTCTTGTAGATTGGTGTCACATTTTCTGACTTCCAGCCAACTGGGACCTCCCCAGTTAGCCAGGGCTGCTGGTAAATGATTGAAAGTGGCTCTGACAGCTCTTCCACCAGCCCCTTCAAGACTCCTCGGTTGATCCCATCCAGCCCTGTAGACTTGCAGGTGGCACAGCAGGACACTGACCATTTTCCTACACACACTGCAGGGCAGGGTTTTGTGGTGATGGTATGTAACTGGCAGCCTCCTGCCACCTGGTCAAAGCAGCATTCTCCATCAGAGCTACCGGAATCCTAATAGGACTCCCTTGGTTTTATTTTTAATTCATTTAGTTATGGAGTTGATGTATAAGTTTTCCCAAAAAAAGTTAAAAAAGAGTCAGCCATGAAGAAAACAAAACTGCTACGATTATATATTTCTACCTAATAAACAAAACATTCAATCAATAAAAATTGTATTACAAACACAGTTGATTCGGGACTAGAAAAATACCAGGACATAAACATTCAACATTGAATTCAGAAGAAATTATCTCAAACTGAATTAAAATGAATGGTCCCATTCACAGCAGGAAGCCTTGTGCCCTACATTCCCTCACCTCTTCCCACACTTCTCTCTCCTTGCCACCTCCATCCTCTTTTCAAGCAACCTACCAATCTGCTTGGGTGGAGCTGGGATGTCATGGCTGGGCTGGAGCTCTGTGGGCACTGTCACAGCAGGTCACCATCACCTTCCAGAGGTGCTGCAGGCATCAACTCCCCTCCCCAAATCCACCTGCCCATTCCCATGAGAAGCTTTACCAGTCTAATACAGAGATACTTCAACTGTCCACTGGTGTCTGGAGACAGCAGCCACAACACTGAAAGGTATGTAATGATAGGGAAGAGTGGAACAGCCTGACAACACAATCCCAGCAGTAAAGTCCAAAAACTACATACTTTACTGCTGGAAATTTTTGCACATAGCCAGTTCCTTGTTTATAGAAACCTGAATAAGGGTTTTAGGGAAACAAGCTTTTTACAGAGCATAAGGTATTTATGCTCTATGGTACAGATAGATTTCTTTTTTTTAATATATTGTTACTCTTAATTTCTCATTAAGAACCCACAAGGTACTTCTTTCCTATCTTCTGCTGAGACATTCCAGGTATAACCAGTAACGCATAAGAGAGCTGACATGATTGACTCTGGATTATTTCTTCTGCTATCATGAGTAGTGGACTGAAAAAGACCAAAGAATTACCTCTGACATCAAAAAGGGAGAAATAGGCCACTAAACCTGCATTCCTGAACACTATTTTAATTCAAAAAGTAGTGTTATAAAACTAATCAAGGTTGAAAACATGTTACAAATACATAGAGGGAATATAGCTGAATCTGGAATTTTTTTTGTGGTGAGGAAGATGCATAAACCATCTCACTGCCCCTTATCTCAACCTCCTTCCTTGCAATCTACAGTAAGAAAGCAGTAACTAAGTGCAGTATCTAGCTAACCAACTTGCCAGAAACAGAGACAAATGTGAGTGCAAAGAAAGTTCTGGACCAGAAAGAGATTCCTGAAACAAGCAATCTAAGGCGTAACTCCCTCCTGCTATACTCATCATATGGAGAACACTGAAGAAAAAACAAGTCACTTCTAGTAAAGAGAAAAAAAAAAAAAGTCACATATGCAAGTTTACAACACAGCTGTACCACAAGGTACAAATTAACAGAGTCCCCTCTTACACACGTCACTTCAAGCTTCCTTTGGTACATACTTTTCTTTCTACACAGAACAGATAATCCAGATTGATTTAATTTCATGGTGTTTAAGTATAGGTCACCTTCTTCATCTGCATTGTAGAAAACCAAGCCACATCTCGAATGTATTTGTACTTTACATTCTAATAATATTACATGTCTTTAAACAGGAAAAAGAAAAATTGAAACAGCATTTACACTGCTGATCCCTGAACATCATGGCTACGTTCAACCACCCAAGTAACATTCTGGGAATATAATTATTTCAAATCCCATTTTTACTTTAGTTTGTACTCCAGCATGTGATTATTCAATTATATAATCACTTTTTCACTTAGACTAAATTAAGGCCAGAACTGTTGCTTTAATGTGAAAAGAAACAGAGCACAAGCCCCAGGAGGCTCAGACTGCTGCCCAGTTTACAAAGCCATTCCTAGTGCTGCATTACACCACAATCCAGGTTTATACAGCTCACTATGAAGAGATTCTGGACAAATCCACAATACAATACCTCCCTTCATCCCCCACTCTCAACCCAGAGATCAGTTCCTTAACTTCAGAAAGAACAACTTTGCACTATCTAAATTCTAGGAAAAACAATTCTACATATTAGCCAACGGGGGTTTTGTGTCTCCTATAAGGTAGGAGAACAGCAGGAAATGATCTTTTGGATAGGCAAATACGTATTACAAGGGTCACAGCATTATTATTTTATTGTTTGCACAATGGTAAGTTGCACATATGGACAAACAGTATACAGTTAGAATTAATTTCACAAATTAATACATTGTAAGAGAGTCCAGTGGTTTAACATTAAAACATTAACTATTAAAAAAAGCAGTAACAAATGAATACAAATATTACGGTTTTGACTGCAGCCCAGTAAAAGTTTAAAAACAGGTTGAAATCAAAATAAACTGTGAGCTTTATTTTTCTGTGACATTAGAAAAACCACATTATATCCCTTCCTAAGAGACTGCTCACAAAGATGCAATAACATACAAGTACAAAAGTGAAGAATTCTGTGCTCAGTTTCCCTTAATTTTGTCAGATAAAGTGACAAACTGAACATTTGCAGAAGAGCAATCACTGCTGAATACAGACACTTCGAAAACATACAAAATGGTAATAACACTTTACAAAGCAAATGACAAAACCTTTGCATAAAAAGCAACTTGGCTCCAAAGTTTCATGCTTACAGTTCAACCCAGCATTATTTGCAGAGATTCAATTGATCCATTTCCTCCTTAAAATACTTTTCCCAGATATTCCTAGTGCACACCAGATTGAAGATGCAGCACAAGCTATGGCATTGTAATGTGTAAGATTCATAAACTACTGTTGCAATACCTTCAAATTACATAATTTCCCCCCCTCCATTCTTTAGCAGCAACTCACTGTACTATACCTCGTATTGAAAGCAGATACCCAACTGCTTTTAAGTCAATGCCAGCAGTGCTGATAAGAAGCTAGTGAATCAACTTGATTTTGGAACGGCTAATTTGAGTTTTCATTGGGACAGCATATCCTATCTCCCTCAACTGCAGGGGAAAATTCATCCAGCCCAACAAATCCTGCTTGCACACATGCTTTGTGGCATCCTGAGCTTTCAGCTGAAATCCTGCAATGCCCTACTCTTCAGCTCAGGAGAAAAGAAAATCTAAAATCAAAACAGTTTGGGAATACTCACTACCTATGAAATGCCTATGCCGAAATCTCAGATTCTTCTTTAGAGTTGGCTGCTAGANAAACAAAAAAAACCCAAACAAAACCAAATCAAAACAAAAACAAAAAAAAAAAAACAAACAAACCACAACAAAAAAAAACCCACCCCAAAACAGCTATTGACCACTATCTACGAAACTTTATGAAATAGTAAACATTTTCAGCTGGTTTTAAACAACAAAACACAAGGAGCAATGATGACATAGCCCGAGACCCACTGTTTGAAAGCCCTAGGAACATCAAGATATGGGACCACAGAGCAACATGGAGAAACAGAACACACAAAGAAAAGGAGATCTGTCTAAGGGGAAAGGTATGCACACCTGTGTTTTATACATATATATATATACATATACATACACACAGATGTGTGCACTGTACTGTATATATTTACATCCATATACACAAAAACACCCTGAAGTAGATTGAAAGGCCATATCCAAGAACAGAAGATATGAACTCTAGTATTTGTACTAGAATATATTTTTTCTGTACAAAAAAACCCAAAACAAAACAAATATGCATATATTCATATGGTATAAAGCTTATTAACAAAAAATATTCTGCTACTAACATTAGGTTAAATAGATGATTTTACAAGATTCTTTAATAATAATGCAGTATAGAACATTTCTAAAACTAGGGCCCAAAATAAAAATACATAAATGAGTTCCTATTCACAAGAAAATAGCTGTTCAATATGATTTTATTTTGTATTTCAGACTAGGGAAAAGTAGCAAAATCTTTATAAATCTCCTGGGATGCAATTTAATTAATGCATCAATCTAGAAAAATAGACTTTTCAGATGAACAAAGTTGATTCACTTCCCCTCCCTAAAAGGGGTGCCTATCTTTTCCCTCGCTTGTTTCCTGCTGGAGGTTTCTTCAGCTGAAGAAGTTGCCCTCCTGTCCCAAAGCCTGCAGATGCAGGATTAGACACCCCGAACGTCAGGCCAGCTGATGCTGTGATGCCAGGATTGCTGAAGTTAAACCCAGATGTAGTCGAGCTCCCAAAGCCTTATGAGGGAAGGAAAAATATTTTAAAACATAAGTTAGATCAGGATTGCAAGTCTGTTCTCCTTGATGTTATGAACACCAGCCACTTTATTACCAGCATTTGTAATACTTTATAATAACATGGTAGAACCCATTGCTAGTGCACTTGGACTTGCCATATATATAACAGCACTAACACAGTCTACCTCAGTGAGTACAAACAATTGTATCTGAAATCACAAGTCTATTTACCATTATCCTTCAACAGTAGCACCCAAAAGTCCCACTGAAACTGTACTACAGAAGAATAATTTTCTTGAGAATCCCCAATTTCTAAGCATAAATATGCAGTGCACTCCTAAGGTGGGGGAGAAGGCAGAAGGTACAGGTGGACCATGGCCCACTCACTTCACTCACAGCAGACAAATGACAAAGCTGGAGTTGGAGCACCCAGCCTTCTTTCCACTAACTTGGCTACCTTTTCCTGTCTTTATAGCATACATGACACACTCCCACACCTTAAATGTGAGGCAGAAAAGGCTCAAAATTCTTGCCAAATTCTTTGTATTTAAAAATACCTTTTATGACAAACTATTAAGCAAAACTGGAAACAAAACTTTAGAAAAATTGAATTACTAGGTAAGCAAATTGTTCTATTTCAACTCCTCCACTCTCTTCTATCAAGGTAAACAAATTGAACAGTTACCATAATACTCATTTAACTTTCTTTTATAAATTTATATCAGTTATGCACAACCAACTTGGATAATAACTGCAACTATTAGAGAATGCTAGAAATATCTCCAAGATCAGTTAATATGCAGAACTTCATAACTTCCCTTTACGTTCTCTCAGAAAACCAAAGAAGGCACCCAGTCACACACAATAACAGGTATGACACATGCAAGTTAACATTTTAACAAAGAACTTCATACAAGTTGTACCTACAAACCTGCAAAAAATTAAAATATTAAGAAAAATGGGACTGGTTCACAAGTAAGAACGGGTATATTTTCAATATGCGTTACTTAACATTGCTTCATTAGTTCTCTACTAGATAGTTAAAACAATCCTTTGGTCACACCAGTATCATCTCAATGCCTAAATATTTTTGGAGTACAGAATTAAAAACCCAGATGGTTGTCTCATCAGAATCCTAAAGTATCTCTCACAAGCCTGTGCCTTCTGTTTTTCATCAGGAAGTCTCATGAATGAAAAAAAATGTTTTAGTAACCAAA
Organism: Formicarius rufipectus; assembly: GCA_013399695.1. Lineage (NCBI taxonomy): Eukaryota > Metazoa > Chordata > Aves > Passeriformes > Formicariidae > Formicarius > Formicarius rufipectus. Next base: position 257,545 of record VXAU01000862.1, on the reverse strand, counting down.
ACTGTTCTTGGTAAATTACCTTTTTACTTCAAGTATGTTATCTGAGGTAACTGGTAAGCATTGCCTCCCATAGAAAACATCATGAATGCCATTCATAATAAAGCTGTAGATGATCTATAGTGTCAGAAGTCCAGTAAGACAAAGCTAAAGCATGCATAAATTACCTTCACCTTGCTTTTCTAGATGCAGGGATTATTTTGAAGTGTGCAGGGACTATTTTGAAGCATGCAGGGAAGGAAGCCTGTATTTGAGTAATACTAGAGTAAGAGATGCATGAACTATGAGATAGAAGACTGAGAACATACTTGTTAATTTAGATACAACTGGAAAAGTAATAGCTGCTATGTCAGAAGTGCCATTTAGGGCAGCTATAAAAGCATGGAAAGACAGGAAATTAATCTAAATGGTTTTGTCCCATCCTGGCAGCATAACAAGGCCATCGCATGGTACTTTCTTAAAAGTAAACCAAACTCTAAAGCTGAACATGCAAATGAAAAATCTTCAGGAAAACCCCCCCTTGAACAAGGTACATCGTGAGTCTTATTTATGTTGCAAGGAAAGAGAATCAATCACTGAATAGCTCAGTTTTAAAGGGAAGAATCACAAGGTCTTGAACCACAGCTACAATGTGGTGAACAATTTCGTTGTTGAAATTAGTATTACTTTTATGTAAAGAGCCATTTTCAGAAAGTAAATGACAACCTGCCCTTTAAGGGCACAGCCTTTGCATCTTCTTGAAGAATGTCAACAGTATACACAACTTTTGCATCTCTGCTTCTATCAGCCCTTTACCGAGGTAAGCCAAAGATGAGTACACACCTCCATGTAACAGTAATTTTTCTTTATTTTAATGCTACAGGGATGAACAGCAATTCAGCAGATTTCAAAGTGAATCTATTTCTGCCCTCATCCCTCACACCACCATGGGTGCTCTATATTAAGAGGTATGTCCAGAGCAGCTTTGACTGATTTATCATAGCCTCTGTATCTAAAACCTGCTTGTAGTACCCAGGGATTATATTCAGGTCCATTTTTCAGCAGTATGAGTATGTCCAGTGATGATCCCACTAGATTCTCTCATATCCCATTTACTGAGGCTGTTAGTCTTCAACAAAAATTCTCAACTCAGCTCTTCATAGCCTGTTTATCATCTGTTTTCACCAAAATTGTGTTTATACAGCCCCCTCTCCCCCTTATCTAAAAAATTCAGTGGTGATTTTTGTCTTTTTTCCCATCACTTTGAGAGTCTTAGTGCCCTTTACAACAGCCCGCTCACATCAGCCTTTCTGGTTGCCATTAAGTAAATAGGAGTAGGAATTAAATGTGACTTGTATTGGAGTCAGGTTTCCACAGTGTCTGTATGCGTTTCAGAGGGAAGCCTGAGACTGTTCCATCTTGCAACTGTGTGCACTAAAGGAAGTGCAAGACAGCTGCAGTTGCTCTGCTTTTCATCTGCTGATACAGTAGACACAACAACTGCTCCTGGGCTAAGCCAAATTTACTATTAGGAGATGCACAAGTACTGTCAGAGGATTCCAAATTTTCTCCTCAAACACACAAACTGAAATTGAGAAGAGCAGTAATACCACTAGGAACATTTTCAAATCTTTTCAAGCAACTAAATCTAACTCATAACACTTAGAAGCAATTTTGGGATCTATAGTTTTCATTCTAAGATAAGAACAAACTCATGGAAAACACATGAAAGAGGCTTGGAGTATTTTCTAAGCAACCTAGTAGAACACAGTGTTGGAACACTTACCAGACATTAGACTGGGAAAATAAGTATTTTCTTATACGCTCAACACGAGCAGCAACAGTAAATCCCATAATCCATATTTACCCCATTTTTCTAGCTTTTTCAAAAGAAGTAGATTCAGAAACAAAACACAACTATTATATAGTAATATAAACCAGAATATGGTTCCAGGATCCTATAAACGATACCTAAGAAACAAGACACAATAAATTTAAAAGAAAATAAAACCTGGCTAGCCTCAGGCACCATTCAAACCCATTTATACACCCTCAATAACATTAAAGATCCAGATTCTGTACAATACAGTGTTTTGGGTATAAAAGGTTAAAGCTAGTGTGCTTCTGGGCTACCAAATTTTTAATAGAAGTTTCTATTCCATAATCCCAGTCTAGAACAGGATTTCATGACCACTTAATTTTCTGACATAAAGTGACAGAAATTACATTTTATCTTCTTCTCTTCCTGGTTACCACCTTCTGTAGCTGAGACCCTGGAGATAACTGAAAATCTGCACTTCAGTTGGTCCAATTCTCTCACTTGAGAGACTGGTGGCACTAACACCATCACAAAGCCTGGTTTGAGGAATACAGGGAAGTGACATCTAAATTGCCTCTGGATGCCACTACCATAGCTAAGACGGACTTGTTATTTACTTTGGATTGATACTTCCTTAGTGATGGACAACTGATCCATACAACTCGTTTTCTAATGATATTTTTAATATGCTAATAACTAAATTATGAACTTTAGCAGCTTGAAGTGCTGCAATACTATTTATATAAATAATATATTGAATAGTTATTTAATATAGGCTCAGGAAAACCCAGAACAAAAAGCACAACACTTCCTAATAAATACTAGCAAAATGTATTTTTGTATAAGTAGCTGTTAAGCAAACATTTTGCTTTTAAAAAAGAAACATGCTACAAAAACCCAATTCCAGGAGACATGAGCCTCCTTTGATCTGACAATGAATACAGACTACAACAACCTATTTCCTTACTACTAGCTCAGTAAGCCATTACTCCTACTTAAGAGGTAAACAGAGATGCAAACTATAGAAGTTATGAAGATTTCAGACATACGAGCAAGGAGTAATAGGATCCATATTTCAATTTTATCACTCTCAACAAAATGTAAACAAAACAAAATGAGAAATGCGTAGTTCAACCGCAACAGAAATATTTTCAAAATAGTTAACATAATGATTTATGAATATATTCAGAGATACAATACACACGATTTACTATTGAAGTAGAAAGAGTAGGCAATTATACACTTTTAAGAAAACCTCATGGGCTTCTAGAAAAGAATTTAAACTTTATTTGTAAATACACTCAGATAAATTACTAGTATATTTGTGACAAATTTACATACTAATTTCAATAGCTCTGTAACTGCTGCCTATGCATTCAATTAACCACTGCTTTTGTTCCTCAGACTGCATCTGATCCAATCTGATGCACTGATCTCCTGTTTCTACTCCTAATTAGAAAGACCCCATCAAACAGGAAACATTAATGCTCACTCAATACTGTCTACCTAGGAGACCTTTAACAGAATCTAAAAGTTTATCTGAAAATGTGTATTTAGTAAGTAAATAGTTACTTAACTGGTGATATACACATGCACCTTTAAGCACATCTGTTTCAGCATCTTTCTTAGACTGAGTGCTGCAGTTTGATTATAAGACTTTTGCTTTAAGAGAAACTTGAATTTTGAATTAGAAAAAAACTAAAAACAACCAACCTGCACTTAGACTTCCTGATGGTTTACTTGTAGTTCCAAACCCAAATGATGATGCTCCTGTGGCACTACTCCCAAAGGCAGAGCTACTTCCAAATCCTAATAGAATAATAGTAAAGACATACGACAAAAAAAAAAAAATAAATTACAGACACAGCAATTAAAGTCACATGGGGTTTGGATGAGCATTCTAAACCCAAACCTAATTCTAAGCATTAACTGCTAAACTGCCTCAAGAGTATTTTATTCTCAACACAGCATTGTGTTAAGAAAACAGTGGAAAGTGGAAAACATTACAGAAAAATACTACCTGCAAAATCCAAAACTGAGTAAAGGAAAAACTATAAAAACAAGTGTTGTAAGTTATTAAAGTTTAAGAAATTTCTGCAGAATTGTTGTTAAATTGGCAAGAAAACTGTAACCAAATGGTATAAGACTAAGAAAATTCAAATTTATTTCTATTACAGAAAGCTATAATCTTCATCTACAACTCTGGAAGAAAAATTAATATTTTAAATATTACAAATATTTTTTTTTTCAGTTTATATTTGGCTTATTTTAGAGTTGTCCCCCTCCTAGATTATTTGGGATCAGCTTTATCTAGGACACTATAAAACAGGTTAAACAGAGAACAGAAACAAAATTTCACAATATTTAATGTGAAAAATAATCATATAGAGGGCAGCCATAAACATAGAGCTAAATAGTAATAAAACTCATTCTGTTAAGTTTGTAACTGACATTTATGATTTCATAATATAATTTTTTAAGATTTCAAATCATGTTATTAAAATGAGATCACTTCAAAGGAAAAGGAAATTGATACTTGCAGTTTGAGACAGAGGCCAGACAACAGGAACTGTAAGAAAACTATACTCTCTGATTTTGACAGTCTCAAGAGGTTTTCTAAAAGACAACAGTATTCGTATTTGAGGAAATTATGCCCCCATTCTAAATTTCAAGTGTCAGGGAATATCCTTTTATTTGCAGCAAAATGAGCCTTTAACATTCCTTTACAGAAATAATTTTGATATTTTAAAATTCGTAAGGATTGAACACAGTATCTGAAGTTCCCTAGTTTTCTGAACTTTTTTAATTGAGTTTTTAAGGGTATATAAGGGCAAGTATCATCTGAATGTAAGATACTTCATTTAAATGATACACTCCTTTGTTCTGTCTAGGCTGAAATTCATAACCAATAATCAGGCAAGATGTCTTGAAATATTTAACAAAGCATAGGATCTATGCTACATACCTTTTATACTTCAATGCAAAAGCCTCTGTTTATCACTGACAAAATTCACAGAAAGTTAATCAGAGAGCAATTTCCCCCATTGAAATGGTGTTTCTAGAGTATACATTAAAAATTGCCCCATTCAAAAAAAACCAAACCCCTAAGATTAAAAAAAAAACCCTTAAGTAATAATTCTATTTCCTAGAACACACCTTACTATTTTGCAAGTACGTACTTATTCTACTACTTGCTTCTATCAGATAGCCTAACAGATTTGTCAAAAGACAAACATACTGCAAATCAATAATGCACGCAAATACCTTCCTAAGCAGAGAATTAGGGGGAAGAAAAAAAAAAAAAAAGAATACAAGTCAGCTTTTTCTGACAAAACTAGAAGTAGTTGGAAATCTTCTTTTATTTACACAGGTAAGACCGGTGAACAATCTTTAGTCTGCAGCGTCTTTAGTAGAAATTGAACAATTTTATAGTTGGTTTTTTGGTTGTTTTTTTTTGGTTTTTTTTTTTTTTCATGGCATTTAAAACATTGTGGGAAGAAGTGGTAATTCAGAAGTAATTTCCTTTTAGCACAATATTCTCAGTTTTTTCTTGTTCAGGTATATACAGATTTTATCTGAAAAAGCTTAATATCTGAAGAGAAAGGACACTGGTAGATTTAAAGATAATTTCAAGGTGACTATTTAAAGTAAAACTCATGTAATGTTTGAGTTACATCACATTTCCAATACTTAATGATGTTTAATTATTTTAAATACATTACAACACCAACTCATATGTTTGGCTCATATGTAGGAATGTGGACTGAGGCTGCAGAGAAGAGAGGATGTAACAAGAAAAACCACAACGTGTTATGTTTGTGCTCAGCAGACTGATCAATTTCCTTGGCAGATCTTATAAAAGCTGTAGAGGACATTAGTGTCTGTAGGAACTCCCAGCCTATATAGACAGGAAATTTATATGCAGATTAGATTCTATTAATCACTTTAATTCTACCTGTAGTTCCACTACTGAGAACACAATACATTTAAAGTTCTATATTAATTTTATAATTTTTAATACCACCTACTCTTTCAGAGTTACGTGTCCTCCTGGAATATATTCTTCACCAGCATTGTTAACATTTTGGTATTTTCCCCCTCACTTTCAAATGTTTCTTTTTCAGCTGGAGGAGGGATTTTTTTTCTTCTCCCTACCTCAGCACTGAGGCACAGGCTGACTGCTAAAGCAAATCAGTTTCAGCAAGCAGGATCCCAGAATTGTAGTAATTTTAAAAAGATTTATTCTTATCTCAATGCAAGCAGAAATGAGTCCCTGTAGTTAACAAGTGAAAAACTTCTACGGATGAGCTACAGCAAGGTTTGTTGAAGGTGCCTAACTTTCGTATATATGTAAAATTAAGTCAAGTTGTAGTTACATACTTGATGTGCTTCCCTAGCTTTAAGAGCACAACTTCTATGTGATTACCTCATTCTAGTCATCCTGGTTTTTCACTACAATGGTTTAGCCTTAGCAAATCCTTCTGCAAGGCAGGAAGAAGCCTGAAAGGCCAAATTGTAAGTCTTTCCCTGAAACAGATCATCCTCTTAGTGGAGTTAAAGGTTTGCAAGAGATTCAGGTGTGCGGTATAATAATTCAATGAAAGATTAGAAAAGTTAAAGTGTACCTCCAAGGCTTGAAGAACCTAAGCCACTTGATTGCAAGCCAGTGCCAATACCTGAGCCGAATGGCGTTCCAAAACTAACTCCCAGAGATGGCTGTGGCCCTGGTATGAAAAAAATGAGAACAAACTTGCCTTACTCTTTCATAGTAAAGAGGTCCTTTATTTACTTATTCAAGTATTTGTTAATGTGAACATAAGTTTTCAACAGATTCCATTAAGATCCCAAGTTCTACTTCATAAAATTTTCTCATTTAACTGTCTGCCTCTGCATTCATCTAGTAAAAATCTAAGAAAATACTGATTGTAGTAAGGTGAAACTAGTCAAAGCTAAGAACAGAACAAATTTTAAAAAAGTTATCTAGTCTCACCTTAAACTTTAAAACATTAATCAAAACCTAGAGATAACTCAAAGGTAACAACACTTTGCTACCTAAATGGAACCAGAGTAAGGGAAAATCTTCAAATTAAAAACATAAGAACTGACGCTAATGTAACTAAAACTGTATTACCTAAATTAAAGAGGATTCTGCAAAACTACTTAAGTATTCCATCCAAATTTAAGCAGAACACTAAGATAAAAAACAAGACAATGACTTTATTTTATTAAATTTATTGTTCATTTTTAAGCAAGTCAATTACACAGTAACATGACAATTCATTTTTTTCCACACAAGTGATAACTGAGTTCTGTTAAGCTCTGCTACATAACACCATTCAATAAGGTAAACTAGCCAAACCACCTGTTTAAATAAGCATTTACAAAAGGCACA
>VXAU01000862.1:229667-250341 GCA_013399695.1 Formicarius rufipectus | reverse complement strand
TACATTCAAAATTTCAGAGTTAGTTCCATAATTTAAAAAAGCTGACAGTACTTTCCCTGCATATTCACAATAAGATGCAGGACTGTCAAAAAACAATTTCAGTCTGCCAAGATGAAATTTACAGCCTCAGTTTCTTTTTTCGCCCCCCCCCCTTAAATCTGGGGAATAAACAATCAACTTGCTAGCCCATTACTAACACATTTTAAAATAATTAATTCTAATAAATAATATATTTTAACAGTTTTCACAGTACAATCTTATATTCCTGTCTTTTTCAAACAGTTTTCAGTGCACTATTAAAAAAATTCAACCATTGAAGATAAAATACAGTGCCAAACTCTTAATCCACAGACATCCACATCTTTGCTCAACATAGCTTTCTTCATCTTTGAACATACTTTACATACTGTATCTGTGAAAGTGATGATTTATTCAAATATTACTATAAAGCTCAGATGATTTCAGCCTTTTTCCTAAACCATTATCACACTTGAGCTACTGTCATTCAAATTTCTTCCTTTGTATTACAAAGTTTCCCAATGCTAATATTTATACAGCATTTTAAAATGTGAGTATTTCAAGCTTTTAAAATAACTTCTGTATTGAGTATTTAAATGGAAAATAATTTTGAATCAAGTGAAAGGCACTGTATATTGAAAAGTAACATTTTTGCTAGGAACACAAGATTTTTATGTGATCCATCTGTATACTCAAAGTAGTGTTAAAACTAAATTTTATGGGCAACTAAAGTTGTTAGCTTTCAGTCTCTGCTTAGCAGGGAACAGGTGGGAAACCCAAGCTATTTCTTCAACTTAAAGTGTTATCAGATGTTGCAATTACAAAATTTCACATAGATTTCAAACTAAAGTTGTTTACATCCAGTTTAAATACTGATACATCTACCTAGCAGCTCTTTAAAAATAAGAAAAAAACTTAATAAAAAAAAAAAAACCACAATCAAAAAAACCAAACCAAAAACCAACAAAACCCCCTACACAAGTCAGTGATCTAATAAACTAAAGGAATCCAAAAACACATATCCAGTTCCTTCTCAAGTACACAGGTTTCTGTCTCAGTAGGAGGCACTGTTAGTGGAAGATCTTATAAACAAAACACTACAGCCCTCCAGGCCAAGCTTTTTACCAAATGCAACATGCTTTTTAGAGCCAGTAGAAACATTATACTAAAAACACCGCAGATCATATAAACCAGGATCTTACTCCTTCAGCTAGCAAGCTTTTCATGGAGCAACAGCCTATGGTATTTGTTGATTTTGTACCATAATGGTCTGAAGTTATCACCACTACTTACAGTTCTTGTAAGTAAACATAATCTCCAACAGCAATAAAATAGTAAGATTCTTTGATGCGAAAAGTACTAGCAAAAAAAAAAAAAAAAAAAAAAAAAAAAAAAAAAAAAAAAAAAAAAACCCAAAACTGCACTTCTGGCTATTATAGGTATGAGACAAATCCTTTATAACAAGTATTTTAACATTTTTAAAATCTGACATATTTGCCCTGTAAAGCATTTCAGTTTAATGAATAGGACCCACTACAGAATGTCTAGACAGGTCAGCCACACTTCCTAGTGATACTCTGCAACTTTTAAAAATCACAGCTGGTCCAAAGAGTGAATAAACTTAGTGTCACAACTTAGACCTGATTCTGACAAAGTAATACACTGGTTAATTTTAACCAAGGTTAATATTAAACTACATAATAAAATTTTTAAGTGCTATAAAGATTTCGGTATCCTTTTCCATTAGCACTTGAATCTCACACTGAATCAAGTCAAAACAAAGTGTGCTAACAGCTTCATCATGCTTTGATTAACTCTGTACTTCACAAGTTACACAGAGTGTAAGTTGTTGGGGGGGGGTACTGTATTTTTAGAGGAGAAAAAGTGAGCTTGAAAAAAAAGTTACTTCTTTAAAACAATTTAGTCTTACCTGAAAAACAGCAGTTTCAGCCTCATTTACAGGTCTCACAGAATTATTTCACAGAATATTGACTTGAAAGGGATTCACATGGATCATCAAATCCTGCTCTTAAGAGAGTGACCCATACCGGGATTGAACCCACAACCTTGGCATTATTAGCAAAATGCTCTGACCAACAGAGCTAAATAATGACTCCGTGAACTAGGTTTTCATTTCCCTTAAAATATTTTACTCTAGTCCCATCAATAATCATTGGTAGGTTAGTCACCATCATTTTAACTTCCATGCTGTTCAAGATTGCCCAGGCAAGTGTCGGTGAGGCAGATCTTAAAAACTCTAGCTGCTACTGCACAAAACCATGACCAGCCCCACTGCTACCAATAAAGTTGTGCTGAGAACAAGTATGGTAAACTAGGGAGAAAGCTTGTGTGCAGACAAAAGTTAAGCACATTTTTAGTAACTCCAGCTTCAAAAATCTGCACAAAATTTGTGTTTCAAAGCACACACCGGTCCTGATGTCCTGATTATCCACCCCAGATGACCAGTGTAGTGCATCTTTGCTCCCTTTCATTCATATGGCCAGGATCCACTGGTTTTATTTATTTTAATAGAAGCCAGACACATCCTGGCATACAGAAAGAACACAGGATGCACATCTACACCCAGAAACTGGCATTCCCTGATGCCACAGCCTAGATGTAGCTATTTAACTTCTGACGGCAAATTTAAAATAAATTAATTTTTTTTCAGAGAAAGAACAGTAACTAACACTAAATTAATCTTATGAAATACTTAACCATGTAAACATCAAATATTTTTTTTTAAAAAAAGACTAAGCATACTGATCCCTCAATACTACAGTACCATGTATTATGTTTTAGTAAAAAACTTAAAGGCCAGAGTAATTTTTTTGTTTTATTCTTATCTTCAGGAACAGCAACAGCAAGTCAGGTATTACACAGACACCCTCTACCCCCCTCTTTACATATACCTCATTTCACAGCCTCCTCTCTCAGAGCCTTCTGCTATCCTTCATCTATCCCACCCTTCAGAAGTAAGTGTGATTTTACTTCTACTAGACAGTTTATCCAATTCATAACAACATAATACAAACTGAAAACATGAAGCATTTGCAGTTCTATTGCAGCAAATGATGATCTAAAAACTCAAACAAGGACAAGGGAATTATGAGAGGAAATTAAGATTCCTGCAAAAGTGAAAGAACAGATTTTCTCCTTTTCCACTACAAGTAAAACAAAAAGTGGAAGCCTTAATCTGAATCGGGGAGAAAGACAAACACTAAAATCAGTAATCTAGGAAAACTATGAAATGCTCCCATCTAGCAAGCTTTTAGGACTTCAAGATATCTCTGAAATTGTTTAAGCCTGACTAATTCTACTTTAGAACAAGAGGGAATTTAAAGTACCTTTTCTGTTCATCTAATTCTGCTAAGAGTTTGAAGTATTCTTGAAGTGCCACTCAAAACATCTATCTCTATTTCTCCAGGTCTTCAAGTGAGTTGCATGGAGGGTAAAAGTATTCTAGCTGAGTAAGCAGTAAATAAAAAACCAGTCATCTAGTTCTTCTGGCATGTTTGATGTAAGTTAATGGGCTTGCTCTATCTGCATCACTCTTGTAGTTCACACATTTTTGGCTTTTGAAATACTCTGTCAAAACAACCAACTGAAAAAAAAAAAAAAAAAGACAAAAAGAACCCCCCAAACCAACCTACACACTCCCATTTTCTCCTTTCCTACAAAATACCTCAGTTCCGTTGGTACGACTCAATTCTGCCTTTTTTTCCCCCCCTCTTCTCTTCACTCCTATTCCTAAGAGGATATTCAGTCATGCCATAAGTGGGATAAGCTGACTGAAGTTACTAGCAGTTCCCTTGAATCTGGACTGGGAATTTCAGGAACTTCAAATCCCTCACCTCAATTCATAAAAATGCAAGAATGACTTAAGTCTGACATCCCAAGTGTATGTATTTCATAAACAATTAATCCTGTCATGACCATAGAGTATTTAAAAGGAACAAATATAAGACAAGGAAAAAGATGAAGGAAGGGTGAACTGCTTTGGCAACATTAGGCTGCACAAGCCACAGTCCTTTCTTACAAACCCTGAAGTGTGACATTATCTCATGTTTTCATTTTAAACCCATATGTTTTTGTAGACATCACTTCAACAAAATTTCCATGGATTAACATAGCAGCAACAAAAAGACTGTAGTCTGTGACTGAAATTTGGAAGAGAATTATTTCATAAAGACTTCGTATTTTGTTATGTTCAAAGTATTTTGGCATATTTGTCACTTAAACTCATCTCCTTGCTGTTTAGAAGGGTCAGTGTTGGAAGCACATTGTACTTTTCTCTCATGGAAAAGGCAAGGACAGTCTAATAGTTTGTCAAACTGCATGTGGTTGCTGCATAAGTCTTTAATTAGAATAATTCAAAATATAACTGCTCTTACAAGATAAGAGAAGGAGCTATTAAGACTTTCAGTACATCAATGATAAATATTTTAGAAAATAAATGGTAGAATGAATGCTTTTCATAATTTGCTGACAAAGACATAGATTTATGTTCAAGTTAAATTAAATGGAATTTATCTTATTTCTGTTCAATGATTACATATTAATTCAGTTCTCTACATTCTGGAATCCCTCTCAGAGAGGGCTGGTTATTATAACAATGTCAAGTAAGGTGCCTTAAGTTATTTCCTTTGCCACACATATCCATTCTTCATTAGCAGTGGGTCATGCATTTCCTCTGTTTTGGCTTTACTCTTATACATACACACATGCAGAACCACTTGACCCACTTTACTTTCTCTATACTTATTCACAACAGCAGAATGGCCAGCAAAAACTGCTCCAACACCACATGACAAAGGAGTTGGCTGTAAAATAAGCCAGGCATCTGACTTCCTATTCTACAGATGTTTGCTGCACTAGCCTTCCTGTTCTGCAGCATCTTTTATTTTACAATTCCAAAGTGCTATATAAAAATGCATTGTTAATTTTACATAAGAAAAAGACAGTATGGATTTAGATATCTCTCTCCTCACCGATTTAAAATAATTTACTATAACAATACAATTTCCGGAAAAAGGCTATACTATGTGTATTCAGAGATGTTGCTTAAGAGTGAAGACTCACATTCCAAGGGGTAAATTAGAACAATACAGTAAATATCACTAATACAAGTAAATTCACAAGATTAGGTATTCTTTTAAGTTGTGTAGTTATTGCTAAGTCTACCCTGCATTTTTCTATTGGCTATGTATCAGTAACTTTGCTCATCACAATGTTTAGATTTTCAGTCTAACACACAGGAAGACTTCATAGAAAATTTTACACAAATTTACTACTGTTGTAACACTAATAATCTATAACTTGAATGCACTCAGACCTGTAGCAGGCTGTTGCTGCTGAGTAAGTGTTGCAGCCATCGCAACGGCTGCTGCATTTGGTAAGTTGCTGAAAGGGGTTGGTCCAGTGGTAACACGTGGCGCGCTTTGCCACTTCTTGGCTTCTGTTCGTCTTGCCTCAAACACATCCATGGCATCTCCCAGAAAGCTTTTCCTGTAGCCAAGGTATTGGTCTTTGAGCATCTGAAGGGGGTAGGAGGAAGCCATTTTAGTTCCATGCATTTGACATAAAACCTTAACTTAATAAGGAAAGGGACACTGAGTTATAAATAACATTTCCTAAAAACACCCCCCCAAAAACAAACAAACAACAAAACAAAAATATAAACACCCAAACCAACAAACATGATCACTAAAAGAAACTAGAAGCTCCCTCCAAAATGCAAATCACCTTCCTGGGCTATGAGCTAGAGAGAACTGGTCTGCATCAGCTACATCAAAAACAGGTTCCTTACTTAAATTCTGCAAAGCAGCCAAGCACAACAGACTAACATACTAAATGATATCAAAATCTTTCAGAGTTGGTGCAAATCAGCACAATTCAATTTGTATCACTGTACTTGCTGATCGAAGTGGACAAATAAAGACACATTACTAGCTTATAAAATAACAAACCTTTGTTCCTTGCTACCCTTTTCTCCATAGAGTCTGCTTTTGCTGCCCTATCACCTTCATCAGTCTTTCCTTCCTTTCTTTCTTAGCACAAAGCTAAAGAAGCTACCAGAATTTTAGAATTCACTGGTTTCTGATGCATTTCATTAATGATATAACAGATCATTCTGCCTTACAAGTAACAAGTAGTCCAAGTCTGTTGTGTTGTGCCCCACCTTCCCTTCCCTACATCCCTTTTCCCCTCAAAACCCCACCACCTTCTGTGGCAATACCAGCAAGGCCTGTTCATCATGAGTGATTTCCATCTGTCACAGGTAAGGAAACTACAGATATCTTATGTAACAGAAAAAGAATACATAGCCTTAACTAAACAACTGATAGAATTACTTACATCTTACAACAGAAAATCTTTAAATGCAATAGGCTTATTAAAGAACAACAGATTCAATCTTATGGAAGGCACATGACGTTCTGTGTTCCTGGCTAAGGATATGTTTGTTTCCTAGAAGAGCAGTTTACAGTTCAAAATTCTGACTCAGGATTTAAACAGCTGTAATCCCAAATCTACCAGCAACAGCAGAAAACACACAAATGATGACTTCATTACCATATCAAGAGTGCTGTCTTTGGAGAGAAAAGACATTTGTAGAAGTCTGATGGAATTTAATACAATGCCATACTGATGGTTTAAGGAGCTGAAAAATGCCATTAGACATCAAAGAGCAGTTCTTATGGTCAATCTCTGCTGAATGATTTAATGCCATTATCTACTCAGATTGTGCCCAAGCACATTTTATGTTTCATTGACCTGGGATACAGAATGCATCTATATGTTTATACATAATTTAACAACTAACTTCAGACATTTGAATCAAAGTACGTGCAAAGCAGAAAGCCTACTTTAGGCAAAGGAATGAATTGTGATCATAGCTCTGCCTTCACAAACCATTTGCAACCATCAAGAGAAGGCAGAAATAGCAGTTTCAAACCAACTCTCCTCTCCCAGAATCTCACAGTTGATAAACCAAACCAGATGATTATAATGACAGATTCACTTAAGCATTACATTCATTTTTCTGTTTTTTGAAGCTTTAGTTATAAACAGCCTTCCAAAATACTGGCACTCAGTATCTATCAACTAGATTAAATAATAAAAGTCCTCAAAACAACCCCTTAGGTTCAGGCAATAGTATACTACTTAAACTGAAGAAAGGTCTTTCCTATTCAGTCACACTGATGAGGTCTGAAGATATCACTGCTTATACTTGAATACTAATCCAGCTGTTCGTTCTGAGGAGCAACAAAAAGTTATCATCACAAAGACCACTGCATGAGTTCAGGCTACAATCAGATCTCAGAAGCAAAGAGCCCTGGAGGTATTTGGGATACTTTTTGTGTAATTCTGCTGAAAGCATGGAGATGATTGCTTCCATATCTGGTACCAAAACAGAATTAACTAAGAGAAGCATGAACATCTGATGGCAGGTAGCTGTAAACCAGCATCTATGCTGAGAGAAGCCATGCCATACACGAAATCTAGATCATACAAGATCCTCAGTATTCCTAACTTTATTCAGAAAAAGTTTCAGATGTTTAAAGAACTAACAATACTGTGCAGAAGAAGCTCAGAGAAGGAAACAAGCAGAAGATTTAAGATATATATTTCCATTAAGGAAGTCACTTAGCAGAAACAAACGTTTGCACTCTTCTCCAAGTTGGTTTGTTTTGGTTTTTGTAACCAAAAATAAGGGTTCCTTTTTGTTTTGTAACCAAAAGAAGGCTTCTGATGTTTTCCAAGAAAAATTGTGGATTGTGGAACAATGACATTTTGTCAACCTATCCAGAACCGTAAATGGCAAAATCAGGTAAGAGTCCATGACGGAAAAAACGGGCCTAACAAGGACCTTTGATACATAAACGCTTTCACAGTAGTCTTTTCCTTCCTTCTATACATACAACTTACCATAAAAAACAGGTTTAAAAGAAACTGAATTAGCCAGAACACAATTTTAACCTCAGTTCTTTGATATGCTGAAAAACCTTACATATGGAAACTTTTTTTTTCTCCTTTTACCTATGTGAGCAAAAGCAAATAAAAATTATCTTTGCTTGAGATCAAGAAGTCATTAGGCAAAAATCACAATATAAAAGCATGAGCTCAAAGACAGACATTTCAAAAACTGATCAACAATTAAAAGAAAAGGAGTTAAATGAAAAACATATTGTAACCCAAATGACTGTGGTCAGTTGCTGTCATCACTATCAGTAAATACACCAAATTAGACTTCAGTTGAACAAAAGTTACTTTTTAATTAAAGCACTTCTCCAGGACAGTCTGATAATTTTTAAAAGTAGTCAGTTTAACAGAAGGCAGAAAACCCACCTCAAAAACCACAGAATATAAACATATATATTTTCAAAAAAATTACTCCTTGCAGTCCATTCACTAAATATACAGCAACACATGAAAACAACATACCTTTACATTTTCATGGATTGACTGAAGTTGTGCGGCTAAAGCTACAAATGTTTGATAGATTTTCTGCATAGCCATAGACAAATCTGTAAGAGACATGTAAAATAATGGTGACTATCTCATTAGCAGAATATTTAGTGTTTACACCAAAGCAAGCTCACCCAAAACCCAGAGAGCACAAAAACACGTGAGCAAGTTAACGTCTGTAAGAAACACAGGATTTGACAACAATTGAGTGCCTGCCACAAGGCTTCAAACTTTATTTTGAAAGGTACCCTTTTCTCAGATTTATTTTTATATATATGGTAAATTGTTTCTTATGATTCTGTAATTTAATAAAGCTAAAAAATAATATTTAAACAAACTTCATCTAATCACACAGGAACATTTTTACCTCATCAACTTTTATCTATATACAGTTAAATGAGATTTTCTTGCGTTTGTATAGCCACTCTTTCTGACTTAAAGCACAGTTCAATGTTCAGTTGATTTTGTCAGAGACAGCAGTGGAGTGGGAGCTGTACTTACATTTGAAAGACAATTTTAATAAGCATCATGGGAACTCTTAATCCAACTCTACCCACAAGCATATCAAACAATGAAACACAACAGGGAATTTCGTGCCTACAAAGTCTTGTATTTATGATATCCCACTTCCCACAGAGATACAAAAGTATCTTCAGGGTAGTGACCTAACTAATGCAAAACTTTAATACGAAAGAAGAAAAGATTTTGGCAAAATGAGGTGTCTGCTGACAAAAAAATGCTTTTCTCAAAGAAGCACTGAAATAATCTATTGAAGTGGAGTACAGAGAAGTGCTGAAGTGGTTTTCCATTGTGAAAAGATTGGCTTCGTTTCCTGAAGGATGCACAGAACCTACTGAAATGCAGTATCAAGTTCTTGAGGATGCATAGGTCTAGCAATGACTCTTGAACTGAAAGTGTCTGCCTCTCCATAGGGCAATTTCTCTATTATAAAAACAAGAAACTATGGAATTAGGCTCATGACAACTTGCAGGGTTGTGGAAGTCGTGGTGCCTAGGAAGACTGGCTGTAAGTTGCCGAAGACTCTGGAGGCAATTTATTGATACCAAATTCTAGAACTTCAAAACTTCCAAGACATTCTGAGGGAGTTCTGCATGGCAAACTAAGCTTTTACTGTATGGTAAAGGCTACATATGCAATACAATGTCAACTAGATCACATCATTTGCTGACAGCATGCTCCTAGTGATGCAACAGATTGAGCCTTGTCCACACAAACGAGATTATAGTAGAAACTGCTGAAAACCTTAGGAAAATCTGTGAAGGCATTCTTCTCACACTCTTGATGGACAAACAACTCCCAAAAAGAGAGAGGACTGCCAGGATTCAGCAGATTTTCTATTCTAGAAGCTAGGTCTACAGTTCTCTTGCTTTTTGACATATAAGGTCCAGAATCTGTATACCATATTGTGATGGCAAGATGTTAAAGTACCATTTAGCACAGGAAGACACAGCCTTGAAATCACTGCTTATTGCAGTACCTATATCTAAAGTAACCCAAAAGATAAAACTGTCTATGATTACAGGAATAGTGACCCGGCCACAGATTACTGTCCAGAGGTCAGTATTCTTTGACCAGAGTGGTTTTCTTGAGATTGAATGATGTGGTAGCAAACAAGACTAAATTTCCTTAGTCAATCAGAGCTGAAGGTAATACCAACAGGCTTCAGCCTAAGGAAAAGTTCCCACTTTGATCTGGACCTGGCAGAGCAGACACTCCGATTTGCCTGGTCAGACACTCCAGGCCAAGACAGAAGGTGCCAGACATCAGCTAGATGCTAAAGGAAGATGTGGATGTCATAATAAAACAAGCTTACAAATCATACTTCAGGAAGTGGATCCACCTGAAGAACTTCAAGAACCTTTATGAATTTAACCTTTAATTCTAAATAGTGATATTGAAGAACTAAGGAATTTATCTGAACATTAATTTATGCACATTAAATGAAAGAAAAAAAAACCAACCAACCAACAATAAAAAAAAATAACATGAGGACAGAGATTAAGTTTATTTTATACGCTTGCTTAATTTTTCATGTATGGAAGATTAAAAGAAACATTTACCTTGTGGAGTTATGTGTGAGTTATTTGCTTGAGTAGCAAGATGATTTTCTAGTTCTTCTATTTGTTGCCTGTATTGCTGTAGCTGTACTTCAAACTGTTCGACCAAGATTCTGAAGTAGCTAGATGGGTAAGTAAAAGAAATCGTAAAATTACAGTTCATTAGTTTGCAAATAATTTTTTATTTGTATTAACTGCCAGTTTTCATTCAATTAACTGCACAGTTACGTTATATGACGTGCTTGACATCATTTCACTACAGGAATGAGAGTAAAGCCTATTTCTCATGTCTAAGACCAAGATTAATTAAGTAGAGAAATAAAACACTGAGTCTATGAAACACTCCAAGAGAATGTTACAAAAAGTAGAAAATAAATTTTGTATTATGAAGTTCCCAGAATCATAGAAAGGTTAGGTTGGACTAGATGACCTTGAAAGGTGTCTTCCAAATCCCCAGCCATAAGCATGAACATCATCAATGAGGTCAGGTTGCTCAGAGCCCCATCCAACCTGACCTTGTATATTTACAGGGATGGGGCATCCAATATATCTCTAGGCAACTTCTTCCAGTGTTTCATCGCCTTCATCACAAAAAAATTCTCCCTTATATCTAGTCTGAATTTACCCTCTTCAACTTAAAACCATTACCCCTTGTCCTGCCTTACTAGCCCTACTAAAAAGTATGTCCTCATCTTTTCTACAAGCCACGTCTAAGTACTGAAAGGCTGCAATAAGGTCTCATTGATGTTTCTCTTCTCTTGACTCTGTTTTATGAGTAACAGCAACTCACTCTGCTGGGGCTGTATTTTCATGCTGAAGACCAGGAGGAGTTTTCTGTGTTCGCAATGCTATTTCTGCATTCTTTAGCTCCTAAATAAATAGGGAAAATTGATAAAATATAAGGTTCTGTATGAAACGTTCAAAAAGAAAAGCTAGGACTCTACTGTTCATTCACATAAAGTATTTTCTTCATATATTTTTGTTAAGACTATGACAGAATCTAACCAGAATTTCTCTAAAGAACAGACTGCCAGGAAGTTGGAGAACTGCAAATACCAACAAAAGTTCAGGGAAGGAACAAATGACAGCACATACAAAAACCACATTAAGCACTCAGAAGTTGAGAAAATACTGCACTAAGCTGTCAAAGATAGATTTTTCTACCGTACTTCAGAAATATTGTTATAATTGACGACTAGAGGGGGGAAAAAAAAAGCAAAAATCAGGTGCAAGGAAGTAACACACCTAAAGAGATAAAATACAAAAAAAAAAGATTATTTTGCCTTCAAAAAAATACTAACTAGTTTAGAAAAATGTCTATGGAAATGATCATGTTATGCACAATAATTACAGCACACAATTCTGTTGAATATTTTCCAATAACTCCACAATCAAGAATTTCTCAGTGCCTGGTTCTGTGATTATACTCAACTGCATCACGTACAGAAATATGAGAAGATCACTAAGAAGTTTGCTTTCACAGAAAACTGTTGGCAAGGCACAACTAGATAAAATACAGAAAAAACATCAAAAATTTTACTTCAGAATAAAATATTACTTATTTACATAGCAATACTTGACATGCTAGATGAAATAAGTGGTACAGAACTTCACCTGAAAAGCATTTGCATCAAAACTGAAGCTCAAACTGTCTGCATAGCTACGATGCAGACTGGTGGACAGAGCTGTGACTCAAGTTCACTAAATGAATACTAGTGCTAATTAAGGTATTTTGGTATCCGAAATATTACGGAATGCTTTTTGTTTTTTGGGGTTTTTGTTTTTGTTTGTTTTTTGGTGGTTTTTTTGTTTGTTTGTTTTTTTTTTTTCCCCAAAGTCATCAGAAGAACACATACTTGCATTTCTGCTGCTCCAGAGTGCAGCATGTTGTTACATGTGCTTTCACTAGCAGCTGAATATCTTACTGAAACTGAACTACAGCGAGCACAAGATTCCCTTCTGTTGCCTTACCTATGTACAAACAATTTCCTGAATGAAAGTAATTTTACTGCTGTTGCACTTACCTGAAGATACTGACATCATAGATTCAGTCTCCCCTAGTAACTTCAAACAGATCAGAAGCAATTCAATTTTTCATTTTGTTTACAGCTGGTGTTTTTTTGTTCTTCACTGGTAAAGAACACTGGTTACCCTATATGAAACAACCACCATACAAACTCTACATAACAAAATTTATATTCAATTATACCTGTGCAGTTTCAACTTTCAGCTTGTCAATATTAAGAGTGTTTCTCTGCAATCCACTGGCAACTACAGACAGAAGCTGTTTCAAAGCTTTAATGTCTTCTTGTACTTTAAGCATTGCTTTAGAGGACATTCTACTAATTTCTTCCTGAACTTGTTTTTGTTCTTTCACAAATTTCCTGGGGAAGGTAAAAAGATCAGAGTGAGGAAGAAATGAACAGAACATACTGAACCTGAAGTACCCAGGTTACCCAAGTTACCTCTTGGTCATATTATTTAAATAACTATTATTTTTTCCAAAACCAAGTACCGCACAGTAAAATTACTGTATGGCATAATACTATCTTAACTCCTAGTATCCTAATACTATAAAAAACCAAAACTACAACAAAACCAAACCCCCTCTGCAAAATCCCTCAACTTCAAATAGGAAGTGTTTAAACATGTTATGCTGTACCCTGACAAAGATATATTTTATGTTATAAGTATATATAGTAATACATAGCATCTATGCAAAAGTGATTACTACTTTGAACTCACAAATACACCAACATGCAGCCAAATCTGCAACTCATTTCCTTCCTGCCCAAGGAAAGGCTCTCGTGCAGTTCTCTATTCCATTTAAGATCCACAACAGATGTGCAATATGAACATAACATTCAATATTAACTATGGATATGCAACAGGTTTAATACTCCTAGGGAGAAATGGTTAAGATTTAAGAGCATACTGTTGGGCATTAAAAAGCAAGACTGGGAAAAAACCAAACAAACAAACAACACAAAAAAACCCCACAACTAAAGACTTCAGCTTCTAGAGCTATTAATCTATTCTGTTCCCAAGGCTGACCTGCTCAGAGACCTTAGGCTAGTAAGTTGTCCTCCATGTAGCCTGCTTTAGGGTGTTCCTGTCATAGAGCATCAACAGCATACAGTAATTTAGCTAATCAATTACCATAAATAAAACCCACTACTTACTGTAGATTTTCTACATCTTGACAGATTACTGGAGGTAGATTTTCATCCTTCAGTGCTTTGCTATCTCTACAAGAGACAACAAATGCTTAGATGGTGCTTTAATACTGCCAAACATTTTTGCAAAGCTACTAAATATCACTAAAACATTCAAGTGAGTGATTAGTTCTCCATGAATGTTGCATCTAGAAATGATTTGGATTAACGCACACAGACACTATGCCAGGGTCCAAGCCTGTGGTGTAAGAATTATATACATTTGAAAAAAAACATTTTTCAGACCAGATGATCAGTCTACAGCAGATGCCAGATAAGCTGTGGGTACTGCATTTGAAGAAGAATTGCTGTATTGAAAGTGATGAACCTATATTACTAATTTCCCATATTGCAAATGTTGGTTATGTACATCTACTCTTTTTTCAGTATCAAATTAGTAAAAAAGCTAAAGCATTTATCTGTTTTCTAATCAGATATGGAATGCAAAGAAAATATGACACTTACTCTGGTCTTGTTCCTGTTTTGTCACCTAGAAAATAAAAACTGTAGGTAAGAAATAAAGCTTTGAAGAACAAACAATAAACAAACTTAATAACATTTTAGGGAAGAACTAATGACTACCATCTGCTTGATTTCTCTTGATAAGCAGAATAGACTGGACTAGCCATAAAAGAAAGGTTTTAATTTACACCTCCTTCACAGGTAAGTATCTTTTCATGAACAATGCTTCAGCAGCTGAGGTGCTAATTTCTTGGTATGTGGAGTAATGCAAAACATCTTGTGGCACTACACAAGTCACTACAAATGCATAAACAACTCTAGTTGCATAAGAAAGCTGTTCCTGCTTATGCAACCACAACTCACTCAGACCCACACCGACAAAATATTCAAGTGTTTAAATTCAGAAATGGATGTTTCCTCTCAAATACAAAGGTAATGAACGTTTGCCCACTGGGCTTCCCTAACAATTCTGTTATTGTTTTAAGTCCAGCAACGAGGTTTTACAGAACTGAAGATGTTACTGCTTATCTATCACCTGCACACTCCAAACAACACATCTATGGACCAAGATGCCAAACGCCTGAAAACAGTATAATGCGTAACACAGATCAGGACTATATCTAGTTATGGCCAGGTGCAGTAATTGCATCCCATACCCAGCACTTCTCTAGGAAAAGCACTCACACAGACAGCCCAAGAAACTGGCTTCATCTTCAGCTGAATCCAGTTCACATTCTGCCTTCCCTCTCGGTGCCACCAAGACAGAAAGTAGCTATGGAGCTAATGCTTGTACCACAAACTGAGTTTTAAGTCGCACAAAATTCGGGTGCTCCTGCCAGGAGTAACTACTACTTTTAGAAGCAACTTCTATTTAAATTGCCTTCAGACTCTCACTCAGTACATTAGAAAGCCAGCACTCATAACCTTTCCCTATGCCTTTTGCTAAGGGAGAAAAAAAATTACAAAAAATTCAGGGAAAAAACCCAGGAGGGATAAGTGCTGAAATTTAGGGCTTCTCTCTCTGCTGATACCCTAAAAATTAAGCAGAAAATTAAGTATACTTCACTTTCTCTCTCCAGCTACATTCTTTTTTTTTTTTAATGCCATACATCAAAACAATATTTATAAAGTAAAATATGCAGATTTGAAATCAGGTTTTGCTACTCTTTGGGCGAGTGCTTCAGATTTGATATTTTTGAACACTCTTTTTAGCAATACAAGTGGAAAAATTATATGAGATTTTTTTTCCTGCAACCATATTTTAAAGAAATATTAGTCAGTCTTCAAAAGGAAAAGCTTTTATAACCAATTCCATAGAGTACACAAGTGTTAGACTTTATCTGTCCTAGGATTCCTAGGGCACACTTCTTTGGAAGCCACACCTCTTCTTTATGAGGAAAAAAAAGATAAAAAAACCTCAAAATCATAGAACCACAACTCTCAAACTACCAGTTCCTCATTCAGAGGTAGAAACAATTGTACTGATAGAACTAAGCAGATGTAGATAAGTAGGGATATTTGACAGGACTGCTTAAACCAGCACTACTCATTATGAAAAACACTCCTGAATTAAAACAAAATCACAAAAACCATAGTCCTTCTTTGGCATTTCCCACTGCTTAGCTAAGGAATCTCTGCTTATCCTGACAGTGATTAGTTCAACTCACACAGTTCCACTCTTCAACATGTAGAGGAATTTATGTACACATTCAAGTTTCTGCCCCAAGAGGTGAACAAAACAACACTACTACCAAAGTAGATTTTGAATCTGTACTCTGATCCTCATTTTATGACACTTCTATGTTATGTAAGTGTTGTGATCCTAATATTATAGTAATGGAAATCCCATAAGTACATAGCTTTTCACCACTCTCAGTTCTAGTAATAAACTCCAAAAACAATCAACATCATGCAGAGCACTCCAGTTTGGACAGTTGATATGCCCTCTCTTCTACAAGTCAGAGGAACACTCCTCACACAGCTTATATTATTCTGTGAAGATGGTTTTATAGTGTTTCTGCATTTTCACCTCTTTTAGCTACTGGCATACCTAATTCAAAATTTCACTCTCGAATGAAATTAAGAAATAAAATTAACAGCACAGATTCACGAGAAAAAACCTACGTTTTAGAATCAACTTGAGTTAAGCTTACTCTGGAAGTATCAAAGCAAGACAAATCACTAAGTGTCCATACATCAACGCTCAATATTCCCTCACATAAGTACTTAGAAGCTATCATAGAAGTAAAGTTTTCCTAACAGATTTTAGCAACCAGATAGAATGTATCAGATTGAACTATTCACCACCAGAAACACAGCCTTGAAGAGTAACACAAAATTAGTACACTTACTTACACAGGCTTTACAAAACAATAAACCAAGTCTAAGATCTTTTACAGCTGGAAAATGCTGGTTTCAAAGCAGTACTTCCCATATTTGCAATGCACTATTTAAACATAGCCCTGTTCCCCCCTCTAGTGACAATTTTACATGGAGCTCTACAGAAATCTGCGATGGCATCTCTGCAAGCAGCCCTATGGGTCTTCACCCTCAAAAAGCTAAAGGGTTTAGATCCTCATTCTTACGCATGATATTAGCTTACCCTTATTTTTACCTAAGTAAATTAATTTACATTGCATTGAATTTGCAAACAAGATCTCGTTCTTCTGTAAAAGCAAAGTATCTAAGAATGAAAATAACTGAAATGTAAGGGAGAGGAAGTTAAAGTTGATAGTTTCAATTCCCCACTCCTAACTCAATGTGTCTTAGCTATAGCATTCTGATAACTCTCTCAATTAGAAAAAAAAAGAGAATGTTTTAAAACAAACTTACTCTTTTTGTCTGAAGAACTACTAAAATCAATGCCACCAAGACCTTCATTGGCAGTAGTTGAAGGAGCTGCAGTTGCCCCCAGAGTCAAACCCAAAGCATTCTGTCCAAGTCCTACAAGAAATCCAAACAGCATTCTTGCACTTCAAGTGTTGATGATTAAAACTTATTTTAAACTAACAGTACATATAAAGTTGCCCAAAGTTTCACTGTCCGTTTGCTACATTTGGATTAAAAAAATAAGCAAAATAAGCAGAGGAGAAAATAGACTGTGAAGTTTCATACAACTGTATGCAAGTGTTTTATACAATTTCTTCACGTTACTTGGTGGCTAATTAGATCACTAACTTAAGAAAAGAGCAGGTTCTAGCACAACTGATGAAGCTGAATTCCCATAAGTCTATCACAACATGCACCCTAGGCCCCTGAGGGAATGTGCTGATGATGTTGCCAGGACACTCTCCATCATGTCCACCATGAAAAGCCATGGTGGTCTAAAGTAAAAACGAATGAATTATATATATGTTTATAAGCTCACATGAGAGCTCGTCCAAAAGCCACGTTAAGGCTGCAAGGGCCCTTTAAGGCTCACAAACCCACACAGACACTTCATGCAGTGAATCAATCAAAAAGCCTTTATTTACCGATCAAGCCTTGTATTTATAATCTGTGCTTTGCGATTACATCATTATATAAAATGATTGGATAGCTTAAAACTGTCCATTCTCAGGTCATCTAAGTTTCACAGTCCATTGGTCTTAATGTTAATTAAATCCGCCTGAAAGCCCTCCCCATGATGGCTTTCTAGAATTTTGGGAGTACCAGCAGATGTTCTTCTTATCTATAAGTTCTTACTCCAAAGCTGCAAACTCCTCTCTTGAAATATGTAAACAGAGGCCTGCTTTTCATGGGAACCACAAAACTTGGATTGTTCAGAGAATCTCAGAGGATATCCAATTGCACACAGTGGTCAGTGAAGACTTAGGTAATGGGAAAAAAAGAAACACTTCTATTGTTAGAAAGGAGAGAAAGGAAGACTCAGGGAACTACAAACCACTGAGCCTCACCTCTGTGCCTGGAAAAGTCATGGAGCAGACCCTCATGTAAGCAATGTTAAGGCACATGCAAGACAAGGAGGCAATCTAAGACAGACATCATGGCTTCACTAAGGCAAATTATGCCTGACCAATCTGGGAGCCTTGCATGAAGGAGTGACTGCAACTGCCAACAAAGCACTGTTGTCATCTACCTAGACTTCTGTGAGGCCTTTGGAGACACGGATTTGAAGGGTGGACTATTTGGTCAATACAGAATTGGCTGGCTGGATGCAGCCAGAGGTATGATCAGTGGCTCTGTGTCCAAGTGGAGGCCAGTGACACGTGGTATCCTTCAGGGCTGTGTCTTGGGACTGGTGTTCTTCAATATCTGCATCAATAACACAAGCAGTGGGATCAACTGCACTCTCAGCAAGTGCAGAGGACTTGAAGCTGAGCAGTACAGCAGTACAGCAGGAAGGGAGCGCATGCAGAGGGAGTTGGACAAGCCTGAAGTGGGTCCATAACCTCATGAAGTGCAAGCTGCTGCACCTGGGCAGGGAGAAATCCCAGACTGGACTACAGATTGGGAGAACAAAATGAGAGCAGCACTGCAGAGAAGGACTCAGAAATTCTTGTGAATGAAAAGTTGGATATGAACCTAAAGTGCTTCTGTTTCAGCCCAGAAAGCCAATCATATACTGGGTCTGCATGAAAAAGAGAGTGGCCGGCAGGTTGAGGGAGGTGATTCTGCCCCTCTACTGTGCCCTCATGAGATCCCCCACCTGGAATGCTGCACCCAGCACTGGGGTTCTCAGTACAAGAAAGACATGGACCTGCTGAAGCAAGCCCAGAGGGCCACAAAAATGCTCAGAAAGCTGGAGCACCTCTTCTATGAAGACAGGATGAGAGCTGAGGCTATTCAGCTTGGAGACAAGGCAGCTTCAGGGAAGCATCACTATGGCCTTCCAGCACTAAAAGAGGGCTTATAAAAAAGAGGGATAGCAACTTTTTTATATGGACAGATAGTGACAGGACAAGTGGGAATGGGTTCAAACTAAAGGAGAGCAGGTTTAGAATAGATATTAGGAAGAAATCCTTTAATGTGAGGGTGGTGAGCCATTGACAGGTTTCTCAGAGAAGTTGTGGATGGCCAATTCACAGAAGTATTCAAGGTCAGGTTGGATGGGGCCCTGAGCAACCTGGTCCAGCAGGTAGCATTCTGGCCTGTGGCAGAGGGGTTGGAGCTAGATGACCATTAAGGTCCCTTCCATCTCAAAACATCCTATGATACCATAAATATCTTTAATTTTAAAGAGCAGTGTTACCAAGATTACAACAAAGTACAAATTCTTCCTCTAGAGCTGACAAAGACAGGAAGCTATGAAATGACAATACTAACAATGAAAGATTTTATTCAGACCAAAACCCACCAAACCTAAGAGCTTTTAACTTCTCCACACTTACAAGTACTTGTATATCATTTCCCTCTCCCATATATGGGACTTCCTTGAGTCAATTCTGGCAATGACAAGAATTTTCTTGCATTATCATTTTTTAAAAAGTATTAAGTACAAATGAATTACAGAATAGAAAAGTAGCCAATTATTTCAGATTTCATTTCAGTTGTTGTCCACTGATAGCAACATTGTTCTTAATGGTAGCACTGTTAAAAATTCACAATCCCACAGTGTTAAGACTTTGTATAAGTTCACAACGTAAATTTATACAATTGTTACTGACGACTTTTTGCACTGACACAGTTCTTAGCGTCTTAGTATGAGGCTAAGACTCATCACACAGTTACACATTAAATTTCAATATTTTGAGACAGAAGAAGGAAAAAAACAAAAATAACTTTTACCTGTTGCTGCTGTGCTTGTATTCTGGAAGAGTGAACCTCCTAAACCTGCTAAGGCTCCTCCTAAGGAAAGCCCTGTGGAAGCAGTTGTAGTTGGAGCAGTTGTGCCACCCAAATTTAATGTAAAGCCAGTAGTTCCTGTAGAGAAAGAAAGCCAGCATCATGCAGACACTCCATTAAACATATCCATTGGCAATCTGAAATAACTGAACGTTCTGAACAGCATCGTTATCATAAACTCAAGCATTTTATCAATTTTTTCAAACACAGCCATAGACTTTTGAATTGTATGTTATTTTGTTCTACAACCACATAAGCCTGTGTTATAGTTTTAAAATGTTGTGATATTTTTTCTTTCCCCTACCACCCACGGAGGAGCTAATTGCCCTTATCTTCAAACACTACGAAACAAGAGGGGCAGATGACTCACGGTGCTACCTAGCAACGGTAATGGTTGGAGTGGGTGTGGTAAGGAGAAGGGGAGACTTTTGGGTTTTTGGCTGGCAGGGGAGGAGGACTGTGGGAAGAAGGGGAGAGAGACAGCTCTCGGAGAAACCTCTGCCTTCCCGCTTCCAATCCCTGGATTTTTCGGAGTTTCCTGGTGCTTGGGAGAGTGAGGGACAAAGAGAGAGAGCCAATGGCTGCTGGCCTGGGCGCGCGGAGCCTCACAGCATTGGCGGCGGCTCCAGCTCAGAGTGATATCCCTCC